>JAJOZX010000006.1:490000-925000 GCA_023014485.1 Bathynomus jamesi | reverse complement strand
TAGCTTTTGCTTTCTTGGAAGTAGTTCGCAAAACCACCGTTATACCCAGCCAGTCTTTTCAATCTTATAGTGCATACTTGGCTAACTTGTGTTTGGGTGAATTCTAGGTGTGGGAACCCCAACACTTGGCTGTTTTCATTGTGTATGTGTGTGTGTGTGTGTATACCCGCACAAAAATGTACACATTCACTATATACATAGATATGTACATGTACAAATAATCGAGGAAAAAGCTAATGAGGTCGTAAATTTACAAAATATCATAGTAAAGCTGTCAAGAGTTTGTTCGTCATATCCACAACCAATAAAGTCAAATTCGTGAAGCTTTTCTCAAAATCTAAATGGATAGTGAACTTAAAATAAGTGTAGAGGTCTCAATGACTTTAAATGTTGTATAAAATTACTTACATGTTGTATTATTGTTGTAATGTGATGGGAGAATGATTAGAGATAAGTACGCTCTGCTTTTATTTAAAGTCTAAATTTACTTACCAAGTTGCTTCTAAAAATTACTTCGGTCTTGGATGATTGGGTTTCCGAAATCAGGATCTTATATAAGGAATCAGTTGCTGTGAATGATGTCACATTTCCAGGAAATTTGTGGGTGGAAATTAGCCAAACGCAGCGACTTTCAGTTTTGAACTTTTTATTGAAAAGAGGAACTCTGTGAATTCAACTTTTGCATTTCCATATTTAAAAGAAGTTTCCATGATCAATGTTTGAGCTGTGTGCGTTGTATTAATACAACTCTAAAGTAATTAAGATATATATATATATGTATGTATGTATATAAATAGGCTTTGACTGGTGATCTTAGTTATATATTATGTTACCGACCGAAATGTTCATTCTGATGAAGGTTAAGCTTGTCGTACCACTTTAGGTCTACTGTTTAACGTGAAATGCGAATCACGCTCCATATATATATATATATATATATATCCAGATACGAATTTCAATAAAGCTATTTGGAATTAATACATCGTAAACATAATTAAGAGATATGAACTCATTTCTCCATCGTATATTTCATCAGAATTGTAAAAAAAAAAAAATAAAGTAACAATGCAATAATGCGACGTTATATGATGGTTTGCAGAGAAAAGAATTATCCTCATGCATATAAACTGTGTTAACAAGATTTTAGTGTGTCTAATCTATAGGCTAGTAAACGGGGTGATGTAGTATTGTTAAAGATCATACATAGCCATAATTATAATCACAATATTTGTTTAGTGGTAACAAATTATTAAGCCTATTATCATTGTTATTGTTATTATAATTTTATGTAATACATCACAAACATAGATAATAATTTATCTCCTGTAATACATTTGTAGCGGATCGACAAGAAATAGACCAACAAATAGACAGAAATACTTTCCTTCCACGCTACCATCAAACAGTCTTTAAACACACGTGGGCAAACAAACAATGGAAAGTCTGTGTCTCCCCAAGGCGCGAATGTAAGCCTCTGTAAACTAAAAGACGCGTGGACAAAGCGTCTTAAGATTTGGTACAGTTCTACGTCACGGGAACGGCGTATAAAAGAGAGCATCCACGTTCACTCACTCTCACTTCGTTAGCGCTTCCATTTCGCTAGACTACTCTGTACGATACCACCTCTTCGACCGCCTACCGGTTTCGGCCGGAGGCGAGGCCCGCTACTTTCTTCAAGGCCTGCAATTTGTCATCAAGTGGGATCTACAGACCGCCTGCAGAAGCAATCCTTCGAGGCCCAACCGGAATCACTTCGGGCCTGCGGTTTGCCAGGTAGGCCTTCAAGTTTCTCCGCCTTCCTCGAAAGATATATTCAGCATCCCAGGCCTACGCCTGCACCTCATAAGGCCAGCCTGCACCTCGAGAAGTAACATCACCTCAGGCTTCCGAACTAAGCCTACATTCATCATCTCAAGAGGCTTAACGGACAACGACAACTAGAATCTGCGTAATAGGTTCGTCTTCAACCCGCCTTCAACAAAGGTTACGTCACCATAAGATAAGTACCTCCTATTCTAAGTACTCTTGTGAAGCCTACATTAGCCTACCGCCGAACGGTAGACTATACTCCCAATGTGTGTAATCACGCGTCCAACTGACTCTCGTGAAAGAACGCAGTAGGCCTGTCATCCAATTCAAGTGTCATTTTTATGCCGTTATTCCGCGTATCATCCGTTATTATGTTCAATTCATATATTTATGTGTTAACTAAATATTCTCTTGACGTAATCACTTAACATCACATAATGGTCTTATATATAAATGATATTTGTTCAAGCATTTCAATCCATTATTAATAGGCCGCATCAATTATTCCTTGTGCATCCATGCAATCATTTAGCCTACTTAATCTGTGTCACGTTTTCCATTCAATGTACCAAACGCACGTGCATTCTTTATATCATTTATTAGGCCCATTCAATGTTACATGTCGCATGCCATTTACATACCATCGATGAGTATTACATTATTAATTACGTGTCAATTAAGCTATTAACATTTCATTTTATTAGCTAAGCCTATGCCATAAGCATAACGTAAAACTACCAATTAATTACTGTCAATTCTTTGTTATGTCACAGTGAATAAAATAACGGATTTATTTTCATAATAAACTACAAAACATAAGGTGTCTTTTATAACCTTAACATTAATTTGCTTGGGCGTAAATCAAGCTGGTGACCCTCGCTGCCATTTCGGTCACTTCCAATAGTATGGTGGATCTACTCAAATAGCCTTTCATTAATAAGTAATCAGTCAGTCATTGCCTTAATCAATCGTTGCATACAATTAAATCATTATCACCTTAAACGGCTAAAACTAGGTCCACTATACATTATTTATTTATAAATTAATAGTGTCTCATTAGCTCTAAAATAGCATAAGGTTTCACATTAGTTCTGAAAGATTACAAATTTTAAGATTTACCACATTTTGAACGTGAATCTGTGACAAACGCAAATCACAAGTTCTCCTCGCTGAGTAATAATATTCAATTAACATTGTACTTAACGGTTGAAGTTAGATTCTCGTCATTATTTATTAAGTATTGCACGTGAAACAACTCAAGTGTGCTTTGGTATCGTCTCAAAGCGATCTTAAATAGAGATATTCAATACATTAATTTAGGAAAAAATTATGTTTTAGTTTTATGATCTTAATGATAATAATAATGATAATAATAATAATAATTATGCTTGAAATATGCAATCTCTGCATAAAATCTTAAATATGGTCGTAAGATTATAGTAAGGCATAAAGACTCGTATTCATAATCACATTACATTGTTTTTTTCCATGTTAAATGTGTTTATTAATATCTAAAATATGCTTGCGTAGGATAAAGTGTCATAAGTCTAGACACCAAATTACTGGTTAAACCCAGTTAACCCTAATGATTCTACTTCTAGTCTCACGAGAATGCTTAGTTATTAAAACATTACAGTAGATACGAACCTACAGTCTTACACTCTGAATAACCTGCAAAGAAATCGTGTGTGTGTGTGTGTGTGTTTACTTTCAACAATACATACCAAATTAAAAACTTGAATTTCTTTCAATCTTTTTTTTCCTTTTCGGTTTCTGTACTAAGATTTAACAACAATAAGAAAGTGAAGCTGTGTAGCAACATTTTATTGTATTGTAGGCCTAATACTGATACGGTACTTAAAATAAATTAGATTTTCAGGAACAACACCTGAACAGATGAATTGATTGTTCGAACCTGTGGATGGAATCAAAATCTTCACAGAAAGCCATAACTCCTACCGCTGATTCACTAGATATATAACACAGATAATTAATCAAACGTATTCTAAACTAAAATTATTTACAAAATAAGTATTACAGTTTCTGCTCTTACAATAGCACGTTGTTAGTGGGCAGTAAAATGGCTAAATGTGAAAATATCCCAAAAGTATGCCCTAGTCAACCTAGTTATAAAGTCCTCCACTTTCGTAAATATATATATATATATATATATATATATATATATATATACTTCTTGGTAAACAAATTTATCACAAGAATGGCTTTTGAAGTGTCTCGTCAACTGTTGTGGTGAATATTGGAAATTAGCTAATTTAATTAACTGGATGGTTTCATGAAAGAAAGATGTATTTTATTACTTGAAATGAATAATTATGCAGGAAAGGATGCGGGGAAAGTACAACATTAGCTTAACATTGTTGGTAGGAGTAGTAATAAAGAATAATATTCAGGAACAAGTGACTAATTTTAATTTTGTTAAAATGTTCCTGCCTGCATATGCTTGTTAGCCACAGTGCCTCGATATATATATACAGTATATGTTGCAGGAAGGAGGGTGTAAGTGCGAAACTCCGAGGCTGCTGGAAACTATACCTTTTTTGAAAGGTTGTATACTATATAAGATGCATGTATGTGTAGTGAGGAAACGATAGAGAAGTGTGTGTGCTTGAGAGTATGCTGAATTGTTCATGGGTAGAAGAGAGATGGAAAAAGATCAGGTAAGGAGCATAGTGCTGGGAGAAACGGGGCTTAAACACTTCCTGTCCTCTGGTTGAATGATGCCGACATTCTGCTCTTTTATATATAATATGTCTTTAGATTTCACTTGTGTAAATATGCCTGACTAGTAATTACGTTTTACGTTTTAAATACATGTGTAAAAAGCGTATGGTGGATTATATACATATATTGATTTTGAAAAAGTTTCTTTATCAACGTTTTTTATGAGATCTGAGAAATTAGAAGTAATAACAGTTTATTCGTGCAGAGATGTATAACTGTATGCTTGAAAATGTAAAGATTGTGGATTGATTCATCTTGCTACAATCAGGCACGTATGTACATTGTTGTAAATGGTATGATTGACTGACACGCTTACTAAAAATGAAAAGAATGGATTATTACGAGAATAAAAAAATAGGAAGCTGCTAACAGACGCTGGTTATTATGTGTTTTATCACACTCAGTCATTTTACACACCAAAATACATTTTTCTAGTAGTATTTGAT
Organism: Bathynomus jamesi; assembly: GCA_023014485.1. Classification (NCBI taxonomy): domain Eukaryota; kingdom Metazoa; phylum Arthropoda; class Malacostraca; order Isopoda; family Cirolanidae; genus Bathynomus; species Bathynomus jamesi. Next base: position 920,003 of record JAJOZX010000006.1, on the reverse strand, counting down.
GTGATTTGTTCAAATATGACCTCCATTTCCGTCGGAAATGAGATCCAACAAAGTTATAGTACTTTGAAGTTTGGCTCATTTTCAAGAGAAATGGAAGTCAAAATCTAAGCAAAACACATCAAATATTACTAGAAAAATGTATTTTGGTATTAATTAACCTAACCTAACCTAACCTTACCTAACCTAACCGTGGCTAAACGAGCCTAACCCTGGCTAAACGAGCCTAACCCTGGCTAAACGAGCCTAACCCTGGCTAAACGAGCCTAGAGTATTACCTTATTATGGATTAGGTGGTGGATACAGACGAGAGCTCGTTTAGCCAGGGTTAGGCTCGTTTAGCCAGGGTTAGGCTCGTTTAGCCAGGGTTAGGCTCGTTTAGCCACGGTTAGGTTAGGTTAGGTAAGGTTAGGTTAGGTTAATTAATACCAAAATACATTTTTCTAGTAATATTTGATGTGTTTTGCTTAGATTTTGACTTCCATTTCCCTTGAAAATGAGCCAAACTTCAAAGTACTATAACTTTGTTGGATCTCATTTCCGACGGAAATGGAGGTCATATTTGAACAAATCACATCAAATACTACTAGAAAAATGTATTTTGGTGTGTAAAATGACTGAGTGTGATAAAACACATAATTACCCAGACGCTAAATTAGAGAAGTATTAATTGAAGAAATAGAATTGACGAAATAGAAAAATTGATAATAAAAGTTTCTCTACAATTGAAATACATGTAGAGAGAGAATCTCGGTTAAAAATTGTATACCCTGAGAAAATCAACAGCCAGTTTTCTTTCAGGCGGATATATTAAAAAATAGTATTTTTGCACAAACTTAGCTATCTTTTTATTGCGTTTTATATATATATATATATATATATATATATATATATTATATATACACAGTGTGCGTATATACATATATATATACACATTTAACTGCAAACACGCAGTATAATTAACGTAAAGAACGACGCTTGTATAGGAGATATTCCGCGCAAGATGAGAGAGAGAGAACGAAACAAATGAAAAAATGAGGTAACCACCCGGGAATCGAACCCGGGATATATATATATATATATATATACACAATGTGCGTATATATATATATATATATATATATATATATATATATATATATATAGAGGTGTGTGTGTGTGTGTGTGTGTATTATATGCTGTTGGTAAACTTATCTGATTTGAAATAAGCCAAGAAAATAACATTATTCTTTAAGCTCATAGGTGTTGATTCTCTTATGAAATGGTTACTGAGTAAACTTTTAATTATAGACAAAGCAGGAATAAAATAAAAAGACAATTGCAATTACTGGGTTACAGAAACTTAAGGTTAATAATTTGTTATTTACTACTGTGGAAAGAAGTCATGGCGAAGATGGAAAATAAAATTTGATGTTTGTACTTCTGAAATATAAAATTTAAGTAATGTGGTCTCTTTTAAAACATATATATATATTTGATTTGATAATCACTATTTGACTCTATTCGAATATGCATGACTAGTAGGGTGGCCCACTTTTCAATTTTTTTTGAAAAGTATAGGTGATCGTAGTTTTTCCCATTATTTTGCACTATACTAGCACATTGGTACCATTTTTACAAAAATTTATCAATATTTAGGGGTCTCGCATCGACCTTGAAATTACTAGTTTTTTTTTTTTAAATGCGTACTTTTTAACTTTTTACTGAATCAAGATAAATCATTAAGTAGGGATGTTTTCTGAATCCTCTTAATGAGAGAAGTCGTATACTACAGGTAATACCAATGTGCTAGTATAGTGCCAAATAATGGGAAAAACCACGATCACCTATACTTTTCAAAAAAATGAGTCACCATACCCGGGCAGAATGTATAATGTATATAGGTAATTAGAAAATGCACTATGCCTGTGCCAGGTACCTAACCTATTTCTTTTTTTGCAGATCATAACATTTTGAAATTCTGTCTGAGTTCCTCATCCTTTGTCATGGACAAATCGATGGCAACCATAACTGGAAGAACTCTTGAAGCTACAAATAGAGAGTCATCAAAAGGAAAGGCGAAAATAACATCGCTACCTTCTCTAAGATCGGCCTCGGAAATTTTTTTAGTTGGCCAACCGTCGTCCTCCATCAGTGGTAGCAAATTGCCAACAACACGGCAGGTTTTGCAATACTTCTTCAGTGTTATCCAGTACACTGCTAACAGGAAAGACGCATTCAAAGAAACCGTAAACAACGTCTTAAAGTTTTGGAACATGGCCCGCATGAAAACAATCACAAAGCTCAACTGCGAACGGCAGCTAGAGGCATTGTGGAAAGAGTGTCACTTACTCCAAAAGAGCAGAAAACGAGAAACTGACGCCGGAGGAAAACGGCAGAAGTTTTCGGACAGTGTGGACAAGCTGTGGGATATCGGAGCATCTGACGCTGTCGAAGATATAAAGAAGAATCGACTGCTGTCCGACAAGGACAAGAAAGAAGACATTGATTTCTACCTCGATCAACGTGGTCCTCGGGTGGCAACGATGAGCGGGAACGATAAAGTTTTCGCTGTAAAAAGAAAGCTACAGGAAGGAAGAAAACGTCCTCGCCAGGAGCCGCAAACCTCAAAGTATGCATACGAAACCGGAGATGAGGCGATGGAGAATGATGATACTGGCATGTCAGGAGAGTCGGAGACAGAACTAGCGTTCCCCCTGCCGAAAGAGCCAAGTGTGTCTGTCAATCTTCCTCGCCGCATCCTTAATGCACCTGCTGTCATGGAAGTGGCTGATCGTTTCCGCATGTCCAATAATCAGGTGCGTATTGTGTATAGTATTCATCGATAGCGTCAGTTTTAAAGTGTCCCGTAACCTACATGTATTCTTGACAGTTTCCTTTCCACTTTCCATTCTCTACATAGGTAGTAAGCATTGTGGCTGCTATCACACGTTCGGCGGATCCACCAGCAGACCTCAATCAGTTCAGCATCTCGAAAGAAACGGCTCGCCGGGGAAGAGTGTCACATCGCCGTGAAGTGGCGACGGCTGTGAAGGACTCCTTCACGCCACCGAGGCACACTGTTGTCCACTGGGATGGCAAAATGGTCAAGGTCAGTTGATTAAGTTTTCATAGCTATCAATTTAGTAATGAGATTCATGAAGCATAATGTCAATTAAAAAGAGAACTGAATGTGAACAAAAATAGGTTACTTTACAACCATGAAATTGAAATATATGGCATGTGTTTCAGAACTTCCTTGGAACGGCGGAGCACCGCCAAGCAATTCTCATCTCCGGGGCTCCTCATTGCACAGAAGGAAAGTTGCTGTCAGTCCCAGCTGTTGCTGACGGCACCGGACTGTCGCAGGCGCGGGCAACCATACATGCTCTCGAAGATTGGGGATGTGAGGAGAGCGTCATCGGACTCTGCTTCGACACCACTTCCACCAACACGGGGAGGGTGCATGGTGCAGTTGTCCGGCTGGAAAACATGCTCGGGCGACCGCTACTCCAGCTGGGATGCCGTCATCACGTCCTAGAGCTTATCGTGGGGGCAGTAGCCGTCACCCTGCTCGGAAGGACTACGGTACCAACTGATCCTTTGTTTCAGCAGTTGAAGAGAAGGTTAGTTCATTTTTTGGTCAAGGTAAAGTTAGAACACACATGATATTCCACTAGTTTATAAAACGGTTCCATGTATATTCCCCCCATGAAAATTCCACCCACGAAAATTCCCCCCAGTAAATTCCACCAAAGGAAAATTCCACCCACAGAAAATTGCACCCACGAAAATTGCACCCACTCAAAGAAAATTAGTTTAAGTTTAAAATGTGTATTATTATTTATAAATTTATTAAAAATTTATTACAGTAAAAAGTAAAAGATTTATTTCAAATTTATTACAGTAAAAAGTAAAAGATTTATAAGTAAAAGATATATTAAAAAACAATTATTCGACGTTTAATGAAGATTGTATGCAATGCTCTTGAGGAACTCTAAACTATCTGTATTATTATAGCGCTCCACTAGTCTCTTCAGTCTTTCATTTATGATCGGATAGGTTTTTCGTGCGGGTCGCGGGTAGCAAAAATTAACCAAACTATCACGACTTAACCTAACCAATCGTCAAGGGCGTACAATTAACCTAAAAAAATAAATTAAAAAAAAAAAAATTTTTTTTTTATTTATTTTTATATATTAAGAGAAGAGGATTCTTTATACTGTACGGCATTAACGATTGGTTAAACTAATTTTCTTTGGGTGGGTGCAATTTTCGTGGGTGCAATTTTCTGTGGGTGGAATTTTCCTTGGGTGGAATTTACTGGGGGGAATTTTCGTGGGTGGAATTTTCATGGGTGGAATTTTCGGTACACCTATAAAACAGCAAGCCAAACCGGAACTTCAGAGTTTTCTCACACAATTTTCTTGTTTATTATTTTTGAAGATGGGACGAGCTCGATCTCTCGACCTACTGCAAGCTGCAGGTCGAGAATCTGGCGGAGAGTACGTGGCTAATAGAACTCCGGGACGCGGCGGTCAGCTTCCTGAGCACAGCTTCTGGTTTCGTCAGAGACGATTACCGGGAAGTGGCAGAGATCACGCTCCTGGTACTCGGGACACAACCACGCCGTGGCATTCACCTCATGCGCCCAGGAGCCTACCACCACGCAAGATGGATGGCTAAAGTTAGTATTTTCAAACAAAAATAATCTAGAGATAAGTTTAAATGTTATTCAAAGATAAACATTTCATTATAACGCAAACAAAGTAATTGGTAACAATAAACCTGTCTTACTTACAATGGTGCCTATTCTGTTTCAGGTCATCTACTACACAAAACTGCTGATGTTCAGTAGGCAGCTGGAGCTCGACAAACTGCACAGGATCGTGGTGTTCAGCGCTCTTCTGTACGTACCAGCTTGGTTGGCGGCCCCTGTAGCAGCTGATGCGCCGTTGAATGACCTGGTACTATACCAGCGTTTTCTGAGGTATAGGGCAGTGGACCGCGAGGTGGCAGAAGCGTCACTGGCAGCGATGAGGCGGCACTTCTGGTATCTGAGGCCTCAGACCGTCATCTTCGCTCTATGCAGCAACAAGGTGGATGGCACTGTGAAGCAACAGATAGCAGAGAAGCTGTCCCACCTCCCTGTACCCAAAGACTTCACATACGAGAACGTCTCAGTTGACGAGATGACGCTACTCCCCGACCTGATCGACGAGTCCTCCTGGTTCTTATTTGCAGGTCTGAAGATGTATGGGTCTTCGTGGCTCACCCTGCCAACTGATAAGTGGGACGAGAACGAGGACTTTTGTCGTCTGAAGGATGTGATCTCTAGTCTCCAGGTCACCAATGACGTCGCTGAAAGAGGAGTCCAACTGATACAAGACTATGCGAACACGGTCACAAAGGACGAGGCACAGCTGCAGGATCTTCTGCAAGTGGTGGAAAAGAACCGGAAAGAGCTCGGCGATTATAATAATTATAATAATTTTTTTGGTTTTCTGTACTGGTGTTTTGTCTAATTTCATCTGTATAGTAATTAAGCAGCCTACAGATTATGTTTTCTATTTGTTATCTACGTTATCTATTTGTTTTTCATTAAATTCTTGCCAATTAATTGCCTGTTTTAATTAAATATTAGTGTTAATAACCATTATAATAATTTTTGTTCTCTGTATTGGTTTTCTTTTTGTCTAATTTCATCTATACAGTATATATTTTTATATTCAGTAATTTAGCTGCCTACAGATTATGTTATCAATTGAAAAAATCTTTAGAGGGCTTTAAGGCCTTTAATTTGAGGTGCCAATTGTGAATTTTTTGCTTGTCTATTTAACTCATGTACTTTGTAATCTCCGTCTATTTTCTGTTCCTCCTTGATAATGTGAATATATCACGAAAGCGCTCGGACTTTGTGTTTCCTTTTCCTTGTGGTTGTTTGCTTATTAATAAGGTCACGTGTTATTTTGTGATTTTAGTGCATATATATATATATATCAGCAGAATCCTGGTGCTTCAGAAATGGATCTTCTGCACGAACGCTTCCAACGTTTGTTTGCTTGTTTTTGTCTGTTTTTGAATGTTTGTTTTTGTTTGTCTCATGAAAGATCCACACAGGAGGATTTTTACTCGTGAAGGAAGGCGAGGATGATGAGGTTTTTTTTTTGAAGGAAGGTGAAGACGAATCTCTTTTATAAATTTAATTTTTTTTTTTGTGAGGGAGGGGGCTCCGCAAGGGGCCCTCAAGGGACAAATGCCCTTCATTAAGGACGGTGAGACCCCATAAATGGGGTGAGGAACTCAAGGAAGGGGGCCCCTCATAACGGAGGCGAAGGCCTCCAGGAAGCCCCTCCAGGGGCAGTATTCAAAGCACCCCAATTCTCTCTCCCCAAATGCCATCATACTACTCACAACAACGAACACAACACAACATCAGTAGTGCGCTGAACCTCTGGTCCACTCCGGAGAGGGCGATCGATTACCTGCGTGCCACCGGCTTGCTCGATTAGGGTGGGCTGATCGGCTAACCAACAACAATCATATTTTCATTATTTACAAAAATAAAATCAGTACCGTTAGAATTAGTCACGTTAACTTTCCGAAAATAAATTGCACCACTATTCGCCGGACTTGTTAATTCATGTTGATCAATTTTACCTTAATTCTAAAATAATCTTTTACATGGTCCTTATTTTCCATGAATGAATTAAAATTACTACTTTCGATCATCTTACGATCATATAAGTATAAATTACTAGCTGACCTCCAGTTTTCGTAAAACAAATGCGCAAATTTACTTGATTCAGGAAATTAGTACCAATTAAAAATCTACCCTGAAATGAGTCTACGTCCACTACAATAAGTGTGTGAAATAAGTTACCCTTTCCCATTTTAATTTTTAATATTAAAGTGCCAAAAATTTCAATAAGCTCTCTTGAAACACTAGTTACAATCGAATTATGCGATTTAAGTTTAATGTTAAATTTTGACACTAAATGTTCGGCCAAATCGGACTTAATTAGACTAATCGAGCTTCCTGAATCGATAAACACTACGTATAATTTATCATTTACGCGCAGTTTTACTTGGGTATGCGGTTCTCACGGTTTTTGGATTTTGGTCAAAATTACTAGAATTATTACGGGGTTGTGCCTCTGACGACCCAAAAGGGTTCGTAGAAATTCCATTCAGTTCTCTTGGTGCGCTTTGGGCTCTTTTTCGGTATTTCCCCACAATTTTATTTTATTTTTCTGCTATTGTATATATCGTAGGTAAGTCGGCTATGTAATACTGTATTACTGCTGAGAGGTCTTAAAGTCTAGACGATTGGTGTAGCCCCATCTCATGAGGCTACTGATGGGTGGGCTCCTAATGTCCATACTGGAGGTCATAAAGTCTATACTTAGACGATTGGTGTGGCCCTGATCTTGACCACATGTTGTGGATAGGATGAGCTCCTAAAAGTCTTTATTTATTCCGTGTTGCGGACAAACGTATATGCATACACACCCCACATGTAAATATACTTTATATAATCCACTAAACCGTGGCGACTGGTTGTTTATCACCTAAAAAGACTGCCTGTCAGCCAATTACACCGTACGACTGGCTATGGCATGGCTTCCTTCTAAGCCTGTTGGCTGCGATGCTGAAGACATCATTATGCGTTGCTCTATGGCTACGAACGGATGGAACTTCTCTCTCTCCTTCTGCTGTTTACACACCTACATACAGTATATATATATATATATATTATATATATATATATATATATATATATACAAATTAAATAAATAGCGCAATCTGGCAACTATTCTTATGGAATGCATTTAACTCGGATAAATAAATATATATATAATATATATATATATATTGTCTTCTAAACAAGCCAACTGGCTGAATAAGCCTTCTAAGCCAATTACGCCTTCTAATCGAGATTACACCTTCTAAGCCAGCTGAGGAAGTCAAGAACTTCAGTATGCGACGAGACATGCCAGCGACAAGATCTCCTCTCCTTCCTCCTCCTCTCTCTTAGCCTCTTAGGTTACCTTCCTAGGTCAGGACAGGTTAGGGTACCCCTTTTGGGGGGAGGTCTTGGGCCAATCCCCCCTCCCCCACGGGTGCCAACCTCGCACCCTTTTGCGACATTGATCATCATGCATTGTAATTGATTTGCGCTTATCTATTTCGCAAACATACTACTGAGGGTACTTTTAAAAACTGTTTAGAAATAAAATTATTTAGCTTTTTGCATGTGGAATTAGCCTGAAATAGCCTCAAAAACGTTATGGCTTATAACTGTGAATTAAGTTGATATGAATTTCCAAGTAACAATATTAAGTATTATCGATACATATATAATTTCTTCATATATTTTTATACCGAAGAAAATATCTAATATGCAGTAGATTGTTTTTACACTTCTCTAAATACTTTTTTAAGTTACTTCAAGATACATTAAACAGGAATGCTACTGTGGGTAAAGTGAGATTTTGCAGAAATAAAGATTTTAGTCATGATTCAACATACATTATGAAAAAACTAGCCTAAGCTGAGTCAGATTCCTCATATGTGTCCCACTAATCCTGGAAAGCGAGAGTGGAAACTCACACATAGCCACTAGTTTTGGGTCTACGTAACCGCAGAAAGAAAATGCCATTTATGGGCTGAATTAAACAATATATTGTTACTGAACAATAATAAAAATAAACTTGCCTACAATAAAAGGTATCATTTCCAGAAAAACAAATGTACTTTTATTGTAGTAGGACACATTGGCTTTCTAGGGCTAATAAAAAGTTTTATAATCAGGCCTAGGCTAGGAGAAGATTGTAGACACGAATCGACCAGGAAAGTAATCGGGGGGGACGTTAGCCAAAAGATAGGGAGTGCTGAAACAACCGTTTCTCCTGTCACTGTCCTTCTTAGCTGATCTTTTTTTTGTGTCCAGCATGCTCTCAAACACACATTTCTCTCCCTATTCTTCACTATATATACTGTACATGCATTATACACACTACATAATATTTTCAAAATAAAAAAAAAAATGGCAAAAATTTCAAGAACCTCGGAGTCCTCCGGGTAGACCATAAATGCCTCCACTTCCGGCTTCCTCGCAGCCGATACCGGGAACGTAGACCCGGGTAGTGGGGCTGGTTCTGCTACCGCCCATTCGAGATGTTCTGGGCCTCTACCTGATTCACTTTTCTTTTCATAAACTTCTGCAACACTTATGGCCTTTCCTCAAATTTTCGATCTGTTGAACACTACCTCTTCTCCTCTAAACCTTATCTTCTTTTTCTCACTGAAACTCAGGTGTCTGGGACGACTGACATCAACCCCTTTTCTGTACTCTCTTACATCTTCTATACACAATTTCACTCCAAATGTGGATGTTGCGTATATGTACGCAATGACCTAACTTGTTCTCGTATTCCCGAACTCGAATCTTCGGAATTATATACCCTCTGGCTACGGCTTATATGCCAATCTCAAACTAAATACATCTGTACTGTCTACCTTTCTCCTAATTCTACTGACTATCCAAAATTCTTTGACAACCTCACTTCCAAAGTGAAATATATTCTATCCAACTCCCCTTTTGCTGAAATCTCCATTTTAGATTTCAATGTTCACCACCGCTTTTGGCTTTCTTCTCATTTTAGTAACACCCCTTGTGAAATAGCTTACAACTTTTCTATCCTGAATGACCTAGACCAGATTGTACAGCACCCAACTCGTATCCCCGATCGCCCAACATTCTCGACTTATTTCTCGCCACTTATCCTTCTTACTCTGTGAAACTTTTTTCTCCGTTGGGCTCCTCCAACCACAATCTTATGTTTCCTGTCCTATCGTTCCAATTCGACCTTTGGATCCCCCCAAGAGGAGACGCCTTTGGCACTTCGGCGCCGCTGGTTGGGGGTCCATTAGGCAGTACTTCTGTGATTTCCCATGGAATGATTACTGCTTCCGTAGCCGAGGCCCTTCCGAGTGTGCTGAGCGCATCACGGCGGTGATTCTCTCGGGCATGAAGGCATACATTCCATATTCTATTCCTACTACTAATGCAAAAAAAATTGGTTTAACTTTACTTGTTCTAACGCTATCCGCAACAGAGGAAGCTTTCAGAAAATACCGTTGCCATCCAACTCCTGACTCTCGCTCAGATTATATTTCTGCCCGGAATCGTGCAAACTCTGTTCTTCGACTCAACGAAAATTCCTTCATCCGACAAAAATGTGAAAACCTATCCAATTCTAATTATTCTCATTCTTTCTGGCATCTAGCTAAGAATCTCTCCAACAACTTTACTTCCTCTTCTTTCCCTCCTCTTTTCCATTCCGATGGCTCAGTTGCCGTCTCTTCTGATAAACCTGAACTCTTCGCTCAAACTTTCGCTTACAACTCAACCCTGAATGATTCCGGTGGTATTCCTCCATCTCCTCCCTCTGAATTTACTATATCTGAAATTAGAATCTCTTTCCAAAGATGTTATTTCTGCCCTATCTAGGATCAATTCCAGGAAGGCATACGGTCCTGATGGTGTTCCTCCTGTTATTCTTAAGAACTCTGCCTCTGTGCTGACACTCTGCCTAGGCAAACTTTTTCGTCTTTCTCTTTCATCTGGTACTTTTCCTTCCTGCTGGAAGTTCGCTTTCATTAGCCTGTCCCAAACAAGGGCGACTGCTCCAACGATCGTCCAACTACTTTGATTTCTTATCTTTCTAAAGTTTTTGAATCTATCCTTAATAGGAAGATTCTTAAACACCTTTCTTTTCACAATCTTCTTTCAGATCGTCATTATGGGTTCCGCAAGGGAAGCTCCACTGGCGAGCTTCTTGCATATCTCTCGGACTTTTAATCATCCTTCTTTCGTGATTTCGGTGAAACTTTTGCTGTTGCGTTTGACATATCGAAAGCTTTTGATAGAGTCTGACACAAATCTTTAATTTCTAAAGTGTCTTCTTTCGGGTTTCTATCCTTCTATTGGTGCCTTCCTCTCTAATTTCTTTTCTAACCGATCTATAGCTGCAGTTGTATCATAGATGGCGACTGTTCTTCTCCAAAAGCAATGAACAGTGGTGTTTCTCAGGGTTCTGTTCTGTCACCCACTCTTTTCCCTTTATTTATAAATGATATATTAAGTCAAACTTCTTGCCCTATCCACTCCTATGCTGATGATTCCACTTTTCACTTCTCCACCCACTTCTCAAAGGTTCCTCTCAACAGTCACTCCACACTTCGTGTAGGACGGCTATGGTACAGCTGACCTCTGATCGTTCTGCTATCTCTGATTGGAGCAGATAAAACCTTGTGGCTTTCAATGCTCCAAAACCTCAGTTCCTCCATCTATCTACTCGTCAAATCTTCCACGGGATTGTCCCCTTATCTTCAACAATACAGAGCTCAATCCTTCCTCTTCTCTTAACATTCTTGGCGTTTCCGTTTTTGGTGATCTTTCCTGGAAAGATCACATATATTCTCTTTCCAAAACAGCTTCCAAGAGGTTAGGTGTGCTGTACTGCCTCCGCAGTTTCTCTCAGTTGCTTTCTCTGTACAAGGTTCTTGTCCACACCTGTATGGAGTACGCTTCTCATGTATTGGGTGGCTCAACCCACACAGCCGTACTTGACCGGATGGAATCAAAGGCTTTACATCTCATCAATTCCTCGCCTCTTACTCACTGTCCTCAATCCCTCTCTCTTCGCCGCAATATTGCCTCACTCACTCTCTTTACTATCGCTATTGTAAAGGACACTGCTCTTCTGAACTCTCTAACTGCATACCTCCTCCTTTAAGGACAGCATGCAGCACCGGACTTTCTACACATTCTCATTCCTTTTCTGTCCAATTCTCTAACACAAGGGTTAATCGGTACTTTCAATCTTTCATCTACTCAACTGGTGATCTCTGGAACAATCTTCCTCGATACATCTTTTCCCTGTCTATGTCCTCCAATCTTTCAAACGCAGTGTCCAGTCATCTTGAAAACCCTGGACCTTGATTTTGGCTCCCTTCTTCATCTATAGGGGGAGGCGTTTTCGTGGTCTTCGCTCTTGGCCCCTCCTTCCTGCATTAATACCAGAATACCAGCTTAATATGGTACTTGTGGTCATAATTTTAAAGAAATTACACCTTTACAGACTACAATGGAGGCCTAGGTCAGGATCAAATCCTTAACCTAGGACTTGTTAAAAAAGCGTTCACACTGCGCTGAAAATGGTAAGTCACATTGTTTATGAACGCGCAGTGTGAATTGGGGATAAGGCGACTGGTTCCGTCGCCATGCCACTTCACTGTATATAATTTCAAAATATAAATTACTACACAGAGCATTCGGAAATCATCATTACTTCTCTTGTCAATCTGTAGTTGGGATTGTTGCTTCTTTCATTGTAGATTCCCGAATGCTGGTGCGCTAGTTCTACGACAGCAGAAACATTCTGAAATATGATGCGTTTGCGAGTGCCTCATGGTGTGATGACAGTCTCATCCCCAGTGTCTTCTTTTGTACTGCTACTTGATGATTCCTCCTCCCTTGCTCTCGTAGTTGGGATTCCTGCTTTCTGTGCCATACGCTTAGCGAATCGACTGAGACGTTTGAGCTGTCCTCGTCTCCTTAGCAGCGAGTTTTCTGTGCAGAGACCCAAAGAACCCAGTCAAAGACTCTCGTTGCAATGCCAGAAATCGTCGGTCCAACTTCATATTGATGAGTCGATCCGTTTCAGCGTGGCTGATGTCGAACAGCTTCTCCATCAGTTCGCTGAATTTCTTCTGATTCGACGGGTCGTTTAGGGTACTCCTCGCACGGCGTTTCATTAAACCGATATGTATGGAAAGTCGTGACTTGATCTGGAATGGCACAAGTAGGTCGTGTACCCTTTGGGCGCTTTCACGAATCGTCAGTTTTTGTTTGTAATGATGATATATAAAGTTTGACATGACATCACGCCCTGACGGAAGTCGAGCACCAGTGATTGTCTCTCATGTGTATTCAACCAATACCTGTTGCTATTGAAGATGACGGGGAGGACATGTCGGAAACGAAACAAAGCAATACAAAACTCTGGACCTTGATTTTGGCTCTCTTCTTCTTCTACGAAGGGGGGTGGATCGTTTTTGCAGGCATTCGCCATTGGCCCTTTCTTCCTGCATAAAAAAATTAGAAAGCTGCCGAGAAAGCCAACGACACAAAATCAGGAGTTGGACGTGCCAAAAATCAAAGGATGCAAAAGGAGCCCTTGCAATAACACTGGAATTTTCGAGAATTTGACTGGCGATAATTTTTTGTCCATTTATCTGGCACCATCAAACTACATGTTTTTCGAATCTACAGGCAAAGATCTTAATGGTACCAAATATGTTGAGATGCAATGAATACTCAGTACGCAAGAGCTCACTGAATTGTGAATGGTCAAGAGCCTGTGGGGTATTTTTCGGGGGAGTTAGGGGTCCCATAAATCACCTCCGAATGAGCTAAAATTTCACAGGACGTAACACTTCGGCCAAGAGAAACTTTTTAGGTGGTGAGATCCTACATTTCAAAGATTCAATTTTTTTTGGGACACCCTAATATGTATAAATATATAATATATATATATATATATATATATATATATATTATATATATATATATATATACAGGGTGGGCCGTAAGTTTCCATACATAGGAAAAAAAACATTTTTTTATGGACAACCATTTTATTTATATAATATGCTCTACATGGTTGCCATTGTTTTGAAAACACATTTCAATACGTGTTCCCACTGTTGATGAACACGCATTAGCACAGTTGACGTTATGCTTGTAATGGCGTTGGTGATACGTTCCTTTAGATGATCTGCAACATTTCCAGTTTTCTGAAACTTGTTAATAAGTTTTGCCACAGTGTCGTGTGTGATGTTCGTTCCATGTTTTCTGTTAAAGTTCATTGCAACCATGCGACTGCTTCCCGACCCAGCCATCAGTATGATTTCAATTCGTTGCTCTTTCGTCAAACGCATATTCTTAGGGTATCTGAAACATAAAAACAAACGTTTAAATTTTCCTATGTATGGAAACTTACGGCCCACCCTGTATATATATATATATATATATATATATATATTAAATATGTGAGTTCATGTGAGTTTGAACGACGGTTCAGGATCGACCTGCGGTCGACTCCTCTGCAGCATCCCGCCTCATTTGCGGGATTTGGTGAAGGAGGGTATTGCTGTCTGATTTCCTCCTGCTCTCGTAGCCAGCCACGCATGGTTCGTTAGGGACTTTGCTCAGATATCTGCCCAGCTGGTTGTTGACGTTATTCAGGTCGGTGTGCTGGAAGTTCCTCACTTTTTTTGATAAAGCATTAAAAAACTTTTGGTCTCTTATTCTGAGGGTATTTTTCATTCTCGTTTTCATGGCCCCTGTCCCATCCCATTGCAGTTGGTACACTATAAAATTTGCCTTTTCTCTCATTCCAGTTTGTATCCATTTCATTTCTAGGGTTAGGAACAAAGCCTTCAAGTATTTTCCATATATATATATATTACTATGTACCGCTCCCGTCTTCTTTCCAGAGACAAGAGTTTCAGTGATTGTAGTCGAGACCAGTAGGCCTTCCGTTTTCTCTATCTTAGACATAAAGGTCCATTGTATAGCTTCAAAGTTCGCAATGTCTCGTTTTCTGTATAAGCTTGTGAGTACTGAGCAATACTCGTTTATTAAGAGGACCAGACTCTTTCATAATTTGAGCATGATGTTTGCTTTTCTGCTGCGGAAGCTCCTCCAGATGATTCCTATTAATTTTCTAGCCGTTGTAATTTTGATGTTATAGTGCTCTCTGAATTCTGTAACCGACGGCATTATTACTCCAAGATCCCTGACTGTGGATTTGCTGTTATCTGTTTGTCTTGCAGAGTTTTACACCCTTTATTCTGCAGCTTCTTGTTATGACCATACCTTAGAAGTTGGAATTTTTCTTCGTTGAAGAACGGCGTTCCAGTACTTTTTATTTTCAACACACAAAAGAAATTTAATGCTTTATCTTTATTGCAAAACCATATAGACAAAAATGAAAAGTGGGAAATTTGAAAGTCTCGCCCATTAATATTTTTTAATATATTGAGAAAACACTATTTGTGAAGTTTCATTCAAATCGGAACAAATTTAGAGGTGTCACATGGTTACTCATTTTTGCCTAGTTATGACAAGAAGCCAGTGTAGAATTTCGTGCGTCAGGAAACTTTTGACGATGCTCTTCTACCACCTGTAGGAGTAATTTCTTTTGATCCTCATCTTTCGTGAGGATCTGGTTATATTCCTGTATGAGGGCGATACCTCGCTCTGCAAAGTCATTCACTACCCGAAGTCCTTGAACTCGATTGCATGCAGTTTTGTAGTCTGATCCAGGGCCGGCCCTAGCAAATGCGAGGCCCAATTCGAGAATTTTAAAGTGGGGCCCTAAGGTTAAAGTTACCTACCCATAGTGGGTGCATGCTTACTGAAAGAAAAGAACGATGATTCAACAACAAATATCATTAATTTTGGATGTAATCATAAGGAAACCTTTCTGGCTTTCATAGTGGCAAATTCGGCAATGAGGTCTGTATAGTTACAGTTTCTCGCAATGTCGTTTTCAATGGAGAGGATCGCCAGATTACTGAGTCGATCTTGCAGCATCGTCGACCGTAAATACGTTTTTATTAATTTCAACTTTGAGAAACTTCTTTCCCCAGATGCAACAGTAACTGAAATAGTCAGTAGTATTCGCAATGCAGTCGTGGAATTCGGGAAATCCACAGAACGATTGTTCAAAGCGAATGAAGCCCAATATCTTCAGTGGATCACTCTGTATATCTTCTGGAAGAATTGGTTTCAAGGCTTCCATTTCCTTAGCAAGCATGAATCCATCAATGTCGCGGTCTTCTCCATCAGTCAGTTCAAGTTCGAGATCCTCCAGGGAGGATATGGCAGTGTTTAAAATTGCGTTAAACACAAAAATTTTAAATTTTTCTTCAGCATCTTTAATTGGCTGGTCTTGACCTTCATAGGAAAACATCTTCTTTCGTCTGACCTGTGTTGTCTTGAATTCTGGCTCGATTTCGAGCTGCTCTGCAATCTCTTTGGCATGTTACAGCACTTTGAAATCCACTCTCGCGATATTCTTTCAGCCACTTGCATGTCCTTTCCAAACTCTCGATGGCACTTGCCAGATGCTTTGAATCACTCTGAAGATCCTTACTCACGTAGGTGACTTGAAAGAGGAGGTCATACCAGAATATGACAGCAACAATGAATTTAAAATTCTTCATCTCTTTACAAAGTGATTCTGCTTCGCTTCTTCCTTGAGGATCTTTTGCTTTTTCAGCAATTTCGATAAGTGCATCATAGATCTCGACAGCTTGATATTGTACAGCTTTGACACTTTGCACACGGCATTCCCATCTTGTCTCGCTCAAGGGCTTCACTGAGAACTCTTTCACATACTTGCAGAAAACTGACCATCGATGGGTTGAGGCTGAGAAGAAGACATACAGGTGTTGAATAACCCCAAAAAATGATATGGCTTGAACACATGTTTTTGCCATGTCCCCAAGTAGCAGATTGTAGTTGTGGCATGCGCATGGAGTGTAGAATGCTCTTGAATTAATTTCCAGAAGTTGCGCTTGAACGCCCGATGAGTGCCCCTTCATGTTTGCACCATTATCGTATCATTGTCGACGAATATCACTCATTTTCAGTCCAAGTTCGTGAAGTTCTCTCATCAATACCTCTAATAGGTTTTCTCCTGTGGTCTCCTTCACCTCAATGAACTTCATAAAGTGTTCAAAAATTCCACTTTCAATACCTGATGATCCATCAGAGACATATCGCAAAGTAAGGGACATCTGCTCCTTGTGACTAATGTCGGGTGTGCAATCAAGGATCACAGAGAAATACTTTGCCACTTTAATTCTGTGTACAATGGTTGCTCGAACTTTGTTGCCCATGAGCGAGATGAGTTCATTCTGGATTCGTTTTCCCAGGTAATTATCATGAATTTCGTTATTGACTATTCTTCTAAGATGGTCTTGCATGACGGGGTCAAATCTTGAGATAAGCTCAACCAGTCCAAGGAAGTTGCCATTATTCCGTCTGAAGATTGTATCTACTGATGATCGGAATGCCATGTTTTGTTCAGCGAGGTACTATACAATGGCGAGGAGGCGCTCAAACACATTTTTCCACCTAAGCTTCTCCGTATTGATGCATCCGGTCCATGTCAACGTGGCAACGTCAATCTCAACCCGTTTGGGAGGATCCTCAGAAGTCTTCCTATTTAAGGCTTTATTCAACTTTCTTTTGATAGCCACTGAAACCTCTGAGTCAAAGAAGGCGAGGGATGTCAACTCCTCACTGAGGTACCAGAGGTGGCGGAAAAAAGCATTGATGGCCACCTTAGAGATAGCTTTATCCTTGTATTCCACTAAACGTTTCAAAAAATGGAGGTCGTGGTTCGGGACGGAGATGCTCTTGGAGCAGAAAACCACGCACGGACTAAGAGTAAAGATGACGAATCGCCGGATGCCAGCATTTTCTTACCTAGTGAGGTGAAACTGATTGTGAAAGAGAGAGAGATCTTGATGGCATAAATTACCTTAACCATCCAACGAGATTGATGGAAAGCGCCTGGACGGTTAAAATGGAAACCCCGAGGTGGAGCTACACCAAGGCAGATGAGAGTGAGCTCAAGGAGCTCACGATAATCATCTCGCGGATGAACATCCTTCAGTTGCTCTTTAGAAGAGAATGATCGTGTTGCTTTGATCTCGAAGACGCTCGGCGTCTTCCTTATTTAAATCCAAGTGGCTAAATTCATGTTTTAATTTAACTCTATTTTTCGTTGAATCACTTGAAGAGAAGGATATCAGGTCCCGTTGAAAAGCCAAGGCACTCCGTGAATAACTTACCCGCTACAATTTCGATCAGGTGGTGACGACAGGCAAAGTGGAAAAGACTCCTACCTAGTTTCTGCTGCAGAAGTGTGCAACAGCCGTTCTTCGGCCCCGTATTGCTTGTTGTTGTATCGAAAGACATTCCTTGTATTCGGTCTTTAATCTCCCACTCCTCCAAACACTCAAGGATAGCCTTGGCCATATGTGCTCCTGTACCTGAAGGCAGAATTGGGGTACCAAGGAGCTTCGATGGCCCTTCAGCGGAAATAAGACAAAGGCGGTCGACTTTCTTTTCTCCTTTAAGGTCGGAAACAAATTTGCTATCCCAGTGGAGAGTGAGGGGCGTACTGGGAGCGGTTGTAGGTAAATTCCACCGCGGAAAATTCCACCACGGTAAATTCCACCAGGTAAATTTTACCAATGGTAAATTCCACCAAAGTAAATTCCACCAGGTAAATTCCACCCCAAATTATTTAAAATAAAATATGATTTAAATAAGTAAAATGTAAATATTTTATTCATATGGGTACAAATAGAAGAATACAACGAATATTACAATATTACATATATAAAAAACATATATAGAAGGGTGAAATTAAATTTAATATATTACTCTTCTTAAAAAAATTAAAATATACTAAAAACATATGTTGAAGGATGAAATTAAATGTAATATATGACTCTTCTTAAAAAAAATTAAAATGAATGCAAGTTATGTGAGAATTTTCTTCAAAAATCTAAAGAATCTCCATTTTGATAATTCTCCACTAACGTCTTCAGTCTTGCGTTTATAACTTGGTATCTTTTTTTCTTGATAGTTTTATCCCCCCGTCGAATGTGGGCAATTTTTGTCTGCATTAATGCTTCTTCTGCAATTGCATTGTAAAATTTCCACAAATTTGGGTGCGTAGATGTTATCGATGATCGTAAAGCGTTGTGAAATCCTTCCACAGCGTTATTCGACCTAGGAAGGTCATTCAAAATACGGTCATAGGAAAGAGTGGATTGTTTCTCCTACGACGAGCACCACGTCCCCGCACAATACCAATGTAAGTACTTTCAAAAAAGTGATAAATTCAGCAGGAATGCCTTCATCATCAGACAGGTCTTCAAATGCATCAGCAACATCTGCAATCGGCAAGAACGCCAATGCAGTAAAACATTTAATTTTAATTTCGAAATTAGCACCGTTATTGTATCTCACGCGCTCACCAATTTCACATACTTTTCGCCAGCATGATTGACCAAGATGAAAGAGACACCCAACAACTTTTGAATCGTGAAAAATTGAGATGAAGGAATTGTGCATTGCCTTTTCAAAGTCCATGAGACAATCCGAAGGGCGACTATTTGGACGAAGATCACGAACAGCAGAAAATAGTCGTCGATAGGTATCCTCTTGTTTGTCTGGAAGCAATGCAAACAAGCGTGGCACAGAAGAATTTCCAATTATAGCATGTAATGTGAGCAATTGAGTCCACAAGTTTGGAGCACATTTGAAAGTGCCATCACAAGCCCATGACTTAGATGCTTCGAGGTCATTCAAGCCAGTTTCAGTGGCAAATTTTAAGATTCTGGCAGTGTCTTCTATACCGCTATCGAAAGCCAAGAACAATGAATCATTCTGAAGAAATTTAACAGATTCTGGAATTTCGAAGCCTGTCCGACATGTTGGAAGCGCTGGAATTCCTAATGTTTTTTGTCTCCAATTGCGAATATTACGAGAAAGTCCGGGGAGTGTTGGCAACTGTGATTTTGTTTCCTCATCAAGTGTCTGTACAGCAGCAGCAACTACTTCCCGTGAAGATATTGTACTAGTCATCTGAATTGTATCTTTCATTGAACTCATTGCCTTTCGAGCTTCAACTTTTGCACTGCTTGCTGGGTGGTTATGAATGCCCGTTGAATAAATGATTTCTGGTTCACTGCAGTTGTAAAGTGTATGAATCCTGGCTCTGCAGCCATCATAAAAATGTTCACATCGCCAATATGTCTTTGTTTTGTTGGTATTTGATGTATGCATCTCATAAATATAATTTTCATCATCACATAGTTTTAGTTTGTTCTTCTCTGTTTTAATAAATGATAAGGGCATGATCACTTCACTATTGGTGAGTATATATAAATGAGTGGTTCACCAAATGAGCACTTGTTACCTCTACGAATATTAATACACAACTGAAAAAATTGAAGATTCGGTCTATCTTTTTGATGCTGTGGAAATTTCCGCGGTGGAATTTACTTTGGTGGAATTTACCATTGGTGGAATTTACCTGGTGGAATTTTCCGCAGTGGAATTTTCCGCGGTGGAATTTTCCGCGGTGGAATTCACCGGTCTCCACTGGGAGCAAAGGAGTCTTTGATCGCGGCAGCAATCTCTTTTCGCACTTGCATTCTCTTCCAACGAATAGTGTCTCGGCTGATGGACAAGTTGGATGGGTCATGACCAAGGCCAGATACCGCCTCTGAGAGGAGATAG
Organism: Bathynomus jamesi; assembly: GCA_023014485.1. Classification (NCBI taxonomy): domain Eukaryota; kingdom Metazoa; phylum Arthropoda; class Malacostraca; order Isopoda; family Cirolanidae; genus Bathynomus; species Bathynomus jamesi. The sequence continues at coordinate 899,623 of JAJOZX010000006.1, read as the reverse complement.
GCAGCATTTTGGTCTGTTATCTTTGTGCGATCCATTGCAGAAACCAGAGTAGGAGTGATGATGTTCCTCATTTTTCTTTTGGGGAGTCGAAATTCCATTTGGAATGAAGGGCCTGCTTCGACTTTATCAGCACCACTTGGCCCTGCTCAGTGGCGGATTATCACTGAGGCTATCGAGGCTGAAGCTTGAGGCCCCCATGCTTGAGGGGCCCCCCAATCAACTGGGTTTCGATGATATAATTCGAGATTTCACAAACTTCTTTGATTAAATATGACAGAGTACACAAAATGACAATTTCCCTGTTTTATTTTATGTTTTATAGGCCCGAAAGTAAAGTTTGTTTAATACTGTTTGGTTTTGGCAAACGGCAAAGTACACTGTGTTAAGGTTCTTTTAAGTTTGTTTCTCAATTAGCCTGAGCATCGTACATATAATTCGTGTAAATGTACTATGTGCTGTACATGTACATGTATTGTTAATAAAAAGCTATAGAAAAGGGCTCCATATTCTTCATTGACCCGGGGCCCCGAGGTGTCTTAATTCGCCTCTGCTCTTTGCTATAATCATTATAGGTTAACACATTTATTTACCACTATCAAAGCATCCTACATGACTTAAGCTGAGAATAGGCGTTAACCTATTCTTTAGTAAACACACTTAACTTGGAAGTCAGCTTTAATATTCAACCGTTTGATTATGAAAATAAATCTTTTCAACTTTCATGAGCCTACGCTCATATTTATTATTATTATTATTAGAGATGCTTTAAAAATGCTTCTAAACTTTTTAAATTTTGTAATATTAAATTACTCCGCTCCCTCAAAATAACGAGTGAAAATATGACTGAAGAAATTGGGTTGGCCCTATTACACATTTTGAATACCGTTTATTCTTTTTCAACAAATATATTGCTAAGTAATTTTAAAAATATTCCCTTAAACATGGAAAATTTTATTGATTTTATTAGCAGATAGCAAAATCTTACAGATTTTCAATCACATGCTCAGTACAGTAGTTACCCTCTGACCAAATAGGGGATAGACTTCACAACTGGCATACACTAAAAACAGTACAATATTTACTCATTCAATTTATAAAAGATTTCTATATTTTATTAAAATTAATAAAGTACTCTTTTAACAAAGTAACCAGGCATATATGAAATCATCTAAGGGCCAGCTATTTACCAAATTCTTATACTCTACGATTAAAAGTCTCCCTCCGTTACACTTGGTGGATCTCCTTTCAACGGACAATAAATTTCTTTTTTTAATCAATAGTTGTACTGTATTATGAAAACACAAAAGTATGTTAATTTAAAGCATATATATATTAACGGCTCCGTCTATGGCCCTGGGGTGGTTCGGAGTCGACGGGGGTTCTGGTTAGGAGGCAGCAACGGATATTTCTTCTATAACATTCTAATTGTTTTCTCTCGTTATAGGGTCGACAGTTGATAATTCTTCTCTTTCTATAACACTCTGATACTTTCTCTGATACTAAAATTATCGACTTTTCTTTTATAACTTATCGACTTTACTGACTAAGTTCTTCTGAAGATAGCCCAACTCGAAGAAAAAAATAAAAAGTTTCTCTTACTGTAATTTACTTCTAAAAAATGTACAGGTATTGCTCTGAATTTTACAGGGGTAGAGGTTCGACCTCTTTCGACCATGGCTCAGGCCGGAATCTAAAAATTAAGGAGGCAAGGGGCCTCTGCCCACTCCCCGCAGCGAGGCTGCTAACAAAGGAGTCTCGTAGTAGTGACCAAAGAAGAGTGAAGTAATGAAGTGAAATTTTAAAATTACATGTATCATATAAGTCTAAATGTTGGGGGAATGCAGTTGAAGGTTAAGTTTCCCCCCTTTTAAACACATGATCAGATGTTTGAAAGATTCCAAATAAAATAAAAAAAATAAAAATAAAAACTAATCGTATTTTTCGCCGAGTCTACATTTCTGAAGGCGATATCATTTCGTAGTATTACATAAGTACAGCTAAGTACATCGATGAGTACGTATTAATTTTGATTCATTACAATTAGATTACAATTATGGATTAGTTCATATTCACTTAGTATCGTTTAATTACACTTCCATTTAAAGTACATTATAAGTTATTACCATTAATTACAGTTTCATTAAAGTACGGTACATCAATTACATTATATTAAAGGATTACATTCAATTACAATTTTAGCAAATTGTTAATTGACATATCTACTACTGAAGTAATCTAAATAGGTGATACAATTGATATAATGAAGGGAAGTTAACCGTTGTTCTATAATTTAAAGGGGATTAACAACAATGTTATATATTTATAGTTAACAATAATTACGCCAAATTGTGTCAAATATTATTAGAACCTGGCTGGTTATCCGAGTTTGAAAGTCTAATTAGCCAGTGATGAGGAAAGCGGACAAAAATACGGTGTACTTTTCATTGGAAGTACACAGACATTTATGATAACGTAATACACAAGTAATATAGAATGTGAATGACAATTAGGTAGAAATAGTAAGTACACGTAATGAGAACGGGGATAACTATGTGACGTAAACCGATAATGAACTAGTGGCCAGGCAGGGAAACAATACAGTATATTATAATAATATAACATACAACATAACACCTTATGTTATAAATTTGGATCAGAGCGAGAGGAGATATTTATCTTAGAAGCGTTCGATTTTGCTGTGATTAGCGAATTCGACCACTTACCTAAGCATTTATGAATATCTTGCGAGGGGTGAACGCACTTGAAAAAAAAATAATAAAAAAATAATACGAGAATGAACGTATTTGCGCGTTTTCGAACGAATGCATAAAGTTTTGCATTTCACGAGCAAAATGAATATTTAATAAAATTGATATATGATAATGGTCAAGATAAGATATGGACATATGGGGGGGGGGGGATATGGTCGAATAAAAGTTATATTTATACTACATAACATATAAATAATGACTTGTATAGAGTGTACAGTTTTTATTATGATGTTAAAGAATTTTCATACATTGAATACTAGAGATATGATGAAGAGAAATTAATGACGGGAAAATGTGACGTCATAGTTATTGAATTTGTACGTATAGTACAAATCATTATTAGGAAGATTTACAAGAACGAATTAGAGACAAAGAGTGGGTATTAATGACTAAGAAGTACAACTACGGGTTCCAATCCTGTTATATGCAATGTGTATGCATAATCTAGGGTCGAGGGTGAGATGCAAGACAATCATAATTAATTATAATAACTTCTATAAGAAATGGAAAATGGATACGACTAAACTATAGAAATGGTAGATCGTAGGGTTGTGACACAAACAAAAATAGGAAGCTACAAGTAAAATTATTATCCAAACTCGCGTTAAGCGATTTTGGTTCTTATGTAAAAATGAATATTGATTATTCATTGTTCATTTTTACATTGCTCTCCCCTTTAAAATATGTATACAATAATATAATAGGGTAAAATTAATACAATACAAATGAGAAAATAACATCCTAACTAATTGAAGTTAGATTACGAATTTTTCTTTACATTACAAATTTTTATACAGAACAAGTGAGGTCGGGTGTTTGGGTACAATGCAGAGTAATCAAATCTTTAACGTGACACTTGCTTATAAATTATAAAAAATTCAAAAATTAATACCTTAATTTATGCAAACAGGATAAAATGATTAATACGTTAATTTAGACAGACAATTAAGTTGGATAAACAATGATATTGTTAAATTTTTAACAAAATTTTATTTTTCTCTGGGGAAAATTACATACATAATGAATAGTAGGTAAAAGGGAAAAATATAAATTATTTTTCAAAGTTACCCTGATCGTACAGTCTATAACTAATTTTATTGACTATTGTAGGTAAAAAATCGAATTACGTAATGGATGATGTATAGACCTGTCGTCTAGTGTGTATTTGTGTGTATTAGGTACAAAGTGTGTATCTTACAATTTTGAGGGACAGATTAGCTGAGAGGATTGTTAAATTAACTGAATAAATGCATGAGCAAGATATATTAGAAAGCAAACGTGATTAGATTAAATAGCATAGTTAGCACTTACGCGCAATGAAATAGTTTATTGTGATATCCAATGATTTTAGCATAAGGTTTGTATATATAGTATATATAGTGTGCATACATGTGTGTGTATGTGTAGGGATTTGGAAGGTTTTTGAATTAACAAAGTTCAAAAATAATGTATAATAATTTAAGATGGGTTTAGGGTTATAAAATCTTTTAAGTTTAAGTCAATTATTGTTATTATTATTATTATTATTAATATTATTATTATTATAAAATCCTTTAAGCTCAAGGTCAATTATTATAAAATTCTAAATTTAAGGACTATTACTCACGATTAATTGAACAAAGAAATTAAAAAATACAAATTAAAAATAGAAATCAACTATGCATTTTAATGAGCTAAACATAATTTTATAATATTCTTAAAAATATAAAAAAAAACCACTTAACGTAAATTGAGGTTATGTTCCATAGTACCAAAGAGGAATTAACCATGGTTGAACCATGTCTCTGGTTGACACTGTATTCAACTGGGGTTGGGGGTGTTAAAATAAAATAAAATAAAAAAACAAAGTTTGGAGTACTACATGTTCCTCATATACATTACAATAATTATCAAAATCGTTACAATCTTTGTAAAAACAGTTTTGGTTACAAATAATAAAATACATAACTATATATTTATATACGCAACAATGGCATGAAAAGAAAAGACAAACCGGTCAATTTCCTTCTTACAAAAAAAAAGAAGTTAAACTAAAGATGCAAACCGGTCAATTCTGGTTGAATTTAATTCTCTTTTACAACAAAAAAAAAGGTTGAATTAAATTCTTAAATTACATTTTCTTAAATTAAATTCTCTTAAACCACAAAGAAAAAGTTGAATTCAATTGACTGCATTGAAATGACTTGGGACTTGAAAACTGACTTGGGACTTGAAAACTGAGACTTGAAACTAACTTCAAAACTGACTGAAACTAACTTCAAAACTGACTGAAACTGACTTCAAAACTGACTGAAACTGACTTCAAAACTGACTTCAAAACTGACTTCAAAACTGACTTCAAAACTGACTTGAACTGCTATCAAGTACTTCTGTAATCTCTGGGGCGGTTGTCCCTCTGGATGCAACCTTCTGACTTGAACTGCTATCAAGTATTTCTATAAATCTCTGGGGCGGTTGTCCCTCTGGATGCAACCTTCTGACTTGAACTGCTATCAAGTATTTCTATAAATCTCTGGGGCGGTTGTCCTTCTGGATGCAACCTTCTGACTTGAACTCTTATCAAGTATTTCTATAAATCTCTGGGGCCGTTGTCCCTCTTGGATGCAACCTATTGACTTGAACTAACTGAAATGGACTGCACTGAACTGCTATCAGTGAAGTCTACTATTCTCTGGGTTTGGTTGTCCCTCTTGGATGCAACCAATTAACTGAAACTTACTGAAAACGGAAAATGACTGCACTTGATCTCTATCAAGTGGAGACTATTAACCTCTGGGGTTTGGTTGTCCCTCTTGGTGCAACCGACTTACTTGAACGGCTATCAAGTATCTCTATAAACGATAAACTCTCTATAAACTCTCTCTTTCTTAATTTGAAAGTCAATTCAATTCAATAATTTGAAAAAATTGTAAACAAAAATAAAAAATGTAAACAACATTTCACTCGAATGTACGCGAAGGTATGGTACTATTATGTTTGGTACATAAAATAAAATTATTCTATACTAACTATAATAGTGAAAATAACTGTGACATTTAACTTCTGTGACATTTAACTTCTGTGACATTTAACTCCTGTGACTTTTAACTTCTGTGACTTTTAACTTCTGTGAAAATTAGTTTCACAAAAAAAAAATGTATCACTGGTGTCTGAAATGTTCACTGTGTTTCTTGTAAATTCTGACTTGGTACTCATTATTAACTGTTAATAATACTGACTTTTCAAATGTTTACAAATTTCTTAAAAAAAAAAACTCTGTACTTAACAAAATTTCTACGGCGAAATCCTTAGAGACGTGTACTGAAGACGTGTCTTGCTGGCTACTTCTTCTTCGATGAAAACTAGGCGTGGAGAACTTGGAGTCGTGACACACCGGTTCAAGGGTGGATGTTACGAACTAGAAGTCGTGACACGCCGGTCAAATGGTGGGTCGCCACTTGTTAAACTCTTGGCTACAGACTCGCCAGACTGTTATGCCAATATCTTCTATGTGCTTCGGTCGTCAGTTTCTTATCCTGGGCAAAGGGTCGCCAGATTGTTAAGATCCTGGCAAGGTCGCCAGACTGTTAACCCCTCCGTCTATGGCCCTGAGGTGGTTCGGAGTCGACGGGGGTTCTGGTTAGGAGGCAGCAACGGATATTTCTTCTATAACATTCTAATTGTTTTCTCTCGTTATAGGGTCGACAGTTGATAATTCTTCTCTTTCTATAACACTCTGATACTTTCTCTGATACTAAAATTATCGACTTTTCTTTTATAACTTATCGACTTTACTGACTAAGTTCTTCTGAAGATAGCCCAACTCGAAGAAAAAAATAAAAAGTTTCTCTTACTGTAATTTACTTCTAAAAATTGTACAGGTATTACTCTGAATTTTACAGGGGTAGAGGTTCGACCTCTTTCGACCATGGCTCAGGCCAGAATCTAAAAATTAAGGAGGCAAGGGGCCTCTGCCCACTCCCCGCAGCGAGGCTGCTAACAAAGGAGTCTCGTTGGCCCTGTTCAAAAATCAACTTTTTCTTATTTTCATAGGTTTCTGTACTTTTTTCCCATGCTTTTTGACCTGAGAAGGCCGAAACTCACAACCATTTTGACCTAGGTTGTTGGGAAGCATTGCCGCATGGAGCTTTAAGTTTTCTGCCTTGAAATCGGCCAAAAGCACCAGTTCCGGGGTCCCTTGAATCATGTTTTGCACTATAACTTTTTATCTAAACAAGATAGAGCAACAAAATAGGCACCAAATTAAAGTGTTTTTAATCCTCTTTCTAACTTATACAATTATGATAGTCTTGGAACAAGAAATGGCACATTGGTACATACAAAGATTTCAGAAATATCACAAAATTCGTTTTCTCACACTCAAGGCAGACAAGGCGCCTTATTCATGACACAAATTTGAGATTAACATTTTGTCACAAGTCTAATCGATCAAGAAGTGAAAGCATTACACGATGATTAATTTCATAATGACATTTACACAGTCAGTTGTTGAGAGTTTGTTTCTTGAAGCTGTCAAAGCGGCGTCTGTTGAACTCCACAGCTTGAAGGAGATAGTCCCTTCGCTTGGCATCTGTTGTTATGACATTTGCAAAGTCGCTCATCATCTTGACACCACGTTCAGCAATGTCATTCACCGCTTTCAGATTCTTAACATAGTCCAACGCTTTTCTGTAGTCCTCATTCTGTGGCCAAGACGTGACAGGTTCCAGAAGCCACTCGGATCCAATGTTCAGTGTGTCCAGCAGGAAATGTGATTCTGGGCCAATGAGATCAAACAGGGTGGTCTTAGCTGTGACTCTCTGGAATAGAGGCTTTCCTGTCCTGAAACTGTCTGGCTTCTCAGTGGCATGTAACTGGGCAGCAATGTCGTGCTTCAATGTGTCACTCAATCTACTGCTGAACAGGGCAAATGGCACGACTTCCTGCGTCAGGTACCATTTGTGGTTTTCCAGCTTATTAAGTACTGCATCAGCAAGCTCTGGGTCAGTTTTCTTGTACTTCAACATGTCCTGGATTAGACTTAGATCATTCACGGGAGCATCTGCAGCAGACATTGACATCATCCATACAGGAGTGTAGAACAGCGCAAGGAAGGTGTTGAGTCTTTCCAGCTTTGATACAGTGTCTTCGTCGTACTCAAGTTGATCTGCAAACATCAGCATTTTCATGGAGTACAGGTTTCTGGCCATCCATCTGGCCTGATGAATGGCGCCTGGTCGACTCCAGTGAATACCTCGAGGAGGCGTTCCTCCAAGAACAATGACTGTCAGTTCAGCCATTTCCCTGTAGTCGGCTCTTGGAAGCCTTTCTGCTGTTAGAATGTCTTGGAGTATTTCTTCACTGTTCTTCTTCTTTTCCTTCAGCCATTTGCTGTTGATAGCCAGCATCTTTGGGTTTTCCTTGGACAAGTCCGTCCAAACATCCTTCAGATGCTCAAACCAGGGATTATCTGGCCCCTTCACCTTCCCAAACAGCTTCTCCCAAACTGCTCCTACTAGGATTTCCAGGATGTGATGTCGACAGGCCAGATAAAACACCTTTTTGTTCAGCATTTTCTCTAGCAGTTTGGCAGCTCCTCTGTGAACTCCACTGTTACTGGATGTAGTGTCAAAAACAAGGGCAGTAACATTATCCGTAAGTTCCCATGTCTCCAGTAAATCCACTGAAGCCTCAGCCTGAGCTGTGCCAGGAGAATTGTCGATGACAGGTACTCCCAATAACTTTCCTTCAGTGTATGAAGGTGGACCAGACACTAGCACAGCTAAAGTCTCTGAGGTACTTCCAGGTTCACTGCCCAAGACATCTTTGAGCAACTTTCCATCCCAGTGTAAGGCAGCGTACTGTGGGGGGTTTTCACAAAACTTGGACATGTGACTCTGGCTGATATTATACCTGGACAGCATTCTGTTGCGACGTGTTGTTGAGGTTGAGATGACGAAGTTATCCAGATCAGCCCCTCCAGCTTTCAAGGTGGCAGAAACCATGGCAGTAACTTGATTGTCTGATAAACCAAGACGATCAGCTGTATTGCAGATGACATCACATTCCATGACCTTCCTTGGAAACGTCAAAGTCACACTAGTCACAGTGTCTTGATGGTGAGAACATCCAGGACGAGGCTGATGGTAATCCATGTCCTCTGTGTTAGCGTCGTTGTCAGTTGAGTCACCCCAGGTAATATCATCCACATGAACAACTGCCTCTTGTTCTGCTGCAGCTGTAAAATAGTACATGTTAAGACAGTAATTGTTAAGTACATGCTAAATATCGCAATGGAGTAAAACTTACAACTTTTTGAAACGTTCAAAGTAATTAGTTTTACCTTGTTCTTGTCTATGCTGCAGTCTTTCATTCCTCGCTGCTTGCTGCAGGGATCTTGTCTCAAAAATCTTGTCATGACCAGACATATGACCTTTCCTCTCAGTCTTTTGGTCTTCGTAGAACCTGATATCCTCATCTTTCTTCTCTCTGGATAACAGTCTGTTGTTCTGTATTTCCTGGATTGCATCTGGAGCTCCTATATCGAACAGGCTGTCTAATTCCAGCACAAATGCTCCTCTTTTTCCTCCAGGGTTACTTGCTCTTCTTTTGCTTTTCACCAGAACACGATGTTTCTCATGTAGTTTCATGAAGAGCTTCATTGCGTTGTACTTGGTCATTGTCTTGATCCTAGCCATCTGCCAGAATGGGATGATAGATTCAACTGTTTCATATGCAAGGTCTTGAACCATGGGCCTCCCTGCATTTTCCGGTAAATTCTGAAGATTAAGGAAATACTGGAACGCCTGTCTGTTGGTGGGAAGCTGGGAACCACTGATAAAAGCTGAAGGGTATCCAACCAGGAAAGTTTCAGTGAGAGATCTGGTAGATGGCCCAGTTGACACCTGCCTGTGGACAGTACGTGGAGGTTCTGAGATATCAACTGTGCGCCCACGGAGCTCCCTCAGCTCCTTGCTTAATGCCATTGTGAAGTTGTATCTTGTAGATGGTTTTCTAGATTGTGATTGAGTTTCTGTTGTTTCCTGAAAAATGATAGATAATTATTATTATTATTATTATTATTATTAATTATTATTTATTTATTATTATTATTATTATTATTATTATTATTATTATTATTATTTATTAATTTTATGCTCTTTCATTTGATACCTAATTTGTTGCTCTATCTTGTTTAGATCAAAAGTTAAAGTGCAAAACATAATTCAAGGGACCCCGGAATTGGCGCTTTGGCCGATTTCAAGGCAGAAAATTTAAAGCTCCATGCGGCAATGCTTCCCAACATCCTAGGTCAAAATAGTTGTGATGTTCGGCTTTTTCAGGTCAAAAAGCATGGGAAAATGTACAGAAACCTATGAAAATAAGAAAAAGTTGATTTTTGAACAGGCCTAGAGTCTCGTAGTAGTGACCAAAGAAGAGTGAAGTAATGAAGTGAAGTTTTAAAATTACATGTATCATATAAGTCTAAATGGGGGAATGCAGTTGAAGGTTAAGTTCCCCCCTTTTAAACACATGATCAGATGTTTGAAAGATTCCAAATAAAAAAAAAAATAAAAAAATAAAAACTAATCGTATTTTTCGCCGGGTCTACATTTCTGAAGGCGATATCATTTCGTAGTATTACATAAGTACAGTCTAAGTACATCGATGAGTACGTATTAATTTTGATTCATTACAATTAGATTACAATTATGGATTAGTTCATATTCACTTAGTATCGTTTAATTACACTTCCATTTAAAGTACATTATAAGTTATTATCATTAATTACAGTTTCATTAAAGTACGGTACATCAATTACATTATATTAAAGGATTACATTTAATTACAATTTTAGCAAATTGTTAATTGACATATCTACTACTGAAGTAATCTAAATAGGTGATACAATTGATATAATGAAGGGAAGTTAACCGTTGTTCTATAATTTAAAGGGGATTAACAACAATGTTATATATTTATAGTTAACAATAATTACGCCAAATTGTGTCAAATATTATTAGAACCTGGTTGGTTATCAGAGTTTGAAAGTCTAATTAGCCAGCGATGAGGAAAGCGGACAAAAATACGGTGTACTTTTCATTGGAAGTACACAGACATTTATGATAACGTAATACACAAGTAATATAGAATGTGAATGACAATTAGGTAGAAATAGTAAGTACACGTAATGAGAACGGGGATAACTATGTGACGTAAACCGATAATGAACTAGTGGCCAGGCAGGGAAACAATACAGTATATTATAATAATATAACATACAACATAACACCTTATGTTATAAATTTGGATCAGAGCGAGAGGAGATATTTATCTTAGAAGCGTTCGATTTTGCTGTGATTAGCGAATTCGACCACTTACCTAAGCATTTATAAATATCTTGCGAGGGGTGAACGCACTTGAAAAAAAAATAATAAAAAAATAATACGAGAATGAACGTATTTGCGCGTTTTTGAACAAATGCATAAAGTTTTGCATTTCACAAGCAAAATGAATATTTAATAAAATTGATATAGGATAATGGTCAAGTTAAGATATGGACATATGGGGGGGGGGGGGGGATATGGTCGAATAAAAGTTATATTTATACTACATAACATATAAATAATGACTTGTATAGAGTGTACAGTTTTTATTATGATGTTAAAGAATTTTCATACATTGAATACTAGAGATATGATGAAGAGAAATTAATGACGGGAAAATGTGACGTCATAATTATTGAATTTGTACGTATAGTACAAATCATTATAATCATTATTAGGAAGATTTACAAGAACGAATTAGAGAAAAAGAGTGGGTATTAATGACTAAGAAGTACAACTACGGGTTCCAGTCCTGTTGTATGCAATGCGTAATCTAGGGTCGAGGGTGAGATGCAAGACAATCATAATTAATTATAATAACTTCTATAACAAATGGAAAATGGATACGACTAAACCATAGAAATGGTAGATCGTAGGGTTGTGACACAAACAAAAATAGGAAGCTACAAGTAAAATTATTATCCAAACTCGCGTTAAGCGATTTTGGTTCTTATGTAAAAATGAATATTGATTATTCAGTGTTCATTTTTACATATATATATATATATATATATATATATATATATATATATATAGAAGGCTAAAGCATAGAGTTTCCTAATTCATCAGTTGATGAAGATTTAATCATGAATTAGTTTAGGGCAGGGGTCGGCAACCTTTTGAACGAGGTGTGCCAGTTTACAATTAATGCCAACAATTTTAAGGCCCTGCGTGCCAACTATAATTTTCCTATGCATATTTCGTGGAACGGTCTGCTCTATTTCAATCCCAACAAACAAATCAAAGCGCTTTTGATTTGTATTTTAACCAAAAATACACAGAGAGTTGGATACTGTCCTTTATAATTTTTTAAATTTCAATATATAATAATACAGTATATACAATATATAATATATAATAATATTCAATGTAATAATTTAATATAATTTTATAATTTCAAATTTATTTTTGAAATTGCAATTTTTTGGGAATCACTTGCCGTGCCTTGGACAACCACCTCGCGTGCCAGAGTTGGCACATTTTCTTTAGAAAAGCTGCGTGTATATGATAGTTTGTTGGTACCCACCGTACTAACCTTTGAACAAACGATATAAAGATGCTACTGTATTCAATGAGACTTTATACAGTTTCCGACAGAAAGTTGTTAGCATTTTACTTATTAAAATTATAACGTGAAGGTTCATTGAAAGAGAAAAGTAGGCACACACACACACACACACACACACACACACACTCTGTATCATTTATATATGTACGAGAGTGAGCTGAAAAGTAATGCCTCCACTCAAATAATTTTTAAACGGGTTGAAAGATTTTATCTAAACAAAAGCAGATATGTACCTCAGAGTTTATTCTTCAAAACGATACATTTACTTTTCTATAAAATCATCCTCAACCTCGATACTTTTACGCCAACGATAAATGAGTTTGAAAACAAAATTTCACAGCGGCCTTAACTTCTTCGTGAGACTCGTTGTGATTTCCACGCAGGGCCGTTTCCTGGCATAAGCAGACTAAGCGGCCGCTTAGGGCCCCGCTACTACTAGGGGGCTCCCAGACAGGCTCCCAGGTCATAGCTCAGTGGGCAAGAATAGGAATATAGCTGAAGTTATTATTAATATTATTGTTAATATTATTATTATCCTTATTATTATTATTGTCGTATGAATTAAAGTTTTTGTATGAGACAAATGTGATAAAACGGAGACAAACGAAACATTTTGGTCGTTATGTGTAAATAACTATTGTGAGATCTTATTTCTATATTATTTAACTTTATTCTTACTATATGCTTATACTTTCCTAAATGCTTAATTTTTCTAGAATTGTAAAACATTATTTCACTAATTTACTAATTACACTGTACAACAAATTTTCGGTTCAGAAAAAAAACGGGAATAACATTCAGTCATTCTTAATATTTCGAGTGTGCTGATTCCAAATCTAAAAATAGTTTTTTTCTATCACTTCACGTTTTTTTGTAATGACTGCTTAAAAACTTCATACCAAAAAATAAGAATATATTGATAAACAGATAGGCTTTATCATATGGAACAGTTTAATTATTGCTATACTTCAACATATATGCACAAAATTAACATAAAACTCGTATTATACTGTTTTCAACTCATTATTTGTATTTATGCTGGCGTTTGTGTGATACTTCTGGTTGGTCACGCTTTAAATTCCAGCAGAAATCGGCCAGCATAGCAGGACTCCACTTCCCTTTGTATCGGCTCTCCATTGTGGCTATATCCTGGTGGAATCTCTCCCGTGTTCGTCGCTAACAGCAGATGCGTTTTCCGGAAAGAATGAGAGATGTGAATGCAAAAAATGAATTTTCAATGACATCTTACATCCGAGACGTTGGTATGAGTTGACAAGTTGATCCACAAGTGCAGCATAGTTGTCGTATTTAGTCTTTCCTAGTAGACCGCTGTACACGTTTTTGAATGCACGCCAGGCTGCCAACTCAACCTCATCCATCACCGCTTCAAAGTGTTCGTCTAGCATGAGTTGGCGAATTTGAGGGCCGACGAATATGCCTTCTTTAATCTTGGCATCACTTATTTTTGGAAATTTTTCCTTTAGATATTTGAAGGCAGGCTTATCCTGTTTCAACGCCTTTGCAGATTGTTTCATCAGCCCTAGTTTTATGTGAAGTGACGCAAGATAACCTTTTCCTTTCGTACTAGTGGTTCGTGAATAACATTGTGAGATCCAGGTGAGAAATTGTCTCGCGGCGGCTATACTGAGCGTGTGTAGTGTTCAGACCTTGCTCGGCTATCCCACTTGCATAGGAAACACATGTATTTCGTATAGCCAGTTTTCAATCCATTGAGAATAGCCACATCCTTCAAATCTGAGCAGATAAGCCATTCATGTTCATTGTATTTTATACAGTCCAGAATAAAAGCAACAATGTCATACGTTTCTCTCAAGACGACTGAATGAGCGGTCGGAACAGAAGGCATTGTGTTCCCATTGTGTAGCAGTACACCCTTAACACTGTACAGAGATGCATCAATGAACAATCTCCACTGATTCGGTTCATAGCACAAACCCAGAGCATCGAACATACCATGTATATCAATGCAATAACAAAGATTGTTCTTCATTGTGGAATATTCTTGCAAATCCAAGGAGCGCTTTCGGAATGCTGTAATTCGTACGTCTTCCGCCAGCAGATTCCATTCTTGTAGACGTGAGGCCAGCAGTTCACTTTGTTGCTTGGTAAGTATTAAATCACGGACCAAATCATTGAGTTCAGGCTGCGTGATGAGATGTTGTTCTTTCTTGGACTCGACTTGAGCTTCATAGCATTCGCCGTCTGATTCCGATTTGTCAGAGTCTGTGTTATCGGTCGGCATTTCAGCTGGAGGACGAGGGATGAGTATATCTGTAGAATGTTCCATAGGATGCATAGCAGAACAAAGATTTGGGTAGACTATAGCCTTTTTCCCTTTTCTGTTGCAACCTGTAATGTGAGACAATAGACACTGTTAACTACTTAAGATAGCATAATTGTGTAATACATTATGCAGAGCAGGATATGCTAAAATGTGCTAAAAACACCAAATTTGACGTATATTCAGAAAAATAAAAGATTAAAACCTGTGATGTTCGTTAAGCAGAAATAGCAATCAGTTGAATGGTCCATCGGCTCTCTCCATACCATTGGGACACCGAATTCCAGACCAGGACCGATGCTTTTGAATCATGCAGACAACGAGCTTGTACATCTCACACAGCAGATGTGAGGCGCCCAGTGCTTGTCCTGATCACCAACTTTACATGCAAAGTATAATTCATAAAGCTTTTTCACATGAGAAGTCAATTTCCTTTTATAGTGTTTTAACGTTAATGTCCCACAAATATAACAAAAACTGTCTGGCGAAGTTTTGCACTCCCTAGGTATTGTAGCATAACATCAATAAAAACCTGTAAAATAAGAAAATGATAGATCAATTTGCAATTTCACACAATATAGACGTTGTCAGTGAAATATACATAATTTGATAGCTGTTATTCAATAATACTCACTTATAGCACCGATTTATTA
The DNA here is from genome assembly GCA_023014485.1 of Bathynomus jamesi. Taxonomy (NCBI): domain Eukaryota; kingdom Metazoa; phylum Arthropoda; class Malacostraca; order Isopoda; family Cirolanidae; genus Bathynomus; species Bathynomus jamesi. The sequence goes on along the minus strand of JAJOZX010000006.1, from coordinate 884,243 downwards.
TAAAATATGGCTGCCAATTTTGTTTTGAATGATTATCATGAAAGAACTTGTTCATAAAATCAAAGTGGAAACAGAGCCGAACACCACCACCACAGCATATGCATGACTGAACAAAATGTAAAAGATGCGTTCAGAGAACCAGTGGTTCTCAAAATGATACAATGAAATAGGGTCATTTTCATAAAATCGGTGGGTGATACAAATAAATGAGTGTTATTTTCGTTATGTTTTCAAGTTTATTAATTTTTTTCTCATCTTTTTCAGATAATGTGAATTTTGTTGGTTAAAACCTAAATGGTCTGATTATTTGAATGTATTTCATTAACGCTACAATTATAACGGTTATTATTATTATTATTATTATTATTATTATTATTATCATCATTATTATCATCATTATTATTATTTAGCAGATTAGTTGTGGTTAACTAGATGTGACTTCGTGCATCTTGGAAAATGAAACGACATTATCCATCAGGAGCTGAAAAACGGAAAAAGGAGAAAATAGAGGAGGAGAAGCTTTCCAGTAGCACAGGTGACATGTGCCACTTGTATATTCTTATGATTACAGTTCAGGCAACTAGGTTAGGTAGACCATCAAGCTAGGCAAGTGCTCAGGAATCGTGGAGAGTAAGCTAGTCTCTGTAATATTTATAATATTTCGAAATGTAAAATTTAATGGACCACATCACCTCAAATTCTGTTCACACAGATCAATTATCAAACAAGATAAGAAAGAGTATTTTAGCAAAAATTAACAGAATATGTAATGTTATGTTCTTCACAGGAGCACTACTGAAATATTTGGAAAAGCCATCCTCAGCAAAGCCTGAGGAGCATCATGAGCCAACAGCAGGACCATCCTCTATGCATCCTCAATCAGCTTCTTTGGCAACGTACAAAAATTGTACAACCTTTTTGCAGCAGCTACACAGCAATGGATAATCCTAAAGAAGCAAGTGAACATAACACTCAAGTCTTGGAGTGAAACCAGGTGGGAGAGCCGGCTTAAGAGCATTGAAGCTGTGCGATACCAGAGCCACAACATCAGAGAGGCCCTGTTGGAAGTCAGAAACAATGCCACAGATGCCATAGCCAGGACTGAAGTACAAGCACTTGCAGATGGGGTAGGGTCTTATCGCTTTTAGATTTGCACAGTAGCATGGTATGACATTCTTCATGCATTTAACCATGTGAGCAAACTTCTGCAGTCTCCTACACTGCAGTTTGATGTGGCAGTCAACCTCCTCACAAAAACAAAAGACTCACTCACCAGCTACAGAAACACAGGTTTTGTTGTATCACAAGTCGTAGCTAGGGACATATGTGAAGAAATGAATGTGGAGGCTGTGCTGAAGGAGAAGAGGCTCAGATCCACAGAAAAGCCTTTGCTTACGAAGCTCCTGACGAACCATTTACAGAAGCCTTAAAGAGACTGGAAGTTAAATTTTTCAATGTGGTGATGGATTGTGCCATCGGGTTAATAAATGGGAGATTCAAAACATTAGAATGATTAGATGATGTGAGGGACATATTTGGGGTTCTCCTAAATTTCACCACAATGAACAAGGAAGACTTGTCCTGTAAGTGTGAAAAGCTCTCGAAGATACTGAGCTCTGGAGCTGACTCTGACATTGATGGAAGAGAACTGGCCCTCGAAATTAAGAACTTGCCGACTTTACCTTCACGCAACATGACTGCATTGGAGCTTCTCTCCTTCATTCATCAGAAGCAACTGGAGGAACTATACCCCAATCTCTGGGTTGCACTAAGAATTGCCTGCACTCTACCTATGACAGTAGCGTCAGCCGAGAGGAGCTTCTCTAAGATGAAGCTAATCAAGAACTACCTCAGATCATCAATGGGGCACGATCGCCTCAGTGGCCTTGGCATCATAAGCATTAACCAGGACGTTGGCAGGGAGATTTCATATGATGATGTTATTGATGATTTCGCCCCAAAAAAAATCTAGGAGGCAAAAATTTTGAAGATACAAACTGTTCTGTATAACTGTTAGCTATTACACGATTGTATCGTAGAGTTAGTAATTGTATTGTAGTTGATAATTGCATTATTTTTTTATACATAGTTCTGTCATTTATTCTAAATAATGTATAAGCTAATTTTCAGGAATTTCATGAAGAGTATTTTTTCTGTTTGTCTTCTGAAAGTACATATTTGTTGTTTTGGACATAAATGTTTCATTAAAATTGTTTCATAATTGTTTTTTATTAACACAGCCATTTTTTGTATGTGTGCGCTGAGGTGATGTAGTAAGGCGTAAGTTGGTGGATGGAGGGGTGGGGCCTCAAATGGGTATACTGCTTAGGGGCCCCTAATGGCTAGAAACGGCCCTGTTTCCACGGAGATGTTCTTTAAATTTAGGAAAAAGGTGAAAATCGCATGTTGCTAAATCGGGGCTATATGGTAAATGCGGCAAGACGGTGAATTGCAGCTCCTCAATTGCTTCTCGCGTATGAAAACTAGTGTGAGGCCGTGCGTTGTCATTGTGAACAATGACTGCGTTTTTGTGGGTGCGAACCCTCCTGATCGGTTTTTTTCAACTTCTTCAGGGTTTCAATATAACGTGCGGAGTTGAACTGCTGTCCCTCTTTCCATAAAGTCTTCGAGAACAACATTAATATCCCAAAAAAAGTCATTATTTCTTTTCCACCTGATTTTTTAACTTTGAATTTTTTTGGTTGTGGTGAATTTTTGTGCCGATATTCCATGGATTGTCGTTTATTTTCAGGGTCATAATGGTGGACCCACGTCTCGTCTCCTGTCATAATGGTGTGCAGAAATTCATCTTCATTTTCGAAGCGCTGCAGATTTTCTCGGCAAATGCGTAGTCTCTCAGCTTTCATCTCGGCAGTGAGCATGCGAGGCACCCATCTGGCGCAGACCTTTTGGTAACCGAGAATACTGATAATGTGTCCCACTCGCTCTTTGGAGATATCGAGCATTGCAACAATTTCATTTTGTTTAATGCGACGATTTCCACGAATTAGTTCGTCAACGTAGTTCCGATGAGACTCGTTGGTTGCCGTTATAGGCCTTCCACTTCGCGGTTTACCTCGCAAATCTTCTTGCCCTGCTTCTCCTTCTTTACACTGCCTCGCCCAACGTCGAACGGTACTCACATCAACACACTGTTTGCCGTACACAGCTTGCATTCGCCGATGTCTATGGGAGCAACATTTTCCGCGGTCAAAAATTCAATTACGGCACGTTGCTTAAAGCGAACGTCTTTACTCCTTTCCATTATAATCGATACTGAAGCAACGTGCGGAATGAATGTAGGCTATATTAGGCTATAAGACAAAACCGGTTTTATCTGGTTACCTCTGCACAATCTGGAATCGGGTGGGGATATGAAGTTACAACACAAAACCGGTTTTATCTGGCTACCTCTACACCATGGGTCGGGGAACTTTTTTGGGTATTACCCAAAAATCTATTTGAGTAAAATGAAATTACCCCCAGACTTCAAAGTAAACAAAAACAAGCCAATCGCTCTTAAAATTGTTGCATATGGTATACAAAAAATTCAAATTAAAAAAATGTTTATTGGATCCATTATTATGGAGAAATAAAAAAAAGCCACACATGCTGGCATAAGAATAGCACACAAACAAAATTAGTAAAAAGGATTGAAGAACTGAAGAATTTCATTCAAAACATCTCCACTTCAGGTTTTGGAAAAATGATGCCGTTTCATTTTTGATACATCAAAATCAGGACGTAAATTCGTAATATTCTAAAATTTAGAATAACGCCACATTTATGTAACAAAATAAAATAAAAATATACGAAAAAAATATCAGCACAAAGTGTCAAGCACTAAAAGCACCTCTTCGTTTCATGATACCATACACACGACTGAGGCTCTCATACCGCACGCATTACCCCCAAAATTTTTAAATTGACCCCATTTGGGGTAATTTACCCCTGTTCCCCGACCTCTGCAGTCTACACAATCCAGAATTATTCAAGTGGAGGCATTGCTTTTCAGCCTACCCTCGTATGTATTCCTTAACTTTCTCTTCATGTTGAATTATGTGTAACTTCTTTATAGAGTAATCTTTCAGCTTATTTACTTCATCTGAAGCAAACTATTCATTTTGTTATAAAATATCATAAGCTCACAACATCTGCAACAAGAAGGGCCTATTCAAAAGGGACTAACCATGCTACTGACAATGTTCCCCTACAATGTATCACAATGTAAACCAATGCATCACTACTGAATTCCACAAACAGGTTTAAAATAAAAAATGCACTAGGCTCTGTGATTTTGGTAGAAATAGCATAATAAAATTATCTGAAATCAGTTTCTATCCAGCTTCCATTTAAATCAATAGTTATATTGGTAATTTAAAGCAAATATATATAGAAAATAGTCCAAACTATAGAATTTCCTTATTCAGTAGTTAATGAAGATTCAATACAACCAAATGTAATGGCTTAAAAACTAGAAGAATATTAATCTTTCCAAAGTAAAAAAAAAAACAATTTTACCAGCTTTTATAAAAAAGGGTAATACCACAGTACTAGCATCTTTTTAGCCTTTAGTGTCAATAACATGAAGGTTCAATATATGATACTTAAGACTTACTTGGTATGCTGTCTTAGCTTCTGACTGTAAAAATCGGATTTTTCAAAGTAAATGAGTGAAATAGTCTACAATTAAAGGTGCAATTAAGATCTGTTTAAACAGATATGCATTATTTACGCAATTTATAAGCCCTTTTTCATGAATGAAAACCTCTGTTATTTCTTAAAACAGGATAATTATGGGGATGGTATTTAACACACAATATACCAATCCAAGATACACGCTAATACCAGTACGTACCCATTTTGTAATGCAAAGTTGGTACTGTAAAGTCATTTGGTCCCTCCAGTTGGGTTAAGTCCATGATTTTGTAGCTGACAGACCCCTTTAACAATTTTATCTGCCTTGTTCCCAACCTTTATGCAATGTTTGAGCATTCTACATTCATTTTTTGGCTCGCATACCATATTTTTCACTTATTTCCAACAAAATGTTTGATTTTTTTAAAACAATGAAGGCCAACAGACATCTGCCAGTCTGGAAAACTTGTCTAAACTATGAAATTCATTTTGCAGTTTATAAGAATATTTTATTTTTTCAAGTAAACACAGAGATGGAAAATTTTATTGTTTTTTTTAAGTGTTTACTTTTTGTCAGGATATTTTTCAATGGACATGTATTAGAAGTGTACTTTAGGTAAGTGCTCCTCTAGATACCTATCTACTTTTGCCAATAATCATTCCAAGAGTTACGTATTTTTTTTAAAATTAATATTAAATATACTGTATACAGTGAGAAGGTATATAATTACCTAGTAGAGTAGTCTGGCGGAAAATAAAAAAGAATGATCTAATAAGTTAAGCTGAAATTAATTATTTCATGGCAATTAAAAAGTGAAGGTTAACAAGTTATATTTATTTAGAAAATCATACACCTTTATGGTCTTGACAAATTAGACAAAAGGAAACTAAACATGGAAAGAATACTAATAACAAGCTCATAAAAAAGTAACTCAAATTTTGATACAAAATAATACATTTTTTTTCTTCTTATGTAGGCTCAATGCCTACATATTGAGTTCTATGTATGCCATTTTTTTCCATTCCCAATAGGCTTTGTCGCCAATCCTGAAGCAATTTTGTAGTTATTTAATACATTAAATAAATAATTGTATTTAATTATGAAATAAGGGTACCATATGCGATACAGTATTGTAGGCGTGTATAAGCCTGGTTTCGAATTAGGCTTTGTTGTGAACTGTAATGTAAAGTGTACGACAGGCATGTATATCTTTGCCATAAGTGGTGTTGCGGTGGACATATTCAAAAGAAGATTAGACGCCTGGCTCAGAACAATCCCAGATAAGCCGGACGTACCTGGCTATGTGAGGTGGAGAGTACAAGAAACAACTCTCTACTTCACCAGGCCAACTTGAGAGGAGGGACGAAAAGCTTGACCTTCGTGAAATGAGGAATCATTGTACGGAACATTTGAAAGGTTGAAAGAAAAGGTTATATGTTAAAACGAATATTAACCGTATGTTTCTACATTATACATAAACGGGCCCACCCTGCTGTCGCGGACCTTGCTTAGGTAAAAAAAAAATTATTTACACCACATACGGGCCCCCTGCTGTCTCCGGGCTTTAGGCTCAACCCTATTTAGCCTATTGGATAATCCGCCACTGCTAACATCCTTGGGTGAACTAGCTTACATTTTTTTTATCCTGAATGACCTAAAGCAAATTGCAGAGCACCCTACTCGTATTCCCGATCGCCTTGGAGATAGGCCCAACATTCTCGATTTATTTTTCACCACTCATCCTTCTTCTTACTCTGTTAAATTTTTTCTCTATTGGGCTTTCCCGACCACAATCTTATACCTGTTCCCTGTCTATCGTTCCAATTCGATCTTTGGATTTTCGCAAGAGGAGGTGCCTTTGGCACTTCGGCGCCGCTGATTGGGAGTCTCTTAGGCAGTAATTCTTTGAGTTCCAATCAAAGGGTCCCTCAGAGTGCGCTGAACCCATCACGGAGGTGATTGTCTCGAACATGGAGCTGTACATTTCATATTCTATTCCTACTACTAATACAGAAAAAACTTTAACTTTGCTTGCTCTAATGCTATCTGCAACAGAGAGGAGGCTTTCAGAAGGTACCGTTGCCATCCAATTCCTGACTATTACTCTTTTTATATTTTTGTCCGGAATCGTGCAAAATCTGTTCTTTGACTAGCCAAAAAATTCCTCATCAGACAAAATTTGGAAACCTATCTAATTCTAATTCATCTCTGTCTTTGTGACACAAAGCCAGAAACCTCTCCAACAACATTACTACTTCTTCGTTCCCTCTTCTCTTCCATTCCGACGGCCCATCTGTCGTCTTTTTTCCTGAGAAAGCTGAACTCTTAATTCAGAATTTTGTATTCAACTCAACCTTGGACGATTTTTGTGCTGCTCCTACATCTCCTCCCCATCTGACTTAATTATATCTAAAATTAGAATCCCTTTCAAAGGCGTTTTTCCTGCCCTATCTGGGCCCGCCCAAGGCGTATGGTCCTCATGGTGTCCCGCCTGTCGCTCCCAAGAACTGTGCTTCTGTGCTGACACCCTACGTAGGCCAACTCTTTCGTCTTTGTCTTTCATGTTATTTTTCATTCCTGCTGAAAGTTCGTTTTCATTCAGCCTGTCCCAAAGAAGGGCGACCGCTCTCAACCCTTCAACTATAGTCCAATTACTTTGATTTCTTGCCTTTCTAAATTTTTTTAATTTATCCTTAATAGGAAGATTCTTAACTCTTTCGCTGCAGAGCATGTTGAAAGTCCATGAATGAAGGCAAAGCGAGTCGAAGAGTTTGATCACCCGTATTACATTCGCACTGCATTGCATTGAGTTATGTTTTACAAATAAATGTAGATATAGCTTAGTTACTGTTAAAGATAAAGAATTTCTTTCTTTCGTGGCATGGATAACTTAACAAATTTGACAAAATATTATTCTAAATAGTAATTTCAAATAGGAATCTGATGAAGTTGGAGTAATGTTTAGATAAAATTTAATATTACGATTGAATATGATAGTTTTTAAAGCAAAGATCTATACACAATCCAGGTTTATCGGAGCAAGTTTTGCGTTGGAATCTAGATTGACTTCTGATGCCAAACAGGTATCAAACTCTACAAATTTTAGTTGGGTTACGGCTTTTTTCAGAAGTTACTTTTTCGGGAAAATGCCTTCCAACTAATCTTGGAACATGTATTTTGATCATGTCAGGGTTCCTTGAAGCTGTGACTTCCTTCACAATTTCATGACAGAAATCAAGATAAAGGATGCCAAACTGGAAGTGTATTGCAAAACCTGTCTCATTTCATTATACAAGTAAAAACTTGGGTAAAAAACCCTAAAAGTAATCAGTAATGAAGATTACTCAAAATATCTGGTATCGCACATCCCTACTGGGGTTACATTACAACAAACACCAATATAAATAATTACTGTAGTCTCACTCTTAAGAGGCTAAGATGCCATAAATCATAGATAAGAGATTAAAGTATGTCTAGGGAATGATTACAAGCGAAAATACGGGAACGAGAGTTAATGAAATCCAAATGAATCACATCACTTACAGTGTCAGTGATGCGTTCCTGGGGAGACGTTTTGATCACTGAGAATATCAGTAATACGCACTCAAAATCTTCTTTCAGATCATCAGTATGGGTTCGCAAGGGACGCTCCACTGGCGATCATCTTGCATATTTCTCGGACTCCTAGTCATCCTCCTTTCGGGATTTCGGTGAAACCTTTGCTATTGCCCCATACATATCAATAGCTTTTGATAGAATCTGGAACGAAACCTTAATTTCCAAACTACCCTCCTTCGGTTTCTATCCTTCTATTTGTGCCTTCATCTCTGATTTCCTTCCTGCAGTTGTAGATGGTCACTGTTCTTCTCCTAAAGCTATCAACAGTGATGTTACACAGGGTTTTGTCTTGTCACCCACTCTTTTCCTTTTATTTATCAATTAACTTTTAAGTCGCACTTCCTGTCCTCTCTACTCCTATGTCGATGATTCCACTCTTCACTTTTCCACCCGTTTCACAAAGCATCACTCTCAGTTCTCACTACATGTTTCGCGTGAGGGTGCGATGGCGCACCTGACTCCTTATCTTTCTACTATATCTGACTGGGACAGAGGAAACCTTGTGGCTATCAATACCTCAAAAACCCAGTTCCTTCATCTGTCTACCCGTCACAATCTTCCCCACGACTATCCCCTTATCTTCAACAATACACAACTCAATCCTTCTTCTCTTAATATTCTTGGGGTTTCCTTTTCTCGTAATCTACCTTGGAAAGATCACATATTTTCTTTATTAAACAACTTCTAAGAGGTTAGGTGTGCTGTACTGCCTCCGCAGTTTCTTCACCCATATTCAGTTGCTGTTTCTGGGCAGGGGTCTTCCGCCCCTGTATAGATTACATTTCTCTTGTGTGAGGTGGCCCAATCCACACAGCTCTACTTGACCGGGTGAAATGAAAGGCTTTTTGTGAAAGTTTATGGGGACCCTTTAAACTACCTTATTTCACCTTCTAACATTTACATCCTCGTACCTCCTTTTACCCTCTATTTTTCTCTTTATCTGTAAACAAAACCACTTACAAATTAATCAAGATTCATATTCAGCAATAAGTTAAAATAGTTATTTTATAGAACCTTTCACCAATCAAATACACACACACACACACGGATATTCCACGTTAAGCTACAGGTCCAATGTGGGTCGACAAGCCTGACCTTCATCAGAATGAATAATTCAAACGGAAGCTAAAATCAGGTTTTATATATATATATTATATATTTTAGTGATGGGACGATGCATCGCAATCGCAATCGCAATCGCGATACAATCGCACATTTTTTACAATCGCAATCGCAATTGCAATCGCATTTAATGAGTGCGATTGTTGCGATTGTGAACAAAAGATTTAAATCTCTACAAAAGTTGCTATGAAAGCTGCTCTTTCATGCGTATTTAAAGGAAAGTTTAGCTAACAACAATACGGAATAATAAATAAATAATAAATAAGTCAAAAACAGAAATGAAAACGGGTTGCGAATTAGTTGAAAACAGAATAAAAAATTGGTTTAATAATAACAATAAGTACACCTCTTTATTTGCTCTATGTAAAATTGGAATGTTAAAAAATCAAGCTAACCCTATGGTAGGTAACGCGTTTAGGTATATTTAAAGCATAAATGAGCGTTATGTGAGGCTAAAGCTAAAACATCGCAATCGCAATCGCGCGATTTTCAAATTCTGACAATCGCAATCGCAATCGCAACAGCGATTGTATGAAATATGACAATCGTCCCATCACTAATATATATATATATATATATATATATATATATATATATATATATATACATTCAACTGCAAAGAACACGCAGTATAAATAACGTAAAGAACGACGCTTGTATAGGAGATATTCCGCGCAAGACGAGAGAGAGAAAACGGAACAAATGAAAAAATGAAGTATATATATATATATAGTTTGGATGAAGATTACGATACGGATACGGATTAGGGTTAGCATTTAGATTCAGATCTGGATTAAGTACTTTGGGGCCAGTTCAAGGACCGTGAGAAAGAGGAAGATAATTTCATGAGAGTCTATCGACTTCAAATCGTTCCTCTTTCTTCGTTTGCATTTCGTGGAAATCGAAATGAACGATTTTTGCACTTCCTGAGTTACGTGCACGGGTCGTGTTCTACCCAACTTCCACCTTTTTCCTTGTCAGATTAATGTAGCGGGAAGGGGTTAGCGGAAGCGGTGAAAGGAGGCAATCGTTCAGGTATAATTCACTCACATTTCTCCTCGCCTTCTGGCACCTTCACCATCTTTACTTTTGTATTTGCCCTCCCAAGAATATGTTCTTTTTAGGGGGATTTCACATTTGATCGACTTGACATTTCATCGACAAGTAAACTGCGGGCAAGATTAGGATGGGTTAGCTAAGATTATCACAGGTTTGATTAGCTCGGTTAGGTTAAGTTTGATTAAGTTATAGTTTTTCAGAATATCGATGTTATGGTCTTATCAAACCGATGGATGTGTATATATATATACATATATATATATATATACACACAGTATACACAGTATGTATATATATATATATATATATATATATATATAATATATATATGAATAGAAACGACGTAAATAAGGAACGTCTCTGCACACGGGGAAGAGAAATAACGAATAAATGAAAAATGAGGCGAACCGCCCGGGAAACGAACCCAAGGCCTTCCAATTGCCGGTTGGATGCGGCAATTGGAAGGCCTTGGGTTCGTTTCCCGGGCGGTTCGCCTCATTTTTCATTTATTCGTTATTTCTCTTCCCCGTGTGCAGAGACGCTCCTTATTTACGTCGTTTCTATTCATTTATATACTGCGTGGTCATTGCAGTTAAATGCATATATAATATATATATATATATATATATATATATATATATATATATATATATAAAGGAGGGGACAGATCTCAAGCAAAGAACTATAGACCAGTGTCATTGACGTCCCACCTAACCAAAGTATTTGAAAGAATAGTTAGAGAGAAAATTTATGATTTCCTGGAGACACGGGAAAGATTCAACGAAAATCAGCATGGATTCCGATCAGGTAGATCATGCCTATCACAACTAATAGAGCTCTACAACAATATCCTAGATGCATTGGAAGGCAACGACAACTACGATGTTATATACACAGATTTTGCTAAGGCTTTCGATAAATGTGATCATGGTATAATAGCACATAAAATTAAAGACATGGGAATAACAGGCAAAGTGGGAAAATGGATCTACAACTTCCTTAGTGATCGTCTGCAGGTCGTCAAAATTCAAGGTATATCATCATCAGAATCGAAAGTACGCAGCTCAGTACCACAAGGGACAGTACTGGCCCCACTCGTGTTCATTATCATGCATTCATGCTAACAGACATAGACAGCGGAGTAAACAGCAATAGTATAGTAACATCCTTTGCAGACGATACAAAGATCAGCAGAAAAATCAGCGATGTACATGACGTGGAGGCCTTGCAGAGGGACACGAACAAAATATACAAATGGTCAGAAGACAACAACATGTCATTCAATGCCGAGAAATTTCAGCTCTTGAGATATGGTAGAAAAGAAGAACTTAAACAGACTGCATATTATGCTCCAGATAGACAGGAAATTCAGAGAAGCATGAAAGCGATTGATCTCGGGATAATAATGACAGATGATGCGAAATTCGAAACACAAAATCAGATAGCGATAAATAAAGCAAAAAGAGTCGCCGGACAGGTTCTAAGAACGTTCAAGAGAAGGGACAGGACAGTAATGATTCCCCTGCTAAAAACACTGATGATACCAAAACTTGAATACTGCTCAGTTTTGACGTCCCCTTATAAAAAGGAAGAAACTAATAAACTAGAAGAAACACAAAGGCATTTCACAGCCAAGATTGATGGCTGCAAAGAACTCAACTACTGGGAAAGACCACGTAAACTAAATCTGTACTCACTGGAAAGAAGAAGAGAGAGGTACAGTGCTTACAATAAGTCTCGCGCCTCTGTCTCGTCCCAAGTTAGTTTGTTAGGTATAAAATGGGCGGTCCTTATGGCAGCGGAGGTGTGTTCGGATTGGTGCACATAATTGCTCTAATCCCATCAATGACGTCCACATTACACTGGGGAACAAAAAAAAATTTTTTTCTTGGTGCCTGAGATTTTAGACCTTATTCTGGATATTTTCATGCCACTGATTCAGAAAATATCATCCATTTTGTTCTAGCAGCTCTAGTTTTTGAGATATTGCATACGTCATTACCTACTTTATTACCCTTCTGGAACGGTATTATGAGTTGCTCGTAAATCTAAATGCATCTGTATAATTAAATTGTAGCTATGATTTTGCTGATGTTGCTGTTTTGCATGTGTATTGTACATGTACTAACGTGAATTCTTTCCTGTTACAGGTGTTGACATGGTTTCATCACGAAGAAAGTGTTTAAATCATCCAGATGTGTTTTGCCTATTTTGCCTATTTCAAAGTACAACTAGGGGACCAAGATAAGCCATGGGCTCCTCATGGTGTGTGTAAAACGTGTACGGAGCATCTGCGGCAATGGACCAACGGAAAGAGCAGGTGCCTGAAATTTGGTATACCAATGGTATGGAGAGAACAGAGAAACCACAGTGATGACTGTTACTTTTGTTTGGTGAATATAAAGGGCATCAATGGACGTAACCGGAGTAAATGGACGTATCCTGACATAGACTCAGCTAGACGGCCTGTTTCACATTCAGATGAGATACCTGTCCCATCATTCAGCCATCTTCCAGAGCTCCCTCAAGAAGATGATGAATCTGCTACTGACAAAGAAAGCATATGTGGGCAAAATGACAGTGATTTCGAAGGACCGTCATCAGTTGCAGAAGATTTTAGTCAACACGAATTAAACGACCTCATAAGGGACTTAAGCCTTTCGAAGAAATCGTCTGAATTGTTAGCTTCCAGGCTGGGAGAAAAAAATTTACTGCTGCCGGGAACCAAAATCACGTTATATCGCGACAGAGAAAAGGATTTACTGCCCTTCTTCTCAAAAGAGAACGATTTAGTTTTCTGCAACAATGTGCGCGGATTGCTGATGAAAATGGGCATATCGGAATACACACCAAATGAATGGCGGTTATTCATAGATAGCTCCAAACGGAGCCTAAAATGTGTTCTTCTACACAACGGCAACAGATACAGATCAATCCCAATTGGTCACTCAGTCGGTATGAGAGAAGAGCACGGGACAGTCGCCCTAGTCCTAGAAAAGATATCATACCGAGACCACGAATGGGTGATCTGTGTGGATCTGAAGATGGTGAATTTTCTCCTGGGCCAGCAGAGCGGGTACACCAAGTACCCGTACTTTATATGTCTCTGGGACAGTAGAGCTAAAGATGAACACTGGGTGAGAAGACAGTGGCCTCTGAGAGAAAACATGGTGGTTGGAGAAAAAAATATCATCAAAGAAGCTTTGGTTGACAGAGAAAGGATCATATTGCCACCACTGCACATCAAACTAGGTTTGATGAAACAATTTATAAAGGCTTTGAACAGAGATGGGACGTGTTTTGGCTACATATGTAGAAAATTTCCTGCGCTGAGCATGGAAAAGCTGAAGGCAGGTATTTTCGATGGACCGCAAATCCGGGAACTCATGAAAGACCCGCGTTTCCAAGATTTAATGGACAACATTGAGGCACGTGCGTGGTCATCGTTTAGTATGGTTGTGAAGAATTTCCTTGGGAACTATAAGGCCGATAACTAAGGTGAACTAGTGGAGAATATGCTCTCTTCTTTTTGTAAACTTGGCTGTAAAATGAGCATCAAACTGCATTACTCCACAGTCATTTGGATCGTTTCCCAGATAACCTCGGTGATCTAAGCGAGGAACAGGGTGAACAATTTCACCAAGAACTAAGGACCATGGAAGAACGGTACCGCGGACGATGGGATACTCACATGATGGCAGATTACTGCTGGAGCATCCAACGCGAATGTCCTGGCACATCTCATCGCAAGAAATCTCAGAAACGCGGTTTATGTGAGATGTCTCAATGAAAGAACTTTTTTTGCCGTTCGTGTCTCAAGCTTGTTTGAATTTAATAAATATTTTTCGTACCTTATGCTTGTTTGATGTTAATACACTATTTTTGCTGACATTCATCATACTTTTGTATTCAATTGACAACAACAGTGATTGCCAGTCAGCAATTATATAATATTATATACACCTTTATACTGGATATGGAGAAGATCCCTAGACACTGGGGAAATACCGAGCATCTTGAAAAGAGCAAACATTGTCCCTATATATAAAGGAGGGGATAGATCTCAAGCAAAGAACTATAGACCAGTGTCATTGACGTCCCACCTCACCAAAGTATTTGAAAGAATAGTTAGACAGAAAATTTATGATTTCCTGGAGACACGGGAAAGATTCAACGAAAATCAGCATGGATTCCGATCAGGTAGATCATGCCTATCACAACTAATAGAGCACTACAACAATATCCTAGATGCATTGGAAGGCAATGACAACTACGATGTTATATACACAGATTTTGCTAAAGCTTTCGATAAATGTGACCATGGTATAATATGACATAAAATTAAAGACATGGGAATAACAGGCAAAGTGGGAAAATGGATCTACAACTTCCTTAGTGATCGTCAGCAGGTCGTCAAAATTCAAGGTATATCATCATCAGAATCGGAAGTACGCAGCTCAGTACCACAAGGGACAGTACTGGCCACACTCCTGTTCATTATCATGCTAACAGACATAGACAGCGGAGTAAACAGCAATAGTATAGTAACATCCTTTGCAGACGATACAAAGATCAGCAGAAAAATCAGCGATGTACATGACGTGGAGGCCTTGCAGAGGGACACGAACAAAATATACAAATGGTCAGAAGACAAGAACATGTCATTCAACGCCGAGAAATTTCAGCTCTTGAGATATGGTAGAAAAGAAGAACTTAAACAGACTGCATATTATGCTCCAGATA
Source organism: Bathynomus jamesi (assembly GCA_023014485.1). NCBI lineage: Eukaryota > Metazoa > Arthropoda > Malacostraca > Isopoda > Cirolanidae > Bathynomus > Bathynomus jamesi. Next base: position 869,062 of record JAJOZX010000006.1, on the reverse strand, counting down.
GACAGGAAATTCAGAGAAGCATGAAAGCGATTGATCTCGGGATAATAATGACAGATGATGCGAAATTCGAAACACAAAATCAGATAGCGATAAATAAAGCAAAAAGAGTCGCCGGACAGGTTCTAAGAACGTTCAAGAGAAGGGACAGGACAGTAATGATTCCCCTGCTAAAAACACTGATTATACCAAAACTTGAATACTGCTCAGTTTTGACGTCCCCATATAAAAAGGAAGAAACTAATAAACTAGAAGAAACGCAAAGGCATTTCACAGCCAAGATTGATGGCTGCAAAGAACTCAACTACTGGGAAAGACTACGTAAACTAAATCTCTACTCACTGGAAAGAAGAAGAGAGAGGTACATCATAATCTACATATGGAAAATGATCGAGAAACTGGTACCAAACCTAAAACTAAACCCAATTACCATTCAAACAACACTGGAAAATAGGAAAGGCAGAATGTGTAGTGTTCCCAAATTAAAAGCACGACAAGGGACCTCCTCAACCCTGAAGGAAAATAGCTTGGTTGTCAGGGGGCCAAGACTTTTCAACCAGCTTCCTAAGGACCTCAGAAACGTAACGGGGGTCAAAGTTGAAGTCTTCAAGAAAAGACTGGATGCCTGGCTCAGGACAGTACCAGATGAGCCGGGCGTGCCTGGCTATGTACGGTGGAGAGCGCAAGAAAGTAACTCGCTCCTCCACCAGGCCAGACCTAGAGGCGGGGCCACCAGCTTGACCTCCGTGTGAAGAGAGACCAACACACGAAACAACATAAGGTTCATATGGTTATATAGAAATATATATAGATATATATCATATCTTGATAAGCAGAGCTCATGGAGAAAAACTAATGGCATTTTTAGAATCAGCGACCTCAATATACCCAGAAACAGGTCTAACATCTTAGTCACCAAAAGTTGTGTTCCCCAGTGTTATCATTGTGTCGATCACTCTATCTATTTATATATCGAGACATACTGTATATAGATATATATAGAGTATGCAGGGGATAACGTGTCTCAGTCCCAGCTATGGTAGTTGTCTTACAATTAACAGTCCCAAGTGCAAGTTACGTTAACACCTCCACATAAACTACCCTGGACTAAAATAACATACGTGAAGCCCTTACCTACAAACCATTTAAAAGGTGTGATTTAAAAGCTCTCTGTCTCTCTCTCTGTGTCTCTCTCTCTCTCTCTGATCACACCGCATGGCAATGTATCCATCGTTAATAATAACGGAAACTCGAGAAAATATACTCTCTGCCTTCCGCTCTATCCCAAATCCTTTTCTCTTAGTAACCTCTTAATACAAACTAATCCATCATATTTTGCGACTTTTTAAGTCTGGTAGGATTCAATTCCATTCCTATAGTGTAAGATACTTAAATTCATGTGTGTATTATGCCATATGATGTGCGTAATAAATAATCATTTTTAAATAGTTGGAGCGTTCAAGGTCATCTGTAGTTATCTATAGACTACCCCTCAAGCCCACTCTCAACACTTAGATTTCCTTAAGACACAGGCGTCTTCAAGTAACATGAATGCGTAGAGATCTAAGGTGTTAGATTCCATATTATATAATTTATGTGCTAGGTTTAAGAACGCTGGCATTGAAGGATGGAAGGAAGAGACACTAAAAGCGATAATAGGTTCAATGAAGGAAGTGGAATGAGGGTGGAGGTAAGCGTTGCTATGTCGAAGGAAACGAGGTTGGGTGGGGAATTACGAAGGGAGGAGGAAAGGGAGCCAGAGATTATTAATCTAATTCTGCCACCACGTTCTCCTGATATGAATCCGATTGAAAACCTTTGGGCAATAATGATTAACGAATGGGAGCAACGCAATGAAAGAACATTTGAAGCACTTTTAGCTCACACGAGGAATAGTTGGGAGAGCTTACGTCGAACACCAAACATTCCCTACAATCTCGCCTCTTCTATGCCGCAACGACTGCAAGAAATTATTGATGCCGGAGGAAGCTATACGAAATACTGATGTTAAAGCCATGACGTAAACGTGTATCGAATATATATTTATGTTAATATAGAATTTATTATTTTTTATGTTTGACATCTATAAAAGTATATATTGTGACCATGAAAGAACTTTACTTATCCTTAGTTAGAATCTTTTCTTGCAATGTCTACGCTCGTGGAGATGATAATATATGCATTGTTGAAACAAACTATGAGAAGGTAATAGTTTCAGGAAAAAAATAAAAACTGGCAACATCGAGGCCATCACATGTTTGTGGGAATTGTCATATGATATGCTACCAATAAACTCTTATATACTACTATATACAATATACTATATTACATAATAATTACGATGAACAAATCAAATGCAAATTTCTCTGATTCACAGCCCACCAGTCTTGCTTTAGACTAATGACTTTCATAAGATGGAATAGGTTACCACTTAAAACAATGGATAAACTATCTATTAGTGAGACGACCGTGACTTCCTCGAAATGCGAGCGCGTGAGAGGTTCACTGAGGAATTTGATCATTAGATTCTTCACGTAGGATATGTATCACAAACAACAATATTGACAACAATTCCCAACAATTACTTAATATCAATCATTGCATTTGAGCAAATAATTAATTTAGACCTGCGTCAAAATAACTTAGGTATCATGCCATGATTTGGGATATTTGTCGAATTAGTCGTTCTCTATAGTCTACAGTATATATTGAGACGGTATAATGTAATGCCCAGCTAATATTATGATGACTAGGATTGCTCCATAACCATCCCAACATCCCGAAACTTGCTCCATTCTGCTTCTTAATCATTTGTATTTTAAACACTAAAATGTAGCAGAAGTGACGTAATAAGGGACGTCATTGATGGGGTTAGAGCAATTATGTGCACCAATCCGAACACACCTCCGCTGCCATAAGGACCGCCCATTTTATACCTAACAGACTAGCTTGGGACGAGACAGAGGCGCGAGACTTATTGTAAGCACTGTACATCATAATCTACATATGGAAAATGATCGAAAAACTGGTACCAAACCTAAAACTAAACCCAATTATCATTCAAACAACACTGGAAAATAGGAAAGGCAGAATGTGTAGTGTTCCCAAATTAAAGGCCCGACAAGGGACCTCCTCAACCCTGAAGGAAAATAGCTTGGTTGTCAGGGGGCCAAGACTTTTCAACCAGCTTCCTAAGGACCTCAGAAACGTAACGGGGGTCAAAGTTGAAGTCTTCAAGAAAAGACTGGATGCCTGGCTCAGGACAGTACCAGATGAGCCGGGCGTGCCTGGCTATGTACGGTGGAGAGCGCAAGAAAGCAACTCGCTCCTCCACCAGGCCAGACTTAGGGGCGGGGCCACCAGCTTGACCTCCGTGTGAAGAGAGACCAACGCACGAAACAACATAAGGTTCATAAGGTATATATATATATATATATGTTACAGTCAAAGTGTGTAACCAGCCATTTCGCGTAATGGCTGAAACTTTTAGTCATTTCGCGAAATGGCTGTTTCACTTGGTCATTTCGCGAAATGACTAAAACCTTCAGCCATTACGCGAAATGGCTGAAATTCCACCTTGGTCATTTCGTGAAATGGCTAAAATGACTTTTGTCATGAATTCATAGAAATAACAAACATCAAAATAAAATTGGAAACCTTTACTTAACTAACTAAATCTGCTAAAACATACATACATCCACAGGTCTGTTCAAATAAGTGAGAAACACTCTACAAATACACATTTTAACACATTTGAACATTTGAACACATTTGAATTTAAATTTTCAATATAGAAGTTTTCAAATACTAACCGGGCGTTCAATGTTATTTCGATGTCCGCCATTGAAGGCCTGGTTAGGTCAACTGTATTCCCTTCACAACTTAACCTAACCAATTGTCAAGGGCATACAGTTGACCTAACCGGGCAAATGATCTTGTACGAAATGACCAAGGTGGAATTTCAGCCATTTCATGTAATGGCTGAAGATTTTAGTCATTTCGCGAAATGACCAAGTGAAAACAGCCATTTCGCGAAATGACTAAAAGTTTCAGCCATTACGCGAAATGGCTGGTTACACACTTTGACTGTAACATATATATATATATATATATATATATATATATATATATATATATATATATGAAAATTATTTCACGAAAGTGACACGTGAAAAATATTTATGATGAATAAAACCACGAAGGGAAAAGAAACACAGAGTGGTGCTCAAGCGCTTTCGTCTAATGCAGTGGTCGGCGAACAGGGGTAAATTACCCCAAATGGGATACATTTAAACATTTTGGGGGTAATGCGTGCGGTATGAGAGACACCATATGCAACAATTTTAAGAGCAATTGGCTTGTTTTTGTTTACTTTGAAGTCTGGGGGTAATTTCATTTTACTCAAATAGATTTGTGGGTAATACCCAAAAAAGTTCCCCGACCCATGGTCTAATGACATCCTCAGGAACACTCAGTGTTCCTGAGGATGTCATTAGACGAAAGCGCTCGAGCACCACTTTGTGTTTCTTTTCCCTTCGTGGTTTTATTCATCATATATATATATATATATATGATGAATAAAACCACGAAGGGAAAAGAAACACAAAGTGGTTTTATTCGTGGTTTTATTCATCATAAATATTTTTCACGTGTCACTTTCGTGAAATAATTTTCATATATATATATATATATATATATATATATAATATATATATATATAGAAAGCAACAGACAAGGAAAGAAACATCCATCAAGTTGGAAAGGGACTATATTTTGTATATTGCAACGTTTCAAGCACAAACTATGCTCATCCTCAGGCAAAAATTCTAAAAAGTTAAAAACATAATATTAAAAACCATAATGACATTAACAAATTAAAATAGGGAAAAAATCCACAAGCATTAAAAACAAAGTCACACTAAAAAAATTCTAAAAAGTTACAATTAAAAACCATAATGACTATTATGAAACAAAAGCGAACAATTAACAAGCTGTAAAACAATAAAAGTGACACTAAAAACGAACAATGAATAACAGCTATAAAATACAAAATGTAAAACTCAAAAAACTAAAAATTCACAGGCTATCTTTTAAAACACTAAAAAATTAAAAACCCACACTAAATTTTTTAGTGTTTTAAAAGATAGCCTGTGAATTTTTAGTTTTTTGAGTTTTACATTTTGTATTTTATAGCTGTTATTCATTGTTCGTTTTTAGTGTCACTTTTATTGTTTTACAGCTTGTTAATTGTTCGCTTTTGTTTCATAATAGTCATTATGGTTTTTAATTGTAACTTTTTAGAATTTTTTTAGTGTGACTTTGTTTTTAATGCTTGTGGATTTTTTCCCTATTTTAATTTGTTAATGTCATTATGGTTTTTAATATTATGTTTTTAACTTTTTAGAATTTTTGCCTGAGGATGAGCATAGTTTGTGCTTGAAACGTTGCAATATACAAAATATAGTCCCTTTCCAACTTGATGGATGTTTCTTTCCTTGTCTGTTGCTTTCTGCTTAAATTGAAATTGAAGCTTGCCAGAAGCGGCCTTCACCAATATATATATATATATATATATATACATACACAGGGTGGCACAAAAGTCAGGAACCATAGGCACATTTTATTAAATTATAATAAATGTTCGAATTTGTGGTCCTCCACTTCGAGACACCTTCTGACGCGTTGAATGCATGATGTTTGAACATTCCTTAACATATTGGTACTAATTTTGGTACCCTCAGATGTGCCTTTGGAGAACGTATGGTTCTTGGTCGATCAGCATAGACTACCGACTTGAGCTGGCCCCACAAGAAAAAGTCAAAAGGCGTGAGGTCTTGAGACCTAGGCGCCCATTCGACGGGCCCTCGCCGTCCGATCCACTTGCTTGGGAATGTTTCATCTAAAGAGCTCCGGACGACGCGACGGTTGCGAAATGTGGTGGTGCACCATCCTGCTGAAACCACATCTCCGCCCGTTCTGCAAATGGAATGTCGTCCAGTGTGGGCATTGGAAATGTTTGTAGCATATGCAGATATGTTTCACCTGCTACATTGCCGTCGAAAAAGTACGGACCAATTAACCGATCTCTCCAGAGCGCAGCCCACAACATAATTCGTGGATCGAATTGTGCGTTAGGGTGTATCATGCTCATTGAAGCGCGAATTTCAAGATTGGCAGTATGTATTCCTATGCAAAATTAAATTTTAGGAGGGGTTTGTTTACTTGAACGTTTGCTAAAAATCACGTTTAAGTGTTCAAATTTCCACTTTTTCTTTTTCTGGTTATGTACAGAACAGCTGTGCAGGACATACACTGTAGTACAAATGTAACAGACCGGTTTCTCACCAAACAAAACCATTGTAACAGCTGTTATCGGCTACTAGAGTTTCACTGTGATAATTTTCTGTTTCAGATACAAAGCTTGGTGAAGATTGTGTAGCCACCATGGCTAAGCAAGGACGAAAGACCAGAGAAAGTTCTGGTTCAAAGTTGAGTGATCTGGTGGGTCCAGGCAAGCAGTTATTTCCCACAGAAGTTTCAACCTAGAGAGCTGTGTTTCAGAGAGGAATCCTCCTCTAGGAAGAGAAGCTGCTTCTGGATGATATGAAGAGAGCTCAGTACCCTCTGCAAGATTTGGCTAAGGACTTGGTATCACTGGTACTGGCACAGTGGCGCAAAAGCAATGCCAAGTTCACTCCTCCTGTGATCATTCAAGAGAGATCCATTGCCATGAAGATTCTTGTCAGGTGGAATTAAATGATTGACCTAGTGAATGGCAGAGTCTCCAAGCAGAGCAGCTCCTACTGCTGACACAGATTTTTCCAGTACTGCACCAGGCACAAGCTCCAGTGTCAACACTGGCAAAGTCTCCATCTCTGCCAGGAGGAACCATCCATGGATATTTCAAGCACTGCTGCGGATGCAGTCAGGTTCAAGGTGGCAAACACTTCTGCAGCAGCCATTGCAACTGGTTTCTTGCAAGATCTCATCAAAGCTGGCCATCTATCTGCTGATAAGGCATATCTAGCTGTTGACAGGATGAAGATGTGGAGGGGCAAGGAGTCTGTAATAGGTGCCTCGGTGGAGGCCCTGGAGAAGAGGACAGAGGAGATCAAGGGAATTTTCTTTAATGGAAAACAAGGTAAGAAGACAAAGATCATGAAGTACAATGAAGAAACTGGCCGCTTCCATCCTGATATTACAACTGAAGAGCACTATAGTGTTACCTGGGAACCTGAGAGGAAGTATCTCTTCCATTGTACACCAGAAGAACCTGAAGGAAATGAGAAACCTGCACTGAAGATAGCTCAGGCTCTGTTTGAGTGGATTAGTGTTCATGGTGCTAAATATACTATTGTGGTCCTTGGTGGTGACTCCAGCAACACAAACACAGGACCTGATGGAGGAGCCATCACTCACTTGGAGAGACTGCTAGGTGACAAGTGTCACTGGCTGATATGCCAGTTGCATATTAATGAACTCAGCCTCAGGCACATGATCATCAAGCTTGATGGTCCCTACACGCACACGTGTGGGTTCAGTGGCCCAATAGGAAAACGTTTGGAGAAGATCAATGACATACCTGTCAACTTTAGCTTCAAGGCTCAGCCAGGAGAAGAAGATATAATTGAACTGCCAGAAGACATTGTACAGAACCTTAGCACTGACCAGAAGAACTGCTACCTACTGATCAAAGCTCTCAAGACAGGAGATTTGAGCAAGGAAGTTGCTGGTCTGAAGTGTGGCCCACTGAATCAGTCACGTTGGCTGACTACAGGTGAGGCTCTGTTGATGCTGTGGATGAGGCAGCATGGTCTGAAGGGGTAGGTGTTGAAGAAGCTGGAGGTGCTGCTGAAGTTCTGCCTGGACTTCTACTTCAAGATGTATTTTGAGATCAAGGTGAAGCACCACATGAGGTATGGACCTCACCATATTGTGACCGCTCTGGGACTGCTGAGAAGCCAGGCCTCTGAAGTCAGGAGCATAATCACTCATGTGATAGTTCGTGGAGAATATCATGCTCACAGTGAGAACCTTATTGCCTCTCTCCTGTGCAGTGAGGATGAGGAGGAGAGGGCATGGGGGGGTTGAGATGATCAAGAAGATCAGAGGTAAGTCTGAGTATGGAGACATGAGTCTGAGAACTCATAGAAACCCTAAACTGAATTTTGATGCCACTTCTCCACTTACTCTGATTAATTGGGATAAGGAGAAACTGTATGAGCCACTCTTCACTTGTAAGATGTCAAGAGAAGTTGAGGAGTTTCTCAGGTCTCCACTTGAAGTTGAGAACTCAGTTCACACTCAAAGCTGTGAAAGAGCAGTCCAGGAAGTTTCAGCTGCAGCTCATGCAGTGTATGGGCAAGAGAGAAGAGATGGTTTTGTTCGTGCTAGGATTGATCACAGAGAATTGTTGCCAGTTTTCAAGTCAAAGCAAGACATTATGAACATGTTTTAGATCTCTACCAGATCTGCTAGACAAATCAAGATTCTTTCAGAAGAAAAAATCTCAAAACATTCAGTTGACCAGCATATTATTACAAGCTGGGGGTGGAGGAGGGACTTATACAAATATTAAAGAAGAATTGCAATTGCCAAAAAAAAGGTTGAACGTCACAGCAGCTTGTGGAAAGATGGGGGCAGCTGCTATCACACTCAGTGATGCCGAAAAGAAAATAAATAAAAATTGGTGGAGGCGTTTCTAAAAAAAAAAGAAAATGCAAGACCAAGAAAGAAGAACAAAACGATTCTGCTTGATGAAGAGAACAGCCGCGAAATGTGGTGTAGGAGACTAAAAATCATACAATTCCTTAGTTTTGGGCCATTTTGGGTGGTTTTGGTTATTTTAGGGGTTATGAACCACTTTGGCTGATCTTAAATGGGTCCAATCCTGCCCCTAGAAATGCTTAAGGGTGTATGTGAACAATATGGAACATATGGAGGTCATTTGAGGCTACCAAGTCTTTGAAATTGTCAAAAAATCCCATTTTTCGACAAAAATGTGCGATTTTGAACACTTAAATGCGATTTTTCGCAAAAGTTGCAGAAGACGAACCCCTCTTAAAATTCAATTTTACATAGGAATACATACTGCCAATCTTGAAATTCCACGTTTTTCAATATTCAACCTGAGCATGATACACCCTATTGCACGTGTCCTTTCTCCATCCAGTGGGGGTTCTCATTGGCCCAATAGCGTGCATTATGCCTATTGACACGACCGCTGAGGTGAAATATCGCTTCGTCGCTGAGCATGTTCCTTCGTTGAAGCTATCGATGTTGTAGAAACCACTGGCAGAACTCTACACGACGGTCTGTGTCGTCACCGTGCAGTTCCTGAACGAGCTGGACTTTGTAGGGGTGGAAACGATTTGTTGTAAGAATTCGTTGAATGGATCTTCTGGAGACACCCGTTTCCTGGGATAACTTTCTTAAGGACTTACGTGTGCTGTTTTCGAGGTGATTGAGTACCGTTAGTGATGTTGCTGCATCGGTTGAACTTTTTGGTCGGCCACTACGCGGTCGATCATGAACACTTCATGTTTCTTTGAAGCGAATGAACAGTTTTCCAACTGATGCCTGAACAACTGGCGGCCTCTCAGGGTGTTTGTCATTAAAAGCAGTAGCAACTGATCGGTGTGTGTTACCACGCCTTGCACACATTAAAACTATCTCCACCCGTTCATGTATTGTCAATTTCTTTGCCATATGTTCAACAACAAATCTGAAAAGAACAAAACACAAATTAAATTAAAACACAACTTAGACTGGCCAACAAGTATTTTTCATCAGATATAATTATGGGTGTGCTAGATAGCTGTTGGGACGCTGATTCCAAATCTGTTTTCGGTTTTCCTCTAGCACGTCTAGTTTTCGAGATGAGACTGATCATATTATATATAATAAATATAATATATATACGAGTATATAATATAATACTATATATAATATGCATATAACTATATATAATATAATATATAATACTATATATATGAGGGCTACTCAATATATTTTGCCCCACCTTTTTTTTTCTTTCAAGTTTCCTTCTAAGTTCCAGAAATTTTGTACACAAGTAGTTACATACCTTTTTTACAAGTTTTTATTTTTCCACGTAGTCTCCATCCTTTTCTATGGCTTTTCTCCACCTTGAAACAAGGGCCATTATTCGCTGCTGCTAAAAGTCCGCTGAGTTCCGCTAGAGCCACCTCTTAACCTCCTCAACAATCTCATCGTCACTCTGAAACTTTCTTCCACGAATAGCATCCTTCCTTCATTGGCTCAAGCAAATGGAAGTCTGAAGGTGCCAGATACAGGCTGTATGGAGAGTGGGGTAACAGAGTGAAGCGCATTTTTGTGATGGCCTCTTTTGTTTGCAAATTGTTGTGTGGTCTTGCGTTATCGTGCAAAAGAAGGACGTCTTCCAGTTTTCTCTCCGGTCGAACTCGCTTTATACGTCTCTAGAGTCTCTGTAGGGTATCCTCTGATTTGATTGTTTGTCTTTTCTTCATAATGTCCACCAGAATCACCCCTTTCATGTCCCAGAAGATGGTGACCATAACCTTTCCTGCAGAGGGAGCCATTTTGAACTTTTTCTTGCGTGGGGAGTCTGCGTGATGCTACTCCATGGATTGGCGTTTTGTTTCAGGTTCAAAGTGGTGTACCCAAGTCTCATCCCCAGTCACAATTCGTGAAAGGAAGTCATCCCCTTCTGTCTCGTATCGAACCAACGACTCAAAAGCAATTTCTTTTCTTTGGGCTTTGTGATCTTCAGTCAGTTGGCGAGGAACAAACCGTGAAAACACTTTTGAGTATCTCAGTTGCTGAATTATCGTATTCACACTTCCTTCACTAATTCCTAGCTCCAGTGATAGCTCCTTGTATGTGACGCGCCGATTTAATCGAATGATGCTGTTAGCACGTTGCACAGTGAGAGATGTCACAGCTGATACCGGGCAACCGCTGCGTGGCTTATCATCGATGCTGGCTCTCCCTCTCTCCAATGATCTCACACGTTTAGACCATCGTCCAACTGTGCTTCGATCAACAACAGCATCTCTGTAAACGTTTTGTAGACGTTTGTGAATATTTCCAAGTGTTTCCTTCTTTGCGGTTAAGAACTCGATAACAGCTCTCTGTTTACGACGCACATCACTGTCAGACGCCATTTTCGAAACTGCGTTAACCATCGGTTTTATTGAAAAGCGTTTAAAAGCGGTTTTATGCAATGAGGGGAGGTTCAAACTGGAAAAATCGGGTTATGTGAAGCGCTGAAAGTTCAACCTTACAGCCCAAAAGACATTTCAGCCCCATGGCCAGTAGTATGCCCGAAAAAGGGTGGAGTACAATGCAATTGCATAATACAGGGTGTCCCAGAATTAACTATCTATTTCAATGAAATCGGACAAATTTTTTAAAAACACACTTTTATTTATGTTTATCATGTTTAATGTGTTAAAAATGTATAAATTTCTAAATTTTTTTCATAATTTTATTTTCATAATTTTTTCATTATCTGGTCCAATGAAAGACCGTTTGAAGTCATAGAATGGCAAAGAGACTCTCCAAAAGTTAACGTGCGGCTTGGAATGACCAAATCCAAAATTTATGGCCCATTCTTCTTTGCGAAAGCAACTGTAACAGGTACCGTCTACCTTGATATGCTTCAGCAGTTTCTCGAACCACAGCTTCTTGATGATGGCATTCTTGATAATGTTGTGTTTCAACAAGATGGAGCACCATGTCATTATGCTCTAATTGTTCGAGAATACCTCAACAGACGCCTTCCGAATCGGTGGATTGGACGTGGAGGACCTCGACCTTGGCCTCCGCGTTCTCCGGATTTGACACCCCTGGATTTCTTTGCATGGGGTTTCATAAAAACAAAGGTTTATCGCCAAAAGATCAATGCTTCTTGTTGAAACACAACATTATCAAGAATGCCATCATCAAGAAGCTGTGGTTCGAGAAACTGCTGAAGCATATCAAGGTAGACGGTACCTGTTACAGTTGCTTCCGCAAAGAAGAATGGGCCATAAATTTTGGATTTGGTCATTCCAAGCCACACGTTAACTTTTGGAGAGTCTCTTTGCCATTCTATGACTTCAGACGGTCTTTCATTGGACCAGATAATGAAAAAATTATGAACAAAATTTAGAAATTTATACATTTTTAACACATATTAAACATGATAAACATCAATAAAAGTGTTTTTAAAAAATTTGTCCGATTTCATTGAAATAGATAGTTAATTCTGGGACACCCTGTATTACGTAATGTTGCAATGTTGCAAGAGTGCCAAACCCCACCCATTTGTTGCAAGAGTGCCACCCCGCCCCTCTTTGTTGCAAGAGTGCCAACCCCACCCCCTTTGTTGCAAGAGTGCCCCCCCTTTGTTGCAAAACAAAAAAAGAAAGAGTGAGAGAGAGAGAGTACAGGCCTTTGTTGCCAACCCCAAATTGGGATTGCAAGGGGCATGCAACTTGGAGGCGGAGTTCTCCCCCCAAGCTATACCCCCAAAGGGGCAGAAAGGAAGAGATAGCAAGAGAGGAAGAGAGAAAGAGGGGTATGCAACTTGGAGGCGGAGTTCTCGCCCAAGCTGAACCCCCCAAAGGGGTATACCTAACCTAAGAGGCTTCTATGGGAAGGAAGGAGTTTCCTCACCCCCCAAAGGAGCAGAAAGAGATAGCAAGAGAGAAAGAGGAGGGTCTTTGCTCGGCGGACTGCCCAGCTCATATGGATCCATCGTCCATCATCTGGCCTCTTATAGTGCCCCTAAGCAGCCAGTTGACTTATGTCGCCAGTTGGCAGAGTTGCCAGATAGCATTAAATATTTATTTCTTCTATATATTATTGAATCAGTCGGCTGCTGAGTTGCCAGACAACGCTATATATATAATTATTATTCAGCCAGTTGGCTGCTGAATTGCCTGATTCGTTATTTATTTTAAATAAGCTTATGTTACAGTTGGCTGAGCTGTCAGCCTCGTTACTTATCTATTCAATTACTCTGTTTAGAAAATGATATAAACGTGTTCAAGGAATAAATAAAACACCATTACAGCGCTCTCTTTATTAATTAATGGCTATACAATATGATATATATATATGAACAAATAATAGAACGGGGAATATATAATTGTACAAAACATACTATTGACTAAATATTAGAAAAATATATATTTATATTATATATAGTCGTACAAAACATGGAAAATATATAATCATACAAAGCACAGTATTAATCAAATATTAGAAAAATATATAGTTATATTATCAAAAGTTATATTATCAAATATTAGTACGGAAAAATATAGTTATATTATATATAACACTGGGCAACACGTATTTTATTGAATGATACCTGACACTTGATTCTAGGTAATTTGGGTGCGCTGAATACGAATTTCAACTCGGTTTGGCTCTATCAGGTCCTGATTCTTGTCGACAGCCTATGTGCCATTTTCCAGATTTTTCAAATTAGGACTAAAAAATTAAGTCATGTGTTAAATTTTTTTTTCAAGTTTCATGAATACAAGCACTTCAAACTACAGTAAAATTACATTATAACGATAGAAATGACTTAAAATAAAAAACAAACAGATATGAAGCTTTCACTGTGGCAAAAATTTTCTTTTGTAAGACTTTCTAGCGTATTTGCTTGTTGATGGCAGGTCTCTTTTCAAGCACCAGCAGTAATCAGCCATCATGTGGGAATCCCAGCGGCCTTGGTACCGTTCCTCCATAATTTTGATATCTTGGTGGAATCTCTCCCCTTGTTCGTCACTTACATCACCTAAATTACTTGGAAATTGGTCAAGATGGCTATTCAAAAAATGCATTTTTATGCTCATATTGCAACCTAACTCTTTGTAGTCCCTTAAAAGTTTTTTTACGATTTCTTCGTAGTTATCTGCCCTATAATTGCCTAAAAAGTTTTCTATCAAGTCCACGAATGAGAACCAGCCATTTTTTTCGCGTTCATTCATGACATTAGGAAAATTGCTGTCTTTAATCATTGTTCTTATTTGTGGACCGTCGAAAATTCCCGCCTTGATTTTTTCATAACTTAAACTTGGAAATTTTGAAGTTATGTATTTGAAACACTCGCCGTTCGTATCTAAAGCTTTTACATATTGTTTAATGAGGCCTAGTTTTATATGCAGAGGAGGAAATATGATTTTATCTCTGCTCACTAAAGGTGGATTAATTACGTTTTTTTCTCCGACAGTAAGTGATGTTCGTGCTGGCCAGATTTGTTTGAAATAATGTTCTTCCTTGGCTCTGCTGTCCCATAAGCAAAGGAAGCAGGGATATTTAGTATACCCTCCTTGTTGTCCTAGCAGAAAATTAACCATTTTTAAGTCAACACATATGATCCACTCGTGCTCCCTATATTTGATAAGATTTAAAACCTTTTCTATATGTTCATACTTTTCTTTTAATTTTGTTGAGTGCCCAATCGGTATCGAGCCGTATAGATTGCCATTATGCAACAACACACACTTAAGACTTCTTTTCGAACTGTCTAAAAACAAGCGCCAATCATTTGCATCGTAAGACTCAACCCCCATCTTCTTTAACAAACCAACTATGTCGCAGCAATATACTAAACTATCCTCTGTTCTAAAATATTTAACAAGTTCTTCTTCTCTTTTTCTGTAAAATGAAATGTATGTGTTTGAAGTAAGCAAGTTTTTCTCTTTAAGTCTTGAAGCTAAAATTTCCGCAGTCTTTTTTGGCAAATTTAGATCCCTTACAAGATCATTCAACTCGGCCTGGTTAAACTTTTGCGGATCGTTTTGACTTTCAAATACGCTGGGGTCAAAATCGGTGTCTGACTCCTCAAAGTGCATAACAATATTTTCAGGAACATCTTCAACTAATTCTTGAGTTGGCAGACCCTTAAATTTTGGAATGGGGATCTCATTTGAATGTAGCACAGGTCGTATCGCGGTGTCGAAATTTGGGTACTCGATACAATGTTTATTTTTCTTAGTGAAGCCCGAAGTCTTGACAAAGCAAAGGTAGCAATCGGTCTCGTGGTTAGTAGGCTCTCGCCACACCTGATATGTAAAAAAAATTGTAAAGCGTTAACAAAAGCGACGAGAGACTTGTTTTTATGAATTTTATCAAAAGTTATCACCCAAACATTTAACATTTCTATGTGTTTCAACCTTATGCAATATTTGAGATTCTTATAAACATTTTCTGTAAATTTTTGTTTATGTACCTAAGTTACAATTACATTTAGGTAAGTTACAGTATACTAGTGATTAAATTACGTAGTTTTATGAAATCATAAACTTACCATCGGAACTCCAAAAGGTATTTTTGAATCCGAACCCTTCGTCCAATGTCGCAGTCTTTCAATGCATATAGTGCAGGCTTTATGTGGAGCCCACGATTTATCTTGGTTCCCCAGTTTTATGCCAAAATAAGCTAAGTAAGCTCTTTTTACGAAGTCAGTTATATTTGCTCGTTGATGTGGAAGTGTAAAATTTCCACATATATAACAGAAGGAATCAGGGTTGTTTTTGCATTTGAACTTTCTAGTGCTTGATGACATATTGCTTGATTGTTCTGCCAATTTGTAAAGGTATTTAAAGCCCTTAATTCATATAAATTTAAGAAAATCTGAAATATAAACAAAAATTAGTTTAAATAGGTACTTATTATGAAATAGGTACTTACAATCTATGAAATTAAACTAGAAACACGGATGAGTAGGTACAATATAAATTACGTTTAATTAAATCAACTATATTAAATCACGATGACAAAATTACTCACTAAATCATATGCCAATTCAAAATTATGTTAATGCCCAAACTTAATTAACTAACTCAACTGACTGACTGACTGACTGACTGATTGAATTGACTGATTAACTCTGGAAACGAGTCGCTTTTATATATTTTAGTTGTCCCTCTAGAATACTCTACAGAGAACAGGAACGCTCGAGAAAATTTTAGAATTCTATGATATTTTTAGCTTAATTTACTAATATTAAAATGGGTTAAAAATGACAAAATTAAAAATATTTTTAGGGTGTTACATATAAAAATATACATAATACAACAATACCATAACAATAGGTACAAATACCTAGATAAAAACCTAGTTGCATAATGTGTAACTGCAAAAAGACAGCGAGTATTGAGAAAAAAACCTTTTCATGAATACGACGAAAGAGGAGGGGTGTTGAGCAAAACTAGGACCTGATAGAGCAAAACCGAGTAAAAATTCGTGCTCAGCGCACCCAAATTACCTAGAACTAACTGTCAAATCTAATTCAATAGACAAAAAGTTGAAATTTGTTCCCCAGTGTATAATTGTACAAAACATAGTAGTGACTAAATATTAGAAAAATATATATTTATATACAGTATATAGTTGTACAAAACATGGAAAATATATATTCATACAAAGGACAGTATTAATCAAATATTAGAAAAATATATAGTCATATTATCAAAAGTTATATTATCAAATATTAGTACAGGAAAAATATAGTTATATTAATTATATATAATTGTACAATATATATGGAGAGAGAGAGAGAGAGAGAGAGAGAGTGAGTTTGCTATTTCTGAAATCGCCCTTCTAAGTCTGTTAATGGATGAATATATGGGTTAAACTAGTCATATATATATATATATATATATATAATATATATATATATAGAGAGAGAGAGAGAGAGAGAGAGAGAGAGAGAGAGAGATTGAGATGTGAAATAGGGCTGAAGACACCTGTTCTACAATACCAATCAATGGCCCCTCAGGGATATCGAATTAGGCCCATAGACATCTGGGGATGTTCAGGACGAAAGATACAGGCGTTTCTTTGTTTCTTCGGTTGGTGGATAGGAGCTTAGATTGCCATGTTGTTTAATAGCTGCTTTAAAATTACCCTGACTCGATGGGCGGGGTACAGTGTACAAAGATATACGATCAGCTTTCTCTGCTAAGTTGGGGCGAGCTAATTAGCTCTATCGACTTAGATAGTGTATACAATTATAAGAATTTGTATGAGAGAGAGAGAGAGAGAGAGAGAGAGAGAGAGAGGTTATGAATAGAGAAATAAAAACCATAAGTGAACAAAAAAACAGATCAAATACAGCCAACGAAAATAACAACTAGAAATTTTATTTAATATTCATTAAAGAGGGATATTTAAATAAACTAAACTTTCGTGAATTTAAATTATTAAAATCTAAATTACTTTTTCTTTTAAAATGGACGTAGGAACAGTTATGTCATAGTATGAAAACCATTAGATTTCAAGAGAGAAAAACAGTAGTCTGGAGATTTTATATTATATATATATATATATATATATATATATAATATATATATATATAATATATATTTAGGGTGTCACTAGGTAATAGGGGGAAAATTAAACGATGGATATTTTCCTATGACACCCCCTAAAATTGTTCCATTTGGTGTAAAACATACGGAAGAGAAATTTGGTCCTGATTGGTCATCATTTAAAGGTCGCCCTCGTCACTGAGAACAAGACCCATTTGTTGACGTCAACAAGCTGTTCAGTGTTCACAGCTTGGGCCGAACCAGATAATAAAAAACAAGGCAATTTGGTGAAATAACGAAAGTAAGACACTTAAAAACGCAAAGAATACAAACAGTTTATTATATAATCAAAATAGAAGACATAATTTGGCGAATAATGGTACAAAATGGAGAAGCAACAAAAGCAAAACTTTGAGAAATAAAATACATATACAGTAGCAGAATAATTGGTGCTCATACGCTGATCAGTGATTAGTTCTTTCGCGTCCTCACTAATGCTGATTTGTTCGGAGCTGGGTGTTGCTTTCTGTGGTCAGTGACAACTTGAACGAGGAACTGGAGTTGTTCTTCTTTCACTGTCAACTTTCCGTTCAGCTCCTTCACCAGAGCCACGGCCCGTTCTGCTCTGTCGTTCACCACTGCAAGTTTGGAGACCACATCCCGAGCTTGCACGTATTCAGAGTTTGACGTCCATGAACTGGGATGGTGGAGCAGAAAGCAATCTGGCAACTGAAGTTTTGAGAAGAATCCTCGGGTGTTCTTTGTGATCAGTTGCTCCAGTCCTTTGCTGTCACTGAGGAACATAGTATCAAGAACAAAAGGTCGTTTTGGCGGCATGTGAGGGGCTTCTTGATCTAACGCTGCAACCATGCTGCACTTCACTTCCATCGATATCCTCTCATCAAAGAACGCCAGACCCACTGCCTCCTCCGAATGGTACCACAGGTGCGCAGACAGCTTCTTGGTGGTACCACCAGAGATCTTCTTGTGCGGGTATCGAAGGAGCGTCCTCATCAATTCCCAATCATTCAGCGGAGCTTCGATGGACAGATGAGCTGTTGCCCACGCTTTCATGTAAACTAGAACAGAAAAGAGGCAGATATCTCGAATTCCGCGTTCCTCAGTGTTCGTCAGTTTAAACTGTCTTCGGAAGAGCCAGATCTTGATGGCATAGAGCCCCTTAGCCATCCATCTCGCCCGGTGCATAGCACCAGGGGCGCGGAAGTTTAGTTCCTTGTATGGAACTCCTCCAAGAAAGATGACGGAAAGATCGAGGAATTCCTGATAGTCATCACGAACTTGAAGTGCTTGTGATTTTGCAAACTCAATGAGCTCCGTTCTATGCTTAAAAATAGCTGCTTTGGTGAACGCATCTGTGTCCGCAGTTTGGAACTGTTGCTGGTCAATGCGGGTCCAATAATCATGGAAGCGCTTGAAAAGCAGAATTTCTGGACCGGTAGATACTGAATCTAGCGATGCTGCGAATGCCGCCTGTAGCACCAACTCCAGTACATGGTGTCTGCACGCGCAGTGTAACAGGTCACGTCCAACTTTTTCTTCCAGAAGAACACAAGTTCCTCCACGGTGGCCTGTGTTTGTCGCGGTTGTGTCGAAACACATAGATTTGACATGATCGGTCACTCCCCATTCATTCAGGCAATCTATGATGGCATTTGTTTGTGCCAGCGCGGTTCCTGACAGAAGTTTTGGCACCCCGAGGAGCTGCTCTGTCCCGGAGCCAGATACAAGAATAGGTAAGCGGTCAACATATTCTCGTGACGTCAGATCTTGCATGAGTTTTCCGTCCCAGTGAACAGTCAACGGACTATTGCCTTGGAACTCGCTCTTCAGTTGCCGAGCCTTAAGGGTACGGAATTTTTCACGCTGACGATGAATGGATCCACGATTGATGTTGTAGTCGCTAGCATCATGCCCTAAGCTGGAAGCTGCCTCAAACAGCAGATATGTGGCCTTTCTTGACGAGAGTTGCGTGCGATCAAGCGCTGCCGCCAATTCCGATGTCATGATGTTCTTCGTTGCTCTTTGTTTAGACGCTAACGAACCACCACATGCTCCTTTTCTTCGCTATCATCTGAGCTGGAGGATGAGGACTCCAAAACCGCTTCGTTGGATACTGCCTCCATTTCAGCTGCTGATCGCTTTCTTCGTTTCTCCTCTTCCTCCCGACGTCGAGTACAATCTTTGACTTGGCGCTGATGGGTCATGTCCAAACCTGCCATTGAACCTGGACGTCCTTTCTGGCGCTGCTGCTGAAGGAACTCCCAATCCTCTGGGTACTTGACCAATTTCTCACAATCAGCGTGGGCGATGTCAAAGAGACGATCGAGGCGTTCAATGAATTCTTTTTCTTTCGTCTTGTGTGAATCGCTCGTCCTTGAGGCGTGTTTTTTGAGTCCTTTCCACTCCTCGAAGACTTTATCCAGTTTGCTGACGCAGTGTGTCTCGAGTCTGGTTGGAATGTGAGCTTTCTCCCAGAAGGACATCACTGCTCGAAGTGACTTCCTCAACGCGTCACGTATTGTCATTTTCTTTTCATGGTGAAGGTAAAGGAAGTAACCGAATGCTTGCCTGTAGGAAGGAAGCTTGCATCCTTTCACCTCATCAACCGCTGCCCCTAATAGGTATATACACTTCCGGGTTTCCATCACCAGAAATCACGTAGCTGAAATGAGAAACGGTGAATCGTTAAGTATTGTTCACTTTATTTCTCAGATATTCAGACACACACAGATACACACACACACATATATAGAGATATATAGATATCTAATGAACGATTATGGAGACGCCGCGCAAGCATTAAACTTTGGAAGGCGGGGGCGACCTTTTATAGTTATTCAAATAAAAAGAATTTTCAGTCACCATGTTTTTTTACCAATGGAATAGATTCGCGGGGTGTCAGCATGAAAATTTCAAACTTTGCATTTAAGTGACACCCTAATATATATATATATTGTACGAGAGAGAGAGAGAGAGAGAGACTTTTTGAAATAAGAGAACAGCGGTTTAGGCCTAACTAGGCTTCTTGAAAAGTCTCTTACCCAAATTTATGAAAGTTTATGTATATTATATGAAATAGCTTATCTTGGTGGCGTGAAAGAAAGTGTGAAGCGAAGGCAATTATTTCCTCCTTATTTTGAAGTTATGAAATAAGTATCCACTTGCAGCCCTTTACGTCCTAAATTTGGTCTTTCCATGTGTCTGATAATCACCCCGTCTTGGGGAAGTCAGGTCAGATCGTCAAAGAACAGAAGGTAAGAGTTTACTAATGCACCTGCGCTTTAATGAATTAGAAATGGGCTAAAATTTATACGTAATAAAATTATATATATATATATATATATATATATATATATATATATATATATATTATCTCGCTTCTTTTTGAGAACATAAAATCTATACTGTTTTAAAGCAATACTTTTTTTTATTGTTAAATACTTTGGTAACAAATCACTGGAGATCGAATGTGATGAGTGTCACAAATGTGGTAAACGGACAAACGTTTTAACCATTTACCGCCTATTATATTAAGTGTTGAACATTATATCGGCTATTTTTTTTTAGTTTATATCGAGTTAGTTTAGGTTAGGAAAGGTTAGGTCAAGTTAGTTTAGGTTAAATTGTTAGAATTGGTTAGGTTAGGCTAATTAAGTTAAAAGAAATGTTGATAAAATTTTCCGTCTGTAAGTGGGGATGAATTCTTATTTCTCAACGGATTTGTTGATTGGCGTTTAAAAGGTTTTGTAAACATGTTTCAAAGTGTCTGTAATGTAGAATGTAAAAATAAGTACAGTCACCCCATTCTAATTACATTCACACACTGTGTGACAGTTAAAATTGTTATATTTGTTAAAATTACTGAATTTAAAATATAGAAATAAGATGTATTATAAATCATTAGATAGATCCCATTTCGAGTACGCAATCCAATTTTGGAATCCGCATTGGCTATATCTTTTCGCATATCTCGAAAGAGTTCAAAAGACGAGGAATTAAGATGAATTCGTCGCTTAGGTCAAAGTCGTACGAGGATAGACTTAAGGAGGGTAAGGAGCGTTCTAATCCAGCCATCCCAGTGCGCCCATTTGTCGGCCAGCCCATTTAAAGGATCATGCGGTTGGTCCCCACCCCTAGTTCGATATATATATATATATATATACACATATACACTGTATATATATATATATATATATATATATATATATATGTATATATATATATACATATATATATATTACTGATTTTCATTTCATAAAAGAAGCGTTATAAGATTGCCCCCTTAATTAAATACATTAAAAGATAAGTCAATGAGCATACATGAGATCGCTTCCGCCCGAATTATTCATTCTGACGAGGGTCAAATTTTTCGCGCTCCACCTTATACGTGTTTTTTTCCCCCCAAGCGTATCAGGTCACACCTGTGCGAACAATGGACGAAGATAGAAAATAAAATTTTGTGCTTGTACTTCTCTTTGTAAGCATATATATTAAGTTTATATATATATATATATTAGGGTGACAACTTCTTATAGGGATAAAATTTGAAATTCAAAAAAATTTGCCGGCCATTTGTCCAATGCTGCCACCCTATGAGGAAACACCGTAGACGAAATCTCATGAAATTCGGAAAGCATTTAGGGGTGCCTCGAGTCACATGAATGAAACTGTCGCGCGGAAGAAATTTCAAGAATGAACGAGTTTCGACAACGCTTCAAAAACAAAAATGTTTCGAGAATGCAAGTGTATTATATCATTTAATAGAATTGTTTCCTTTATTTCATACTATAGATTATGCAAATCGATTAATTTATTTCATTAAATTAAATTTTTCATAAATAAATCGTTAAATAATATGATGTGTATCAATCTTTGGATGATCAGCTTTTGGTGCTTCAAGTTCATTTTGCATACGACTGCCTGACTGAAAACAACGCTTAAAAGTTCTCTCCCGATTCTTTTAAGATATCTAAGGTAATATTTTTTATTTTGATACATTGATTATATTATTATTGGAAATTGTTCTAGAAAAAGGGAGGAGGGGAGTAATGGGAGGAGTTGACAAGAAAATTGCTCATTCTGTCATGCGTCGGGAACAAACTGAAAGACGCCTAGCTCAGCACCAACCTCAAGCCAATATTACTTTTGAAAATATTGAGCTGGAATCTTCTACGTCTGAAGCACCAAGTTCTGCGCCATCATCTGAAGACTCACCGCCCGCCTCTCCTGAAAAACGCGTGTTATGCTCGTGGCACTATCCAAGTCATCACTCCCGAATTGGCAAGTACATTGGATCGCACAGGAATCAGTCATCGTTCAGCACACCGGATTATCGACGCTACGGCTAGAAGCCTCGGCCATAACTCACAAAAACTCGCGCTCAACTATGAAACCATTAGAAAATCACGAGAAAGGCTCCGTTCGGCGACGGCAGAAAAGATTAAACAAAGGTTCACACCCAACGAAGTGCTCACTGTTCACTGGGACGGAAAAATTCTACCAGACGATGAAGGTGGTCGGTGTGACCGACTAGCCATTTTCGTAACCGGAGTTGATACCGAGAAGCTCTTGGGTGTACCTAAGCTGACATCAGGAACGGGTGAGGTCATCGCCTCGGTGGTACATGCTGCGCTCAAAGAATGGAATGTGTCAGAAAAGGTATCAGCTATGAGCTTCGACACTACAGCTTCAAATACTGGTTACTTGTCTGGGGCATGCGTAATTTTGGAGCAGAAACTCGGCCGCCGACTCTTATACCTTGCATGTCGCCATCACATCCTAGAACTTGTCGTTGAGAAGGCGTACATGGAATGCATGGGACCATCATCTGGTCCATATATCCTCCTATTCTCCCGCTTCAAAGAGACGTGCAATACAATTTGCCAAGATAAGTACAAGACCCTGTCAGACCTTCCATCGAGTCTGAATGAGAATCGAGAAGAACTGATCGCTTGCTGGAATCTATATCTGACAAAACATCAGCCGAGGGATGATTACCGTGAATTCTTGGAGTTGTCGATTACAATCCTTGGAGGTAATTTACTTAACTTTAGGTTTCGGCGACCTGGAGCACTTCACCGAGCACGTTGGATGGCAAAAGTAATTTATTCATTAAAAATCCTGCTGCTTTCCCATCAGTTCAGACTTACAACTCGTGAAATGTCTGGCTTAAAACGATTTGTATTTTTTGCCCTAAAGTTATATGTCAGCGCGTGGTTCACGGCGAGCAGTCCTTCATCTGCTCCCGCGAACGATTTGAAGCTTCTTCAAGACCTAGCAAAGTACCACGATGAAAAGATCTCAGCATCCTGCCTTAGTGTCCTCGGTCGTCACTTATGGTACCTCAGCGAGTACTTGATTGGTCTCGCACTCTTTGATAAAGGTATCAATGCAACAACGAAAAAGAATATCGCTCGATCAATCCTCGAAAAAGAAGCTGCTGAAGATCCTCCAAAGCGAGCCCCAATACCTGCTGTTTCTTCCATTTCAACAAAGCAGCTCTCGGACTTTGCCTCGAAAGGATCAAAGCTTCTCTTTGAACTTCTAAAAATTAATGATGGTTTCTTGTCCAAGGAACCAGAGACCTGGCCGGACGACGAAGATTTCAAGACTGGTTTGACTATAGTTGTAGGACTAAAAGTCGTCAATGACATGGCAGAGAGGGGAATTGCCTTGATCCAGGCCTTCAATACAAAGATTACGAAGAATGAAGAACAGCGCCAACATCTCTTGCAGGTTGTTGAGGTCATAGGAAGTCTCAGCCTGGTACATTGAAAAAGGGGTATGGCTTGAGGAAAAGCAAGAATTAATGGGTGGTCTACAATTGAATGAAAGACACCCTGGAATATATTTAGTAAATATATTATTTACTTATTACGATTGGAGTACGCCTACACTTAAACCTTATGAACTAAAACTAACGTTTATTTACATTAATTAAAAAAAATATTAATTTATTTTTACTAGGTAATGAATAATTAATTTTTGTTATAAGGAGAATTATTTACCTCACTTGAGACACCCTTAAATATTATCTGAATGACCTAATATTTACAGTACATTGTTTTCTCATGTAGTAGCAGCATTGAACAAATGGCCAATAAAAAACTCCAACTTTCGATTTTTATTGTCACCCTAATATATATATATAATTAAAGTACGACAGTATGAAGACGCTGAAAATAATATTGTAGTTGTAACGAATAATAAAGGGAACAACTGATATAAATGTGAGTTATACGAATGTTTATTTGGAGTTACATCAGAATTCAAGAATGGAGCAAAGAACTGTTTCAACAGAAGTGTTACTGCGAGAATTTTTCGTCAAAATATCCTTCCTGATTAACAATCACTACTGCATGGGCATTCTGCCACAAGGTTTAAATAGTATTTCACTTCGGATTTTGTTCCCTCCACTCTGCAACGGCTCCCACAATATATATATATATATATATATATACACATTGATTGACACCTTCCGCTTTACTCCTCTATCAAGTCCACTTTGCGACAATTCATTGCGGTTAAGGTAAACTGACAGATGGACATTTCGTTAGTTTCAACAACTGAGGCTGTTCTTGCTGTTTCGGGTATCTTTTAAGTACTGTACTGTGGTTGGGGCCCTTACCCTGTTAATTGAGAAGTATAAAACCTTTGTCCAAAGGTCTCGTATCTAATTAAATTCGTGCCCTACCCTTAATCTAATCTACAACACCATGCGTTTAATGAATTTTTTATTTATTTATTTTATACAGGAAGTCGTCATTTCATCGTTGTATCATTTCTCCAATGAATGCCAAAGCTATCGTGTTCAGAGAGTTACTTTTACATTATAAAACACGATTTTCAGCACACTTTATGAAACTCGTTCTTGCTTATACCTTAAAGCTTTGCCCTGCAGAGCAAGTGATTAAATTCCGCTAACTACGGCAGAAGCGAACGCTTCTAAGATAAAAACCTCCTCTCGCTCTGATTCAAATTTATAACATATTATAACATAATATAAAGCATATTATGTTGTACATAAATATATACCGTATGTGCCCATGTACTTTGTATTATATTTCTAACATCTTAATTGTCTATTAATATGAAACACTGTAAAAACAAAACAAAAAAGTTATAGTAACAGTTTAATTGTAATTAACTGTAATTATTTAATATAATGTAATGAACTTTAATGAACTGTAATTGGTGATAATGATTTATAATGTAATTAATGTACTCTAATAAAACTATAATCGGCGATAACACTGGTATGCATCAATTTTTCTGTCAAGGGTTTTGTAAGTGATTCTTATAGAGGTTTTCCTGCTGATTTCGAATCTGCAATCCATTTTTCTCAATCAGCTCAGGTTATCCGGCTATGGCCTCATAAGTAAAATAGAATTTTTCGTGATTTTGTCAAAGCGGAATTGGAACAGTAACATCTATCATCACTTGTTTCACTTGTATAATATCTTTTTTTACTTTTCAGGCATATAGATAAAATATTTCATAATGAATAGAGCGTGTAAAAATGATCCCAGTAGATTCTGCTACATATGTGGGACGGTTACCATGCCAAATAACCAGTCCCAAATCACTGAATTTGTGAAGACAATGTATAGAGCATACTTTGGAATTAAGCTAGGGGACCAGGACAAAAATTTCGCCCCTCATATGTGCTGCAAGACGTGCATTGAAAATTTGAGAAGATTGAGCAAAGGCAGAGCGAAATCTTTGCCTTTTGGAATTCCCATGATTTGGAGAGAAGGAAAGGATCACGTGACAGATTGCTATTTCTGCATGACAAACCTCCAAGGTGGGCTTATAAATTTATTTTTCTTAAATATTTTGAAATCCTCGTATGAAACGACATAATATTCACCATAATGTAATATTCACCATATATAGCATAATATTCACCATAATGGTAATCATACATTTACATATACATATTGTTATAGAAAATACATTTACACATACATATTGTTATACAAGTTACATTTACATATACAATGATTGTATATTTTCTTTCTTTTTCATTCATATTGTCCCCGAAGGGACAATATGAATGAAAAAGAACGAAAATATACAGACTCCATCGACCTATTTCATATCTTACAGACCGCAGCCTTCCCTCACGAGCCGCCACTGTCTGAATGCTTCTTCTATTACATATGCAAGTTTTATATCCATGTTTCTGTGTTTCTATTTTCAGGAGTTAACAAGAAGAATAAACACATTGTTGTATACCCTGACATTCCTTCTGCTATGAGACCTGTACCCCATGGTCCTGGAATTCCAATACCCGACCCACCTCAAACCCTGGACTTCGATGATTCTGATGATGAATCAATGACCAATGCCAATGACCAGTCCCAGTCGTATATACCTCAAAATACCGCTTCAAATGAGCCGAGGCCTCTCAACCAGGCCAAACTTAATGATCTTACCAGGGATTTAGGACTTTCCAAATTAGCTGCCGAGATCTTGGGCTAACGACTTCGAGAGGACAACTTGCTGGCTCCGGGAACAACATTCTCCTGGTATAGGAAACGAGAGGAAGAATTCCGCAAGTTTTTTGCAGTGCACGAAAATACCTCTTCCTTAGTGTACTGTTGCAATGTTCAGGGGCTAATCGAATCCTTGGGCCTGCCATATAACGCATCAGAATGGAGGCTATTTATGGACTCTTCTAAACGAAGTTTGAAAGCAGTACTTCTCAACATTGGGAATAGGGTTGCATCAGTCCCTGTAGCACATTCCGTACAACTTACTGAGAGCTACGATAACATGAAAATTTTACTGGATGCTCTCGTATACGACCAACATAACTGGAGGATCTGTGGAGATTTGAAGGTAATACTAATATCATAAGTAAACTATTGCTATTGACTATGTTGTTTTTCCAAAGGTTATTTGAGAGCGTATAAGAACACTTAACTTCCCCACAGAAGTGATACAGTCCAATGCATAGATTTTTTTATCTGATAGAACAAATTCTCTAAATTCTTTAAATATTTTCATTTTTTTTCAGATTGTGGCATTTGTATTGGGAATGCAAGGGGAATACACGAAATACCCATGTTTCCTCTGCAAATGGGATAGCCGAGCGGATGAGAAGCACTATGCACAGCGTGAATGGGCATCCAGAGAGAATTTTGAACCTGGGTCGCATAATGTCGTTTCAGTGCCCCTTGTACCACCAACAAAAATTTTGCTCCCACCACTTCATATTAAGCTGGGCTTGATGAAAAATTTCATCAAATCAATGAATAAGGAGGGTTCAGCATTCCGATATCTCGAGAGTAAATTTCCTCATATATCTGATGCTAAACTAAATGCTGGGGTTTTTGATGGTCCTCAAATTCGAACTTTGATCAAGGATACTCAGTTCGAAAACGCAATGACTCCAACTGAGAAGAATGCCTGGCAGGCATTCAAATCAGTTGTCACTGATTTTCTTGGCAAGCGTAGAAGTCCAGAATACGAGTCCGTTGTCGAAAACTTGATGGAAGCTTTCAAAGCTCATGGGTCGCGCATGTCCATAAAAATGCACTTTTTGTGGTCCCACTTGGACTATTTTCCTGAAAATTGCGGGGATTATAATGAGGAACAGGGTGAACGATTTCACCAAGATATCAAAATAATGGAAGAGAGGTACCAGGGAAACTGGGATATCAATATGCTGGCGGACTATTGCTGGTGTTTGAAGCGAGACGTGCCCGAAGAAAAACACAGACGGAAAGCCAAAAAAACTTCATTCCTTCCTCAATAAACTTTTTTCCATATTCATTGTATGAATAAAAGTATTTATTCACACAAAGTTTTCATTTTTCACGAGTGTTCTTATAATATTACTCGTATCTAGAGTGTTTAAGCTAAAAAAATCAATAAATTTGGGGATAAAATTGGACTTATAATAAATGGCCAATAGAGAAAAAACCTGACCTGATTGAGGAAAACCAATGTCATTTTCGAATTCAGCATGGTCGAATTATATAATATGAGTTGAAAAAACCCTCACAGCAGACAAAAAAAATTCATATGCATACCAGTGTAATAAGCGAATATGAACTAATTGGTAATCATTATCATAATTGCAATAAACCAAAATTACAATGTACTGAGTCATGTACTTAGATTGTACTTAATGTACTACTCCGAAATTATATCGCCTTCAGAATGTATACTCGGCGAAAATACGAATAGTTTTTATTTTTATTATTTTTAATTCTATTTGGAATCTTTCAAACATCTGATCATGTGTTTAAATGGGGGAACTTAACCTTGAACTGCATTCCCCCAACATTTAGACTTATATGATACATGTAATTGTAAAATTAACTTCACTTCATTACTTCTCTCTTCTTTGGTCACTACTACGAGACTCCCTTGTTAGCAGCCTCGCTGCGATGACGGAGTAGAGGCCCCTTGCCTCCTTAATTTTTTTAGATTCCGGCCTGAGCCAATGAGCCATGGTCGAAAGAGGTCGAACCTCTACCCCTGTAAATTCAGAGCACTACCTGTACATTTTAGAAGTAAACTACAGTCAAAGAAAGTTTTTTTTATCTTTTCCTTCGAGCCTTGTTCTCTTCAGGAATTTAATCAGTAAAGTCGATGAGTTTAGTACCAAGAGAAAGTATCAGAGTATTATAGAAAGAGAAGAATTAACAACTGTCGACCCTATAGCGAGAGAAAAGAATTAGAATGTTATAGAAGAAATATCCGTTGCTGCCTCCTAACCAGAACCCCCGTCGACTCCGAACCACCACAGGGCCATAGACGGAGGGGTTACCATATATATATATATATATAATCAAAAATATACAAAACGATGTAGTATAACCATCAATAAATTAATATAGGAAATATATATATACAGCATTGGTTTCTGCCCTATGTAGGAGAATTTCGACTTATGACTGATCGAGGTCCGTGGTGTAATGGATAGCGCATCTGACCGGCAATCGGAAGATCCTGGGTTCGATTCCCGGGCGGTTCACCTCATTTTTCATTTGTTCGTTATTTCTCTTCCTCGTGTGCAGAACGCTCCTCCATACTTACGTCGTTTCTATACATTAATATACTGCGTGGTCATTGCAGTTAAATGTATATATTCACGATTTGCGTGGGTGCCCTCTCAGGGCATTGGTTTCTGCCCTATGTAGGAGAATTTCGACTTATGACTGATCGAGGTCCGTGGTGTAATGGATAGCGCATCTGACCGGCAATCGGAAGATCCTGGGTTCGATTCCCGGGCGGTTCACCTCATTTTTCATTTGTTCGTTATTTCTCTTCCTCGTGTGCAGAACGCTCCTCTATACTTACGTCGTTTCTATATATATTAAGGTGGAGTGAAAATATCATTTTTGGATTTTTAATTTACTTGAGTGTGGAAAAGTTGCCAATGGGCTTTAGAAACAAGCATGTGAAATTATAATACAATTGAAGCATTGCTTGATTGACCACCAGCGATTTTAATATATGGCATATTTCATGTTTTAACTATCGCTTTGCCCATCAGGAGTCATCCAAGATGCTGGTCTTTCATCCATGTTTATGCAAATAATTAACAGCTTAGTTTGCTGTAGACTGTGTTATTGCATACTTGAGGTTGACATTTAAGATTACAACATGTGTGGAATGTAAATTAATGGCAATTACAGAGGGTGGCCAAATTATTAGAGCTGATGTGAGTAAGTGAGATAAGAAAGAGTTTAGTTAACCATACATTGATTTAATGCTAGTTTCAGTGATGGTAGTGATTTGGTGCGATAACATATGCAGTCCGTGAGTCAGAGGGGATGGGAGATTGGGAGTGGGGGGAGAGTGAGTAATATGCAAGGCGCGGCTGCTCCGCCAAGCTCAGTGCACATGTGGCAGTGAGAATTGAAGGTTATTTGTGCTGTTATCATCATTTTTTCATATTGATATCTGTTTATAGGTGTTTGACAAGTAAGTGTGACAGTATTAATTTGATATTTCTTTTTCTTGCAGAAATTCTTTAATAGTCTTACATTGCTTACAATTTATAATAATTGTTTTTTTTTTCAGAATGGAAATTATTACGAGGGAGAAGGCGGCATGTGTGATTTTTGGCGCGCCACGCGAGATACCCACAAATGTTCTTCCCACCTACGCTGATGTTATGAAGGCTTGCATCCATACAAGACAACAGCTGACAACGAAGAATAACAAATATCCACCGTTCGCCGAAGTATCAAAAAAAGTTTGCGTTGATGTTGAACTTGTTTGGGAGAAAGCGTCTCTTCCGACCGTGACGCACGGACGAGTGATTGAAACGCTCAGACCGTACAACGAGAAATACAAGAAAATCTTGAAACCATACAAGGCTCGGAAGGACAACGACAACTACAAGCAACAACTTGAACAGTTCAGAGAAGACGCAGATAAACTCTTCGACATTAGCAAATGCAAATGTGTAGATTTCGTCATGAGCTGTAAGTGCGAAAGAGCGGACAAAGTACCACTCAAAGAAAGAAAGTTTCTAGAGGACCAGAGAGGAGCCAGAAAGATGATTATAGGAGGCATCGATTTGGTGGAAACAACAAAGCTACAGAAGAAAATATCCAGGAAAGTCTGTGAATCGAGAAGACACAGCATTCACCAAGAACAATCGAAGCAGCAATGCAATTCTGGAAGCTACAACGAGGAAGACAAGGACGACGACACCGACAACAGCGACGAAGAATACACCCTATCTAAGTCACACTGTAAACCTGATCTATCGACACTGGAGAGTAAACGTCAAAGAATGACGATGACTGTACGATTACCATGTTTGGCTAAAGCGTGCGATAGAACGGGCGTCTCAGATCGAGCAGCAGCCGTTATTGCCTCATCCGTGCACAAGACATTGGAATTGTGTCTACAAATGACACCTCCAAAGTCATTGATCGTAGTAAAATTCGCCGAGAAAGAAGTAGAACTCGTCAAGAACTGACAAAACTAGACAGCAGTATGACAGACTTGCCTGGATTGTACTTCGACGGTCGAAAGGATAGAACGATGAAAAATGTACGAGACGCCGCAGGACATGGCCACCGGGACAGAGATACAGAAGAGCACGTCAGCATTATTTGTGAACCAGGTTCATCGTACTTTGGCCACGTGACGCCGTCAAGTGGATCAAGCAAGGCGATTTCCAAAGTAATCTTTGAATGCTTGGCTGCGCGAAGTGTGGATCTCGACAGTGTGAAAGTCGTCGGATGCGACGGAACCGCTGTCAACACTGGACATAATGGCGGAGTTATTCGGCAGCTTGAGGAATTACTACAAAAACCGCTGCAATGGCTCGTGTGCTTATTACATGCTAACGAGCTCCCCCTGCGACACCTGTTTCAGCATTTAGATGGAGCAACTACAGGACCTAAGTGCTTCTCAGGACCGATAGGGAAATCTCTCACAGCATGCACGGAACTCCATATAACATCGTATGAACCTATATCTCCATTACAGCCACTGCCGCATGTTGACGTGAAGGACCTGAGCACTGACCAGCAGTACCTGTGGCAGATGTGTCAAGCTGTCAGTGAAGGACACTGTCCCTGTGATCTAGCATTGCGAAAACCGGGACCATTGAACCACTCGCGATGGTTGACAACTGCCAACAGAATCCTCCGCCTCTATGTTGGCCTCGATGCACCATCCAACAACATCAAAACTCTTGTCACATTCATCATCCGGGTCTACGCCCCAACATGGTTCGCCATCAAGACGCAGCCATCATGCAAAGATGGAGCCAAACATCTGCACGGGATGATGGTGAGAACACGGTACCTCAGCTCCTCTCTAAAGAAAGTCGTCGACCCGGTGATTCGGCGAAACGGCTTCTGCGGACACCCCGAGAACGTGCTATTAGCCATGATCACAGATGAGCGACCACATATAAGGGAACTCGGACTCAGAAGAATCATGAAGGCAAGATCACATGTGTCTGCAAACAAAATCCGCAGGTTTCGAGTGCCACCGCTCAACCTCGACGCGACCGAATACCAGGACATGGTCGATTGGCAGACTTTGACCGTGACGGAGCCTCCTGTTACGATGGATATGACGGACAACGAATTGAACGACATGATCTCTGCTCAAATTTCACCAAGTGTCCTCTTCCCTCGCTTCCCTTGTCACACACAGGCGGTGGAAAGATGCGTGAACCTAGTTACCGAAGCTTCAGCCGCTGTGTGTGGCGAGACGCGTCCCGCCATGGATTTATTCGGGCTCGCGTCGCTTCTCGGCAGCTTATGCCGAAACTTGAGTCTAAACGTGACTATCAATTCTGAATTAACCATGCATGCATAACTCAGACTCTATCGTTAGCATAATAGTGTGCCAAAATAACTAAAAATATATAGTCTGATGTTTACTCGTATTTTAGGTATTTTTGTGTAAAATCGTATATTATTGTAAACTTATAACGTCTGGTGGTCGATCAAAAGATTGTCTGATTTTAATAAACTTTTTTGCATATTGTTCTATTAGTCCATTGGCAACTTTTAAAACCTCAAGTAAGTTAAAATTCACAAAAAAATTTTTTTGGGCCATTTTCACTCCATCCTAATATATATATATATATATATATATATAACGGGTGCGGAAAAAATAACGCCCTTTTTAGTTTATTCTCTTTTATTGAAGGAAATAAATCAATTACAGCATTTTAAGAGAAATAATAAGGTTTTTAAGAAAAATACTGCATTTTAAGAAAAATAATAAGTACTTTCTCAGTAAAAACTAAAAAATAACAAAATGATACAATATAAAACTAAAAAATTATACTGTATAAAACTATAAAGATACAATTATTAAAAGGGCGTTACTTTTGCCGCACCCGGTATATATATATATATATGTAAAAAAATGAACAATGAATAATCAATATTCATTTTTACATAAGAACCAAAATCGCTTAACGCGAGTTTGGATAATAATTTTACTTGTAGCTTTCTACTTTTGTTTGTGTCATAACCTTACGATCTACCATTTCTATGGTTTAGTCGTATCCATTATCCATTTTCCATTTGTTATAGAAGTTATTATAATTAATTATGAATTGTCTTGCATCTCACCCTCGTCCCTAGATTATGCATACACATTGCATATAACAGGATTGGAACCCGTAGTTGTACTTCTTAGTCATTAATACCCACTCTTTGTCTCTAATTCGTTCTTGTAAATCTTCCTAATAATGATTTGTACTATACGTACAAATTCAATAACTATGACGTCACATTTTTCCGTCATTAATTTCCCTTCATCATATCTCTAGTATTCAATGTATGAAAATTCTTTATCATCATAATAAAAACTGTACACTCTATAGAAGTCATTATTTATATGTTATGTAGTATAAATATTATTATTCAACCATATTCATCCATACCGTATGTGCCCATGTACTTTGTATTATATTTCTAACATCTTAATTGTCTATTAATATGAAACACTGTAACAAAACAAAGTTATAGTAACTGTTTAATTATAATTAACTGTAATACTTTAATTTAATATAATGTAATGTACTTTAATGAAACTGTACTTAATGATGTAATGTACTAAATGACGTAGTCAATGTACTTTAATGAAATTGTAGTTAACGATAATAAATGAATTGGTAATTATAATCATAGTTACAGTAGACCAAAATTACAATGTACTCAATGTCTGACCCGACATTATGTCGCCATAAGGAATGTAGAATCGGCAATACTGTTGTTATTTTTTTTATTATTATTTTTCACTTGGAATTAATTTTGATGTGCTTTCTACTTTGCCAAATAATTGATGACCTGTTCTTTTTTTAAAATCTCATAATCATTTTTTTAGATTTAGCTTAATAATGAATCCTGAGTAACTTTTGCCATGTCATGTTTTGTATACATTCTTTCTTCGTTATAAAAGATGAAGTCATGTCTTGCCTAAGCATTTAATTGTAAATCTTAAACCTTTAATTTTTACTCATATGCATATTTTAGTGTAAAGATGCATAGTTCAATTTCCACTTTTAGTTAACTTGGCAGATCATGATAACATCAGATCTGAAAATACGCAATTTAAGATAAAAATATGGCTTCATCTTCAAATATCTTGTTTATTCGTTTAAACCTTACCACAGCTAAAAGATTTACTTTATTTTCAAATATTGTACAAAAATAATGCAGCCTCTTCAACATTTAATAATGATGATGTTAGTAGAATCGGGGTATATAAACCCCACCAATTTCTTCCATGTTTATTCTGATTCCAACTACGAGGCTGAGCATTACCTGTAACAGTTTAGGAGTAAAACACAGTAAGAAAAAGTCTTTATCTTCTCCTTCGAGCCGTGCTCTCTTCAGAACTTAGTCAGAAAAGTCGATAATTTTAGTATCAGAGAAAGTATCAGAGTATTATAGAAAGAGAAGAATTAAAAATTGGCGACCCTTTGCCCAAATTAAGAGACAACCCAAGCACCATAGAAGATATTGGCATAACAGTCTGGCGAGTCTGTAGCCAAGAGTTTAACAGAGTGGCGACCGAAAAGAATTAGAATGTTATAGAAGAAATATCCGTTGCTTGCCTCCTAACAAGAACGCCTCGTCGATACGAGACCCCAGAGGGACATAGAAGAAGGAGGATAACAAACTGGCGACCCTTTAACCAGGATCTTCACGACTCCAGGATTTTTCCAGTCTTCCAGACCCTGGAACCAGAACCAACACCCAGTTGACCGGCGTGTCACGACTTCTAGTTCGTCACATCCACCCTTGAACCGGCGTGTCACGACTTCTAGTTCGTCACATCCACCCTTGAACCGGTGCGTCACGACTCCAAGTTCTCCACGCCTAGTTTTCATCCAAGAACAAGTGGCCAGCAAGACACGTCTTCCGGACACGTCTCTAAGGATTTCGCCGAAGGAATCTTGTTA
Source organism: Bathynomus jamesi (assembly GCA_023014485.1). Taxonomy (NCBI): domain Eukaryota; kingdom Metazoa; phylum Arthropoda; class Malacostraca; order Isopoda; family Cirolanidae; genus Bathynomus; species Bathynomus jamesi. The sequence goes on along the minus strand of JAJOZX010000006.1, from coordinate 833,818 downwards.
AGTACAAAACTCTTTTATAAATAATCTCTAAAACATTTGAAAAGTCAGTATTATTAACAGTTAATATTTAATATTGAGCCAGAATTAACACAAAACACAGTGAACACTTCAGACACCAGTGATACATTTTTTTTATTGAAAACAATATTGCCACAGAATTATTGTCACAGAGTTAAAAGTCACAGAGTTAAAAGTCACAGAGTTAAAAGTCACAGAAGTTAAAAGTCACAGAAGTTAAAAGTCACAGACGTTAAAAGTCACAGAAGTTAATTTCAGAGAGTTAATTTCAGTTACTTTCACTATTATATTCAGTATAGAATAATTTTATTTTATGTATCAAACATAATAGTATCGTACCTTCGTGTACATTCGAGTGAAATGTTGTTTACATTTTATATTTTTGTTTGCAAATTTTTTCAAATTATTGAATTGAATTGACTTGCAAATTAAGAAAGAGAGTGTTTATAGAGTTTATAGATTTAGAGAGATACTTGAAGTAATTTTGAAGTCATTTTTTGAAGTCATTTTTTGAAGTCATTTTTTTGAAGTCATTTTTTGAAATCATTTTTTTGAAGTCATTTTTTTGAAGTCATTTTTTTGAAGTCATTTTTTGAAGTCAGTTTTTGAAGTCAGAAGGTTGCGCCAAAAGGGACAACCGCCCCAGAGATTTATAGAAATACTTGACAAGCGTTCAAGTTAGACAGTTTAAGTTTCAAGATACTTGACAAACGTTCATGTTAGACAGTTTAAGTTTCAAGATACTTGACAAGCGTTCAAGTTAGACAGTTTAAGTTTCAAGATACTTGATAGAGTTCAAGTTAGTTTCAAGAATACTTGATAGAGTTCAAGTTAGTTTTAAGATAATTGATAGAGTTCAAGTTAGTTTCAAGATACTTGATAGAGTTCAAGTTAGTTTCAAGATACTTGATAGAGTTCAAGTTAGTTTCAAGATACTGATAGAGTTCAAGTTAGTTTCAAGATACTTGATAGAGTTCAAGTTAGTTTCAAGATACTTGATAGAGTTCAAGTTAGTTTCAAGATACTGATAGAGTTCAAGTTAGTTTCAAGATACTTGATAGAGTTCAAGTTAGTTTCAGAATACTTGATAGAGTTCAAGTTAGTTTCAGAATACTTGATAGAGTTCAAGTTAGTTTCAGAATACTTGATAGAGTTCAAGTTAGTTTCAGAATACTTGATAGAGTTCAAGTTAGTTTCAGAATACTTGATAGAGTTCAAGTTAGTTTCAGAATACTTGATAGAGTTCAAGTTAGTTTCAGAATACTTGATAGAGTTCAAGTTAGTTTCAGAATACTTGATAGAGTTCAAGTTAGTTTCAGAATACTTGATAGAGTTCAAGTCAGACAGTTTTATTCCAAGTCATTTTTATTTCGAGTCCCAAGTCATTTTTATTTCGAGTCCCAAGTCATTTTTCAATGCAGTCAATTGAATTCAACTTTTTCTTTGTAATTTAAGAGAATTTAATTTAAGAAAATGTAATTTAAGAATTTAATTCAACCTTTTTTTTTGTTGTTTAAGAGAATTTAATTCAACCTTTTTTTTTGTTGTAAAAGAGAATTTAATTCAACCTGAATTGACCGGTTTGCGTCTTTAGTTAACCTTTTCTTGTAAGAAGGAAATTGACCGATTTGTCTTTTCTTTTCATGCCATTGTTGCGTATATAAATATATAGTTATGTATTTTATTATTTGTAACCAAAACAGTTCTTACAATTGTTTATAATGACTTTGATAATCATTGTAATGTATATGTGATAATAATAGTTGTGTAATAATTAATCGATCTTGTCCCAATGACTCCTTTTTAAATTACTATAAGGAGGAACATGCCGTTCCCCCGTTTTGTTTGAACTCTTAATTTTTGTTGTAAGTAGTGTGACAAGCAATCTTTTTTTAAAGAGCAAAGTGCTCACGAAAGACGTATTGTCAATTTCACACTTATACCCCCCGCTTAGTCACTCAATTCCCCCGAATGTAGTACTCCAAACTTTGTTATTTTATTTTAAAACCCCAATCCCAGTTGAACCCAATGTCAACCAGAGAAATGATTCAACCATGGTTAATTCCTCTTTGGTTAACCTCAATTTATGTTAAGTTGTGTTTTTTATTTTTAAGTATAGTATATGTTTAGTTCATTATAGTTTATAATTGATTTCTATTTTCAATTTTTATATTTTTTATATTTTTTTATTCGATTAATAATGAGTAATTGTCGTAGTCGAATTTAATTAATTGTGTGTCAAAATTCAATTTTAAAACCGTGAGATTTACTTTCATTAATTGTAAGTTCCTCTAAGTGCGTTTTGTTTATTACCTTAATTCGTGTAACTGATTTAATTAAATACTTAAATACTACCTTGAACTTAAAGGATTTTATAATAATAATAATAATGATAATAATAATAACAATAACTGACTTAAACTTAAAAGATTTTATAACCCTAAACCCATCTTAAATTATTATACATTATTTTTAAAACTTTGTTAATTCAAAAACCTTCCAAATCCCTACACATACACACGCATGTATGCACACTATATACACTATATATACAAACTTTATGCTAAAATCATTGGAGATCATAATAAACTATTTCATTGCGTGTAAGTGCTAACTATGCTATTTATAGTCTTAAGCATTTTTGCTAACTATATATAAATTTTTGCTCAGGCATTTATTCAGTTAATTTAACAATCCTCTCAGCTAATCTGTCCCTCAAAATTATAAGATACACACTTTGTATCTAATACACACACATACACACTAGACCACAGGTCTATACATCATCCACTACGTAATCCGATTTTTACCTACAATAGTCAATAAAAAATTAGTTTATAGATTGTACGATTTACGTTTTTCCCTTTTTATCTACTACTCATTATGTATGTAATTTTTCCCACAGAAAAATAAAAGTTTGTAAAAAAATTTAACTATCATTGTTTGTCTAACTTAATTGTTTGTCTAAATTAACGTATTAATCCTTTTATTCTGTTTGCATAAAATTAAAGTTTTAATCTTTGAATTTTTATATTTTATAATAGCCTCTGAGCGAGTGTCATGTTAAAAATTTGATTACTCTGCATTGCACTCAACCACGCGAAATCGTTCTGTATAAAATTTGTATTGTAAAGAAAAATTCGTCATCTAACTTCAATTAGTTAGGATGTTATTCTCTTAATTCTATTGTATGAATTGTACTCTATTATATTATTGTATAAATATCATTTTTAAAGGGGAGAGCAATGTAAAAAATGAACAATGAATAATCAATATTCATTTTCACATAAGAACCAAAATCGCTTAACGCGAGTTTGGATAATAATTTTACTTGTAGCTTTCTACTTTTGTTTGTGTCATAACCTTACGATCTACCATTTCTATGGTTTAGTCGTATCCATTATCCATTTTCCATTTGTTATAGAAGTTATTATAATAATTATGAATTGTCTTGCATCTCCCTCGTCCCTAGATTATGCATACACATTGCATAAACAGGATTGGAACCCGTAGTTGTACTTCTTAGTCATTAATACCCACTCTTTGTCTCTAATTCGTTCTTGTAAATCTTCCTAATAATGATTTGTACTATACGTACAAATTCAATAACTATGACGTCACATTTTTCCGTCATTAATTTCCCTTCATCATATCTCTAGTATTCAATGTATGAAAATTCTTTATCATCATAATAAAAACTGTACACTCTATAGAAGTCATTATTTATATGTTATGTAGTATAAATATTATTATTCAACCATATTCATCCATACCGTATGTGCCCATGTACTTTGTATTATATTTCTAACATCTTAATTGTCTATTAATATGAAACACTGTAACAAAACAAAGTTATAGTAACTGTTTAATTATAATTAACTGTAATACTTTAATTTAATATAATGTAATGTACTTTAATGAAACTGTACTTAATGATGTAATGTACTAAATGACGTAGTCAATGTACTTTAATGAAATTGTAGTTAACGATAATAAATGAATTGGTAATTATAATCATAGTTACAGTAGACCAAAATTACAATGTACTCAATGTCTGACCCGACATTATGTCGCCATAAGGAATGTAGAATCGGCAATACTGTTGTTATTTTTTTATTATTATTTTTCACTTGGAATTAATTTTGATGTGCTTTCTACTTTGCCAAATAATTGATGACCTGTTCTTTTTTTAAAATCTCATAATCATTTTTTTAGATTTAGCTTAATAATGAATCCTGAGTAACTTTTGCCATGTCATGTTTTGTATACATTCTTTCTTCGTTATAAAAGATGAAGTCATGTCTTGCCTAAGCATTTAATTGTAAATCTTAAACCTTTAATTTTTACTCATATGCATATTTTAGTGTAAAGATGCATAGTTCAATTTCCACTTTTAGTTAACTTGGCAGATCATGATAACATCAGATCTGAAAATACGCAATTTAAGATAAAAATATGGCTTCATCTTCAAATATCTTGTTTATTCGTTTAAACCTTACCACAGCTAAAAGATTTACTTTATTTTCAAATATTGTACAAAAATAATGCAGCCTCTTCAACATTTAATAATGATGATGTTAGTAGAATCGGGGTATATAAACCCCACCAATTTCTTCCATGTTTATTCTGATTCCAACTACGAGGCTGAGCATTACCTGTAACAGTTTAGGAGTAAAACACAGTAAGAAAAAGTCTTTACCTTCTCCTTCGAGCCGTGCTCTCTTCAGAAAACTTAGTCATTAGAATCTCCCGATAAGTTACAAGAAGAATCGGAGAGAAACCTCAAAGAATTTAATAAGCCTCTCAGAATCCTCCGAGCCACTAAAGAAGAACTCGGAGAGTAGTATAGAAGAAACTACTGCAAGTAACAGATCCGTTGCTGCCTCCTAACCAGAACCACCGTCGACTCCAAACCACCCCAGGGCCATAGACGGAGGGGTTAACATATATACACACAATTAAATAATTAAATATATTGAAAATAAATATACATCAAAATACTTTATGTTCTTCAGCGCAAAACACTAAACTCACACGTAATCGAGTGTACATTAATATCATTACTGCTTTGCACCACACGGAAAACACGTCCAACCATCGTTAACATATCGTTAACAATACACATATATATATAAATACAAACAAGGATTAAGGTAGCCAAAGGGTACGGTATCATAAGTACCAGGCACCTGGTAACGCTTCCTATTGGTGTTACGGCATACCTTCGTGCCCCTAAGTTCCTTCACACACCCCAGTTTCTGCGCCCGAAAATTGTGCGCCCCCACAATCAGTTGGGGTGGCTGGTCATCCTCATCTTCCAAGCACACTAGACCCTTCAACGAGTCAAAGTTAACGACTCGACGGCTCGCATGGTTAAGCGTGATACCCTTAGCCTTCACGATATACTTCATATCATCCCCCACCGTCACCCGTACCCCATAGGTTTTTGGTCCTGTTGATAAAGGAGAGCACTCAGCACTAAACTTTTGACATTCTCATTCCTTTTCTGTCCAACTCTCTAACGCATGAGTTAATCGGTATTTTCAATCTTTCATCTACTCAACCTGTCAAATCTGGAACAATCTTCCTCAAGCCATCTTTCCTCCTGTTTATGACTTCTCATCTTTTAAACGCAGAGTGTCTAGGCATCTCGGAAACCCGGACCTTGATTTTGGCTCTCTTCTTCTTCTAGTCGGGGGGGGGGGGGAAGCTTTTGCGGGCATTCGCCCCTTGCCCCTCTTTCCTACATAAAAAATATATGGCAAAATGTAATTCAAATTTTCAACATAGAATTTACATAAATTGTGATTGCACCCGATTTAAGATTGTGAATTTTGTATATATAATGTAAAAATGAACAATGAATAATCAATATTCATTTTTACATAAGAACCAAAATCGCTTAACGCGAGTTTGGATAATAATTTTACTTGTAGCTTCCTATTTTTGTTCGTGTCACAACCCTACGATCTACCATATCTATAGTTTAGTCGTATCCATTTTCCATTTGTTATAGAAGTTATTATAATTAATTATGATTGTCTTGCATCTCACCCTCGACCCTAGATTCTGCATACACATTGCATATAACAGGATTGGAACCCGTAGTTGTACTTCTTAGTCATTAATACCCATTCTTTGTCTCTAATTCGTTCTTGTAAATCTTAATAATAATGATTTGTACTATACGTACAAATTCAATAACTATGACGTCATAAAGTAACTTAATCCTCTTCACGCTTCCATACCGCCAATACTGAATCACCCATTTGGTATGTGGATATCTTTCATGTTCAATATATGGTAAATTCTTTAATAATAAGAAAAATAAAAGAAAAACTTCATTCTCTATACATCATTATTTGTATTGTGCCCTACCTATTGTCTATTGATGCCTATCAACCTATCAGTCCATATTTTACGCGTGTCTATATTACGCACACAACCTATTGTGTTACGTACATGTAAAATACGTCCACATGTATTTTTTTTTTTTTTTCTCAAGTGCGTTCACCCCTCACAAGATATTCATTAGGCTTAGGTAAGTGGTCGAATTTCGAATTCGCGAATCACAGCAAAATCGAACGCTCTGATCCAAATTTATAACATATTATAATATAATGTAACATGTTATGTTGTATATAAATTATATTGTATGTGCTCATGTACTTGTGTTATGCTAATAACCATATACAGTATAATAACCATATAATATAACCATATAATATAACCATATAATAAGTTATAACCATATAAAATAACCATATATTATAACCATATATTATAACCATGTATAAATATATAAAAACACTGTAAGAATGGTAAACGACGTAATGTACTTAAATGAAACTGTAATTGAATGTAATGACTTTATATATAATGTAAGAATGTACTTTGATAGAACTATAAGGGACAATCATAAGCGAATGGGAAGTAATCCATAATCGCAATCATAATTGTAATAAACCCAAACGAAAATGTACTCAGTCGTGTACTTAAATTGCACTTATGTACTACTATGAAATGATATCGCCTTCAGAAATGAAGACGCGGCAAAAAAAAATACGATTAGTTTTATTTTTATTTTTTAAATTTTTATTTGGATTCTTTCAAACATCTGATCGTGTTTAAAAGGGGGGAAACTTAACCTCCAACTGCCGTCCCCCAACATTTAGGCTTATATTATACATGTATTTGTAAAATGAACTTCACTTCATTACGGCACTCTGCTTAGGTCACTGCTACGAGCCTCCCTTGTTAGCAGCCTCGCTGCGAGGAGGGGGCAGAGGCCCCTTGCCTCCTTGATTTTTTTAGATTCCGGCCTGAGCTATGGTCGAAAGAGGTCGAACCTCTACCCCTGTAAATTCAGAGCACTACCTGTACATTTTTAGAAGTAAACTACAGTAAGAGAAACTTTTTATTTTCCCCTTCGAGCCGTGCTCTCTTCAGAAGAACTTAGTCAGTTAAGTCGATAAGTTATAAAAGAAAAGTCGATAATTTTAGTATCAGAGAAAGTATCAGAGTATTATAAAAAGAGAAGAATTAACAAATGTCGACCCTTTGCCCAAATTAAGAAAGAGACAACCCAAGCACCATAGAAGATATTGGCATAACAGTCTGGCGAGTCTGTAGCCAAGAGTTTAACAAGTGGCGACCCACCATTTGACCGGCGGAAAAGAATTAGAATGTTATAGAAGAAATATCCGTTGCTGCCTCCTAACTAGAACCCCCGTCGATCCGAACCACCCCAGGGCCATAGACGGAGGGGTTAACAGAGTGGCGACCCTATAGCCAGGATAAACATTTGGCGACCCTACTACCAAGATTAGAAGAAGATTTTAAGAAGAGGATTTTAACAAGTGGCCACTCTTTGGAGAGGATAGAAATTACCTTGCATCAGGATAAAACCATTTGACTGGCGTGTCACGACTTCTTGTTTGTAACATCCACCCTTGAACCGGTGTGTCACGACTCCAAGTTCCCCACGCCTAGTTTTCATCCAAGAAGAAGTAGCCAGCAAGACGTCTTCAGGACACGTCTCTGAGGATTTCGCCCGTAGAAATTTTGTTAAGTACAGAGTTTGTTTTTTTAAGAAATTTATAAACACTTGAAAAGTCAGTATTATTAACAGTTAATAATAAGTATCAAGTCAGAATTTACAAGAAACACAGTGAACATTTCAGACACCAGTGATACATTTTTTTAGTGAAACAGTAATTTTCACAGAAGTTAAATGTAACAGAAGTTAAATGTAAGAGAAGTTAAATGTAAGAGAAGTTAAAAGTAAGAGAAGTTAAAAGTAAGAGAAGTTAAAAGTAAGAGAAGTTAAATGTAACAGAGTTAATTTCAGAGAGTTAATTTCAGAGAGTTGATTTCAGAGAGTTAATTTCAGAGAGTTAATTTCAGAGAGTTGATTTCAGAGAGTTAATTTCAGAGAGTTAATTTCACTATTATTTTCAGTATAGAATAATTTTATTTTATATACCAAACATAATAGTACCGGAGTGAAATGTTGTTTACATTATTTATTTTTTGTTTACAATTTTTTTCAAATTATTGAATTGAATTGACTTGCAAATTAAGAAAGAGAGTGTTTATAGAGAGTTTATAGATTTAGAGAGATACTTGAAGTAATTTCAAGTCAGTTTTAGTTGCAAATAAGTTGCAACTAAGTTTTAGTTGCAAATAAGTTGCAACTCAGTTTTAGTTGCAAATAAGTTGAAAGTCAGTTTTAGTTGCAAATAAGTTGCAAGTCATTTTTTAAGTCATTTTTGAAGTCATTTTTGAAGTCATTTTTGAAGTCAGTTTTGAAGTCAGTTTTGAAGTCAGTTTTGAAGTCAGAAGGTTGCGCCAAGAGGGACAACCGCCCCAGAGATTTATAGAAATACTTGATAAGAGGTCAAGTCAGAAGGTTGCGCCAAGAGGGACAACCGCCCCAGAGATTTATAGAAATACTTGATAAGAGGTCAAGTCAGAAGGTTGCGCCAAGAGGGACAACCGCCCCAGAGATTTATAGAAATACTTGATAAGAGGTCAATCAGAAGGTTGCGCCAAGAGGGACAACCGCCCCAGAGATTTATAGAAATACTTGATAAGAGGTCAAGTCAGAATGTTGCGCCAAGAGGGACAACCAAAACAGAGGATAATCGTCTCCACTTGATAGAGATCAAGTGCAGTCATTTTCCATTTTCAGTTAATTTCAAGTTAGACAGTTTCAGTTTTTTTTTAAGAAGTCAGTTTTGAAGAAGTCAGTTTTGAAGAAGCCAGTTTTGAAGAAGCCAGTTTTGAAGAAGCCAGTTTTGAAGAAGCCAGTTTTGAAGAAGCCAGTTTTGAAGAAGTCAGTTTTGAAGAAGTCAGTTTATTCGAAGTCAGTTTTATTCGAAGTCAGTTTTATTCGAAGTCAGTTTTATTCGAAGTCAGTTTTTAAGTCCCAAGTCATTTCAATGCAGTCAATTGAATTCAAGTTTTTCTTTGTAGTTTAAGAGAATTTAATTTAAGAAAATGTAATTTAAGAATTTAATTCAACCTTTTTTTTTGTTGAAAAAAAAATTAATTCAACCTGAATGGACCGGTTTGCGTCTTTAGTTTAACCTTTTTTTTTGTTTGTAAGAAGGAAATTGACCGATTTGTCTTTTCTTTTCATGCCATTATTGCGTATATAAATATATAAGTAAATTACATATTTTATTGTTTGCAACCAAAACCGTTTTGACAAATGTTTGTAACGATTTTGATAATTAATTATTGTAATGTATATGAGGAACATGCCGTCCCTCCATTTTGTTTGAACTCTTTTCATTTTTGTTCTAAGTAGTGTGACAAGCAATCTTTTTTTTAAAAAGAGCAAAGTGCTCACGAAAAGTCGTAATTGTCAATTTCAGACTTATACCCCCTGCTTAGACACTCAATTCTCCCGAATGTCGTACTCCAAACTTTGTCTTCTTATTTTATTTTGTTTTAACACCCCAACCTCAGTTGAACCCAGTGTCAACCAGAGAAATGATTCAACCATGGTTAATTCCTCTTTGGTACTATGGAACATAACCACAATTTATGTTAAGTTGTGTTTTTTTATTTTTAAGTATACTATATGTTTAGTTCATTAAAATGCATAATTGATTTCTATTTTTAATTTGTATTCTTAATTTTCTTAATTCAATTATCGTACCGATACTTCTGGTTAATGTTAATGGTTATATAGTTCATATATAGCTAGGAATGTTACTAGTCGAATTTAATTCCACCATCAAAATTTAATTTTTAATACCGCTAGATTTGCTTTCATTACTTGTAAGGTCCTCTAAGTACGTTTTTTTTTATTACCTTAATATACGTGTAACTGATTTAATTACGTAAAATCGATAATCCTAATTGAATTCTTTTACTTTGATACATATTCGAATTCATTTCCTTTCCGTACTTCAAGTCACTTTCACATGAAACTCATATGCATACACCATCATTAATACTATCTGTAATTAGATTTTAACAATAATTGACTTAAACTTAAAAGATTTTATAACCCTAAACCCATCTTAAATTATTATACATTATTTTTAAACTTTGTTAATTCAAAAACCTTCCAAATCCCTACACATACACACGCATGTATGCACACTATATATACTATATATACAAACCTTATTCTAAAATCATTGGATATCACAAACTATTTCATAGCGTGTAAGTGCTAACTATGCTATTTATATAGTCCTAAGCATTTTTGCTTACTATATATAAATTTTTGCTCAGGCATTTATTCAGTTAATTTAAAAATCCTCTTAGCTAATCTGTCCCTCAAAATTATAAGATACACACTTTGTATCTAATACACACAAATACACACTAGACCACAGGTCTATACATCATCCATTACGTAATTCGATTTTTTACCTACAATAGTCAATAAAAATTGGCTTATAGATTGTACGATGTACGTTTTTCCCTTTTATCTACTCTATTCATTATCAGAGCTGGGCACTTCCGCAAACACTTCCGCAATTGCGGAAGTATGTTTTTCGTTTGCGGATTTGCGTTTGCGGCAAAGTCATCGCAAATTAGTGAATTTGCGTTGCGGAACTAAGACCGCAAACGCAAATCTTTCCGCAAATTTCCCACGTGGCCACTGGCCAAGCCCGCTAGTGCTGTGACGCTGCTGTCACTGGAGAGGAGACCAGCAACAGCAACTCCAATCGCCTCTCCAACAAGTTGGCGAAAGAGTTGGACAGTTGGTCCTCTGACAAGGAGAAGAACAAGGAGCTGGAGCAGAGCATGTTCCCCAAACTTCACCGCAACGCCTGGGTTCATGTTTTCATCAAGTATAACACGGCCATCCCCAGCTCTGCGGCCGTGGAGAGACTGTTCTCCCAGGGGTCAGATATAATGAAGCCCAAAAGGGCCAGCCTGACCTCTGACAACTTCGAACGTCTCGTGTTCATGAAGGGGAACATGGACTTATTAAAACTGGATTTGGCTCAGTTACTGGAGGAGGACGACTGAACTTGTTGACAAAGCCAGAGGCGTACACTTGTAGAGGCTAGAGGGGTTGAGTTGTACAGTGAGTTCAAGTTGTGTACAGTCACAGTGTTAACTTAATGTAACTTGTGTAATGTAATGTGTGTACAGTTACTACAGTTACAGTACAGTCTTCTCTAACGTGTCTAAGTCTCAAAATTTATGAAATTCAAATGATTAAATTTATTATTTAATTTATTTGCTATTTACTTGCAGGAGGTGTTTTTGTTCAATATAATATATATCAATATATGTAGTATTTTTATTTCTTCTACAATAGTGATTTATTGTAATAAATTATTTAGCCTTGTTTTTAATAAAAACAAGGCTAAAACATTAAACATTAAAAAGATATAAAAACTTTTTATACCTCTTTAATGTTTTGGATACTTTTTATAGTTAAAATTGCGATTGCGGAATTTGCGGTTTGCGGAAGTGTTTGCGGAAGTGCCCAACACTGTAAAAATTGGAAATATGGTTTGCGTTTGCGGATTTGCGTTTGCGGCACCAAAAATGGCAAGCAGTTTGCGGATTTGCGGTTGCGGAAGGTAAGGTTTGAGTTTGCGGATTTGCGATTGCGGAAGTGATTTTGAGTTTGCGGTGCCCAGCTCTGTTCATTATGTACATAATTTATCCCACAGAAAAATAAAATTTTGAAATTTTTTTTAACCATATCATTGTTTGTCTAACTTAAATGTTTGTCTAAATTAAAGTATTAATCTTTGAATTTTTTATATTATATAATAACTCACTTGTTCTGTATAAAAATTTGTAATGTAAAGAAAAATTCGTCATCTAACTTGAAGTAGTTAGGATGTTATTTTCTCATTTGTATTGTATTAATGGTACTCTATTAGATTATTGTATAAATATCATTTTTTAAAGGGGAGAGCAATGTAAAAATGAACAATGAATAATCAGTATTCATTTTTACATAAGAACCAAAATCGCTTAACGCGAGTTTGGATAATAATTTTACTTGTAGCTTCCTATTTTTGTTCGTGTCACAACCCTACGATCTACCATATCTATTGTTTAGTCGTATCCATTTTCCATTTGTTATAGAAGTTATTATAATTAATTATGATTGTCTTGCATCTCACCCTCGACCCTAGATTATGCATACACATTGCATATAACAGGATTGGAACCCGTAGTTGTACTTCTTAGTCATTAATACCCACTCTTTGTCTCTAATTCATTCTTGTAAATCTTAATAATAATGATTTGTACTATACGTACAAATTCAATAACTATGACGTCATAAAGTAACTTAATCCTCTTCACGTTTCCATACCGCCAATACTGAATCACCCATTTGGTATGTGGATATCTTTCATGTTCAATATATGGTAAATTCTTTAATAATAAGAAAAAGAAAAGAAAAACTTCATTCTCTATACATCATTATTTGTATTGTGCCCTACCTATTGTCTATTGATGCCTATCAACCTATCAGTCCATATTTTACGCGTGTCTATATTACGCACACAACCTATTGTGTTACGTACATGTAAAATACGTCCACATGTATTTTTTTTTTTTTTTTTTTCTCAAGTGCGTTCACCCCTCACAAGATATTCATTAGGCTTAGGTAAGTGGTCGAATTTCGAATTCGCGAATCACAGCAAAATCGAACTCTCTGATCCAAATTTATAACATATTATAATATAATGTAATATGTTATGTTGTATATAAATTATCTTGTATGTGCTCATGTACTTGTGTTATGCTAATAACCATATACAGTATAATAACCATATAATATAACCATATAATATAACCATATATTATAACCATATATTATAACCATGTATAAATATATAAAAACACTGTAAGAATGGTAAACGACGTAATGTGCTTCAATGAAACTGTAATTGAATGTAATGACTTTATATATAATGTAAGAATGTACTTTAATAGAACTTTAAGGGACAATCATAAGCGAATGGGAAGTAATCCATAATCGCAATCATAGTTGTAATAAACCCAAACGAAAATATACTCAGTCGTGTACTTAAATTGCACTTATGTACTACTATGAAATGATATCGCCTTCAGAAATGAAGACGCGGCAAAAAAAAAAAGATTTTTATTTTTTTTTTTAAATTTTTATTTTGAATCTTTCAAACATCTGATCGTGTTTAAAAGAGGGGAAACTTAACCTCCAACTTCCGTCCCCCAACATTTAGGCTTATATTATACATGTATTTGTAAAATGAACTTCACTTCATTACGGCACTCTGCTTAGGTCACTGCTACGAGCCTCCCTTGTTAGCAGCCTCGCTGCGAGGAGGGGGCAGAGGCCCCTTGCCTCCTTGATTTTTTTAGATTCCGGCCTGAGCTATGGTCGAAAGAGGTCGAACCTCTACCCCTGTAAATTCAGAGCACTCCCTGTACATTTTTAGAAGTAAACTACAGTAAGAGAAACTTTTTATTTTCCCCTTCGAGCCGTGCTCTCTTCAGAAGAACTTAGTTAGTTAAGTCGATAAGTTATAAAAGAAAAGTCGATAATTTAAGTATCAGAGAAAGTATCAGAGTATTATAAAAAGAGAAGAATTAACAAATGGCGACCCTTTGCCCAAATTAAGAAAGAGACAACCCAAGCACCATATAAGATATTGGCATAACAGTCTGGCGAGTCTGTAGCTAAGAGTTTAACAAGTGGCGACCCACCATTTGACCGGCGGAAAAGAATTAGAATGTTATAGAAGAAATATCCGTTGCTGCCTCCTAACTAGAACCCCCGTCGATCCGAACCACCCCAGGGCCATAGACGGAGGGGTTAACAGAGTGGCGGCCCTATAGCCAGGATAAACATTTGGCGACCCTACTACCAAGATTAGAAGAAGATTTTAAGAAGAGGATTTTAACAAGTGGCCACTCTTTGGAGAGGATAGAAATTACCTTGCATCAGGATAAAACCATTTGACCGGCGTGTCACGACTTTTTGTTCGTAACATCCACCCTTGAACCGGTGTGTCACGACTCCAAGTTCCCCACGCCTAGTTTTCATCCAAGAAGAAGTCGCCAGCAAGACGTCTTCAGGACACGTCTCTGAGGATTTCGGCCGTAGAAATTTTGTTAAGTACAGAGTTTGTTTTTTTAAGAAATTTATAAACACTTGAAAAGTCAGTATTATTAACAGTTAATAATGAGTATCAAGTCAGAATTTACAAGAAACACAGTGAACATTTCAGACACCAGTGATACATTTTTTTAGTGAAACTAATTTTCACAGAAGTTAAATGTAACAGAAGTTAAATGTAACAGAAGTTAAATGTAAGAGAAGTTAAAAGTAAGAGAAGTTAAAAGTAAGAGAAGTTAAATGTAACAGAGTTAATTTCAGAGAGTTGATTTCAGAGAGTTAATTTCAGAGAGTTAATTTCAGAGAGTTGATTTCAGAGAGTTAATTTCAGAGAGTTAATTTCACTATTATTTTCAGTATAGAATAATTTTATTTTATGTACCAAACATAATAGTACCGGAGTGAAATGTTGTTTACATTTTTTATTTTTTGTTTACAATTTTTTTCAAATTATTGAATTGAATTGATTTGCAAATTAAGAAAGAGAGTGTTTATAGAGAGTTTATAGATTTAGAGAGATACTTGAAGTAATTTCAAGTCAGTTTTAGTTGCAAATAAGTTGCAACTCAGTTTTAGTTGCAAATAAGTTGCAACTCAGTTTTAGTTGCAAATAAGTTGCAAGTCAGTTTTGAAGTCAGTTTTAGTTGCAAATAAGTTGCAAGTCAGTTTTGAAGTCAGTTTTAGTTGCAAATAAGTTGCAAGTCAGTTTTGAAGACAGTTTTAGTTGCAAATAAGTTGCAAGTCAGTTTTGAAGTCAGTTTTAGTTGCAAATAAGTTGCAAGTCAGTTTTGAAGTCAGTTTTAGTTGCAAATAAGTTGCAAGTCAGTTTTGAAGTCAGTTTTAGTTGCAAATAAGTTGCAAGTCAGTTTTGAAGTCATTTTTGAAGTCATTTTTGAAGTCATTTTTGAAGTCAGTTTTGAAGTCAGTTTTGAAGTCAGTTTTGAAGTCAGTTTTGAAGTCAGAAGGTTGCGCCAAGAGGGACAACCGCCCCAGAGATTTATAGAAATACTTGATAAGAGGTCAAGTCAGAAGGTTGCGCCAAGAGGGACAACCGCCCCAGAGATTTATAGAAATACTTGATAAGAGGTCAAGTCAGAAGGTTACGCCAAGAGGGACAACCGCCCCAGAGATTTATAGAAATACTTGATAAGAGGTCAAGTCAGAAGGTTGCGCCAAGTGGGACAACCGCCCCAGAGATTTATAGAAATACTTGATAAGAGGTCAAGTCAGAAGGTTGCGCCAAGAGGGACAACCGCCCCAGAGATTTATAGAAATACTTGATAAGAGGTCAAGTCAGAAGGTTGCGCCAAGAGGGACAACCGCTGCAGAGATTTATAGAAATACTTGATAAGAGGTCAAGTCAGAAGGTTGCGCCAAGAGGGACAACCAAAACAGAGGTTAATCGTCTCCACTTGATAGAGATCAAGTGCAGTCATTTTCCATTTTCATTTAATTTCAAGTTAGACAGTTTCAGTTTTTTTTGAAGAAGTCAGTTTTGAAGAAGTAAGTTTTGAAGAAGTCAGTTTTGAAGAAGCCAGTTTTGAAGAAGCCAGTTTTGAAGAAGCCAGTTTTGAAGAAGCCAGTTTTGAAGAAGTCAGTTTTGAAGAAGTCAGTTTTATTCGAAGTCAGTTTTATTCGAAGTCAGTTTTATTCGAAGTCAGTTTTATTCGAAGTCAGTTTTTAAGTCCCAAGTCATTTCAATGCAGTCAATTGAATTCAACTTTTTCTTTGTAGTTTAAGAGAATTTAATTTAAGAAAATGTAATTTAAGAATTTAATTCAACCTTTTTTTTTGTTGAAAAAAAAAATTAAATTCAACCTGAATGGACCGGTTTGCGTCTTTAGTTTAACCTTTTTTTTTGTTTGTAAGAAGGAAATTGACAGATTTGTCTTTTCTTTCATGCCATTATTGCGTATATAAATATATAAGTAAAATGACATATTTTATTGTTTGCAACCAAAACCGTTTTGACAAATGTTTGTAACGATTTTGATAATTAATTATTGTAATGTATATGAGGAACATGCCGTCCCTCCATTTTGTTTGAACTCTTTTCATTTTTGTTCTAAGTAGTGTGACAAGCAATCTTTTTTTAAAAAGAGCAAAGTGCTCACGAAAAGTCGTAATTGTCAATTTCAGACTTATACCCCCTGCTAAGTCACTCAATTCTCCCGAATGTCGTACTCCAAACTTTGTCTTCTTATTTTATTTTGTTTTAACACCCCAACCTCAGTTGAACCCAGTGTCAACCAGAGAAATGATTCAACCATGGTTAATTCCTCTTTGGTACTATGGAACATAACCACAATTTATGTTAAGTTGTGTTTTTTTATTTTTAAGTATACTATATGTTTAGTTCATTAAAATGCATAATTGATTTCTATTTTTAATTTGTATTCTTAATTTTCTTAATTCAATTATCGTACCGATACTTCTGGTTAATGTTAATGGTTATATAGTTCATATATAGCTAGGAATGTTACTAGTCGAATTTAATTCCACCATCAAAATTTAATTTTTAATACCGCTAGATTTGCTTTCATTACTTGTAAGGTCCTCTAAGTACGTTTTTTTTATTACCTTAATATACGTGTAACTGATTTAATTACGTAAAATCGATAATCCTAATTGAATTCTATTACTTTTGATACATATTCGAATTCATTTCCTTTCCGTACTTCAAGTCACTTTCACATGAAACTCATATGCATACACCATCATTAATACTATCTGTAATTAGATTTTAACAATAATTGACTTAAACTTAAAAGATTTTATAACCCTAAACCCATCTTAAATTACTATACATTATTTTTAAACTTTGTTAATTCAAAAACCTTCCAAATCCCTACACATACACACGCATGTATGCACACTATAAATACTATGTATACAAACCTTATTCTAAAATCATTGGATATCACAAACTATTTCATAGCGTGTAAGTGCTAACTATGCTATTTATATAGTCCTAAACATTTTTGCTTACTATATATAAATTTTTGCTCAGGCATTTATTCAGTTAATTTAAAAATCCTCTCAGCTAATCTGTCCCTCAAAATTATAAGATACACACTTTGTATCTAATACACACAAATACACACTAGACCACAGGTCTATACATCATCCATTACGTAATTCGATTTTTTACCTACAATAGTCAATAAAAATTGTCTTATAGATTGTACGATGTACGTTTTTCCCTTTTATCTACTCTATTCATTATCAGAGCTGGGCACTTCCGCAAACACTTCCGCAATTGCGGAAGTATGTTTTTCGTTTGCGGATTTGCGTTTGCGGCAAAGTCGTCGCAAATTAGTGAATTTGCGTTGCGGAACTAAGACCGCAAACGCAAATCTTTCCGCAAATTTCCCACGTGGCCACTGGCCAAGCCCGCTATTGCTGTGACGCTGCTGTCACTGGAGAGGGAGACCAGCAACAGCAACTCCAATCGCCTCTCCAACAAGTTGGCGAAAGAGTTGGACAGTTGGTCCTCTGACAAGGAGAAGAACAAGGAGCTGGAGCAGAGCATGTTCCCCAAACTTCACCGCAACGCCTGGGTTCATGTTTTCATCAAGTATAACACGGCCATCCCCAGCTCTGCGGCCGTGGAGAGACTGTTCTCCCAGGGGTCAGATATAATGAAGCCCAAAAGGGCCAGCCTGACCTCTGACAACTTCGAACGTCTCGTGTTCATGAAGGGGAACATGACTTATTAAAACTGGATTTGGCTCAGTTACTGGAGGAGGACGACTGAACTTGTTGACAAAGCCAGAGGCGTACACTTGTAGAGGCTAGAGGGGTTGAGTTGTACAGTGAGTTCAAGTTGTGTACAGTCACAGTGTTAACTTAATTTAACTTGTGTAATGTAATGTGTGTACAGTTACTACAGTTACAGTACATCTTGTCTAACGTGTCTAAGTCTCAAAATTTATGAAATTCAAATGATTAAATTTATTATTTAATTTATTTGCTATTTACTTGCAGGAGGTGTTTTTGTTCAATATAATATATCAATATATGTAGTATTTTTATTTCTTCTACAATAGTGATTTATTGTAATAAATTATTTAGCCTTGTTTTTAATAAAAACAAGGCTAAAACATTAAACATTAAAAAGATATAAAACTTTTAT
The DNA here is from genome assembly GCA_023014485.1 of Bathynomus jamesi. Classification (NCBI taxonomy): domain Eukaryota; kingdom Metazoa; phylum Arthropoda; class Malacostraca; order Isopoda; family Cirolanidae; genus Bathynomus; species Bathynomus jamesi. The sequence continues at coordinate 815,063 of JAJOZX010000006.1, read as the reverse complement.
ACCTCTTTAATGTTTTGGATACTTTTATAGTTAAAATTGCGATGCGGAATTTGCGGTTTGCGGAAGTGTTTGCGGAAGTGCCCAGCACTGTAAAATTGGAAATATGGTTTGCGTTTGCGGATTTGCGTTTGCGGCACCAAAAATGGCAAGCAGTTTGCGGATTTGCGGTTGCGGAAGGTAAGGTTTGAGTTTGCGGATTGCGATTGCGGAAGTGATTTTGAGTTTGCGGTGCCAGCTCTGTTCATTATGTACATAATTTATCCCACAGAAAAATAAAATTTTGAAATTTTTTTTAACCATATCATGTTTGTCAAACTTAAATGTTTGTCTAAATTAAAGTATTAATCATTTTATTTTTTATATTATATAATAACTCACTTGTTCTGTATAAAAATTTGTAATGTAAAGAAAAATTCGTCATCTAACTTGAAGTAGTTAGGATGTTATTTCTCATTTGTATTGTATTAATGGTACTCTATTAGATTATTGTATAAATATCATTTTTAAAGGGAGAGCAATGTAAAAATGAACAATGAATAATCAGTATTCATTTTACATAAGAACCAAAATCGCTTAACGCGAGTTTGGATAATAATTTTACTTGTAGCTTCCTATTTTTGTTCGTGTCACAACCCTACGATCTACCATATCTATAGTTTAGTCGTATCCATTTTCCATTTGTTATAGAAGTTATTATAATTAATTATGATTGTCTTGCATCTCACCCTCGACCCTAGATTATGCATACACATTGCATATAACAGGATTGGAACCCGTAGTTGTACTTCTTAGTCATTAATACCCACTCTTTGTCTCTAATTCATTCTTGTAAATCTTAATAATAATGATTGTACTATACGTACAAATTCAATAACTATGACGTCATAAAGTAACTTAATCCTCTTCACGTTTCCATACCGCCAATACTGAATCACCCATTTGGTATGTGGATATCTTTCATGTTCAATATATGGTAAATTCTTTAATAATAAGAAAAAGAAAAGAAAAACTTCATTCTCTATACATCATTATTTGTATTGTGCCCTACCTATTGTCTATTGATGCCTATCAACCTATAGTCCATATTTTACGCGTGTCTATATTACGCACAAACCTATTGTGTTACGTAATGTAAAATACGTCCACATGTATTTATTTTTATTTTTTTTTCTCAAGTGCGATCACCCCTCACAAGATATTCATTAGGCTTAGGTAAGTGGTCGAATTTCGAATTCGCGAATCACAGCAAAATCGAACGCTCTGATCCAAATTTATAACATATTATAATATAATGTAACATGTTATGTTGTATATAAATTATCTTGTATGTGCTCATGTACTTGTGTTATGCTAATAACCATATACAGTATAATAACCATATAATATAACCATATAATATAACCATATAATAAGCACACCGGACAAAAAATTAGTCACCCCTAATAGCACCGATAGTAGGAAGTTCAAGGTCACACAGAGGGCGCTGATGTAGCATTGGTAAGTGACAAGTAGCGGTGACGTAGCACACAGGATCAGATCTGTTTCGTGAGGTGGTGAAGAACAAAGTGTGTGTTGGATATAGTCTGCAAAATGGGTCGTGAGGCAGACGTTACTCAGTGGCAAAAAGGAGCCATCGTGTTTGGCAGAGCCCACGGACCCAAAATGTCTGAAGTAGCCCTATGGAAAAACTATACGCGCTCACAACATGGTATCATATGTGGTACATTTATTTCATAATTAAATATAAATTATTAATTAATTGAATTAAATATCTATACAAAATTGCCTCGGGATTGGCGACAAAGCCTATTGGGAATGAAATAATTGAATTGCCATACGTACAAAGAACCTGTATGTATGAATCAGCCCCACATAGCAACAAGAAAACCCAATTTATTATTTAGTCTACCAAAAAGAAGTAGACACAACAAACAACAAAATTTTGCTAGTTCGGCAAATAATACACCAGAACCAAGGAACGGCTCTCAGGGCTGTTTATGTTACAGCGATGCTTTAAACAGGGAAGACGTATAAAGTTTTCCCTCTAGTTCTGAGTGAATTCCTTATAATTTAAAACCTAATGACTAAAAAAGGATAGGCCTATTCCTTCAGGGGTTTATATAGTGACTGCCTATATTAATTACCTTAAGTAAATTCGTCGCGAAACTCGATCGTGGCGGCCCTACACCGAAGATGATCGTAACGCCCTACATCGAAGCAAACAAAGACCCAACAAAAATAAGGTGAGGCAAATTATTTTCATTCTAGTATACTGTACGTCGCGCAAATCCCGACGCTAGAATTACCGTAATCACTTAAATATAAAAGGTCCTTTAAACACCTACATATTCATAACTCTCTAACGAAAAAGCATAGGGCTTTTGTCGGTAACCCTCCACTGAAATCTGCTGGAAATTTTCAGCGGATGAGGGCACAGGCAATCAACCCATAGCCCTATATAGTTTTCAAATGGTGGCCTGTGTATGGGGAACTAACCCCTCTAAAATTTACACTGACACACGCAGTGGCTAGGCTTACCTCATTGGCCTAACCCTAATTTCAACCGTAACCCCCACTATAGTTTTCATATGGTGGCCAAAACTGGGAACCAATCCCTTACCTTTACACTAACTCTTTACACAACGAAAAACAAAGGCTTGTTCATTTAACAGGCATAACTTATTTTAGGTCCTAAAAAAATAGGCCCGCAACATTAAGCCTATTTAATAGGTCCTACTCTTCAAATTCAAAACTAAGCCTTGTTAATTTAACAGGCTTAACTCATTTGAGGTCCTATAAAATAATAGGCCCAAACATAAGCCTACTGGTAGGCCCAACAATAGGCCTATTTAGTAGGCCCATCAACTTTACCTTACATAATAGGCCTACCTCTTAAAGTAGGCCTACTCTTTACACTCAAGGCCTATCCTAATTAAAAAACACTAAATTTATAATTGAACCTGTGGTGTAGGTTATAAAATTTATTCAGCAATTTAACTTACTCATTAACATCACAAAATTCGACTCGAACTGTAACATCACAAAATTCGACTCAGCCTGTAACATCACAAAATTCGACTCAACCTGCAACATCACAAAATTCGACTCGAACTGTAACATCACAAAGACCTAAAGCAATTGCACAAATTAAAACCTACACCCACCAACACCTATTCAAGTCCTATTTGATATAGGCCCAACCTATTACCTATTCGAAGTCCTATTTGACATATAGGCCCAACATATTCCGAATCCTATTTGACATATAGGCATACCAAGTCCTATTTGACATATAGGCAACCTATTCAAGTCCTATTTGACATATAGGCCCAACCTATCCAAGTCCTATTTGACATATAGGCCCAACCTATTCCCAAGTCCTATTTGACATATAGGCATACCAAGTCCTATTTGACATATAGGCCCAACCTATTCCGAAGTCCATTTGACATATAGGCACAACCTATTACAGACAGGCTTGATATAAGGGTCTCAAATGCAACGTTTGAGGGTCTTTACTCAGCCAAATTGTTAACCTAAACCAAACCCAAAATAAAACCCTATAACAAATACACTTTACACACATACGTACGGTACAGTATATAAATATATACATACGACTTCAAACATCCAATCTTCTTTTAAAAGAAGAAACACAACAGATTTCATTAACAGACACATACATTCCTTGCAAACAGATTGGATTCCTTCAAAACCCCAAACCTTCCAGACCTACCTGTAGGATATACAACATTTACTCATTCATAACTACGGGTATTAATTTCATTGGAGTGGTGAATCCAAGTTTTGAAGACCAACTGGATTCGGAGGAATGACAAACACACACACACACACACACACCACACACACTACTCTTTCAATGTGTCTCAAAACACAACAACCTGTCTAAACATAACCAAGGATCGGAGAGTAAAAGCTTTTATTGCTGCGCTCTGATTCTGTGCACATAATTTTGTGCCAAAAATTATATGGTTAGACAGTGACACGTACAAACAAACTACTCTACTCCAAACGGGTTGATGGCCTACCTTGGCCATAGCCCAACAAGAAGGGGCTTGTGGCCTCCCTTGGCCACAACCCAAACCTCTTTTGGCCACAGCCCAAACTACAGGGGTCTTGTGGCCTCCCGTGGCCACAGCCCAAACTACAGGGGTCTTTTGGCCACAGCCCAAACTACAGGGGTCTTTTGGCCACAGCCCAAACTACAGGGGTCTTGTGGCCTCCCGTGGCCACAGCCCAAACTACAGGGGTCTTTTGGCCACAGCCCAAACTACAGGGTTTTGGCCACAGCCCAAACTACAGGGGTCTTGTGGCCTCCCGTGGCCACAGCCCAAACTACAGGGGTCTTTTGGCCACAGCCCAAACTACAGGGGTCTTTGGCCACAGCCCAAACTACAGGGGTCTTTTGGCCACAGCCCAAACTACAGGGGTCTTGTGGCCTCCCGTGGCCACAGCCCAAACTACAGGGGTCTTTTGGCCACAGCCCAAACTACAGGGGTCTTTTGGCCACAGCCCAAACTACAGGGGTCTTGTGGCCTCCCGTGGCCACAGCCCAAACTACAGGGGTCTTTTGGCCACAGCCCAAACTACAGGGGTCTTTTGGCCACAGCCCAAACTACAGGGGTCCTTTGGCCACAGCCCAAACTACAGGGTCGTGGCCTTTGGCCACAGCCCAAACTACAGGGGTCTTTTTGGCCACAGCCCAAACTACAGGGGTCTTGTGGCCACAGCCCAAACTACAGGGGTTTGTGGCCTCCCTTGGCCACAGCCCAAACTACAGGGGTCTTGTGGCCTCCTTTGGCCATAGCCCAACAAATCATCAAAGGGCTGGCCTACCTTGGCCATAGCCCAACAAATTCATCAAAGGGCTGATGGCCTACCTTGGCCATAGCCCAACAAATTCATCAAAGGGCTGATGGCCTACCTTGGCCATAGCCCAACAAATCATCAAAGGGCTTGGCCTACCTTGGCCATAGCCCAACAAATTCATCAAAGGGCTGATGGCCTACCTTGGCCATAGCCCAACAAATTCATCAAAGGGCTTGGCCTACCTTGGCCATAGCCCAACAAATCATCAAAGGGCTTGGCCTACCTTGGCCATAGCCCAACAAATTCATCAAAGGGTGATGGCCTACCTTGGCCATAGCCCAACATATTCATCAAGGGTCTTGTGGCCTCCCTTGGCCAGAGACCAAACAACATTGGTCTTGTGGCCTCCCTTGGCCAGAGACCAAACAACAAGGGTCTTGTGGCCTCCTTTGGCCAGAGACCAAACAAAAAGGGTCTTGTGGCCTCCCTTGGCCATAGGCCAAACAACACAAAAACAGTACAGGATTCAAAGCCCCAAGCCCTCCAGATCTACCTGTGGAGGAGTAAATTTACTCCACTAAAACTACGGGTATTGACTAGTCTGAAGTGGTAGGAGGTTTGAATACAGTACAAACTCTTTCTAATTCTCCTAAATTAAATGAACAAATAACAAAAGACAACAATGGGAACATTGAACCAAACAATTACACGAAAACACTTGGAATGCTTTGGTTTTTAAAACAGAATTCCGAACACGATGACACTCTTTGCACAAAGAGTTATAACTTAAATCCAAATGCCGATACAAAAAGACAAGTGCTTTCAGAATCATCCAAAATTTTCGACCCCATTGGATTATATTTACCAGCAACCATAAGATCCAAAACCCTTTTGCAAGACTTATGGAAAAAGAAAATTGATTGGGATGAACCACTTTCAGTGGAAGACCAACTTCATTGGAAAAAATTAGCCACAGACTTGAACAAAGTTCAAGACATCTACGTACCAAGATGTGCTGGCTACAGATTGAAATCGCAAACACTACACATTTTTACAAATGCCAGCACACAAGCCTACGGGTGTTGTGCCTATTTAACAAGTGAAAATGAAAGTAACTTGGTTTATTCAAAGGCAAAAGTGGCACCCTTAAACCAAAAGAAAACTGTACCACAACTTGAATTATTAGCTGTCTCATTGGGAGTTAAAACAGCAAACTTTCTTTCACAAGTGTATAAAGAAGTTGACATAACAAACATTTACTTATGGACAGACAGTCAAATTTGTCTAACATGGGTGACCAACACAGATACAACTTCTTGCAAAAATATATTTGTGAAAACAGACTAACAGAAATCAAAACTGCAAACACAAACCTTGGTATCAAATTTAGGTACATAAAAACAAAAGAGAATCCTGCAGACTTTTTTGCGAGAGGGCTCTCTTACAAACTGTTGAAAACAAATAAAATCTGGTATGAAGGGCCCGAATGGCTAACATGTGAGGATCTTTGGCCAGCCAAAGTAGTTAACCTCACACTCAACTCTACAACAACTGAAAAGATCACTGAGGACAAACCTATATTTGACTATCACCTTTATTCAGACCTCAACAAACTCTTGAGAATTACAGTCTATTGCTGCAAGTTTGTCAATAGCTACCTTCTCAAACACTGTCCTCAGAAAGCCTTTTCTAACTTAACAGAAACTGCAACTCAATACTGGCTCAAACAGATACAAGCTTCAGAATTTGACAAGGAGTTGAAGTATCTTGGGTCCAGTAGCACATTAAACAAAGGTATTCCTTCACTGTCATGGATCTAAATCTGTACCTGGATACAGAGGGTCTGATAAGGTGAAAAGGAAGGCTTAACAAGTCAACTTTGACCTACAACTCTAAGCACCCAATTCTTCTTCCAAGAGAAATCACTTCACAAAACTCATCATCAGGGATACCCACAACAAAATACACCACATGGGAGTCCCACAAACCCTGACAGAGCTGAGAAAAACTTACTGGCTACCAAAGGGTAGAACTGAAACAAAGAAAAATCTAAAACATGCATTCCTTGTAAACGTATCCATTCACGACCCTTTAAGACCCAAGCCCTCCAGACCTACCTGTGGAACGAGTAACATTTACTCGGCCATTTGAAACCACGGGTATTGACTACACTGGAGCGGTAAATGTGAGTTTTGGAGACAAAATGGATTCAAAGGAATACAAAGTGTACATTGTACTCTTCACCTGTGCTGCCACACGTGCCATATGTCTAGACATAGTAGAAGATCTGACAGCAGAAGCTTTTATTGCTGCTTTCAGACGATTTTGTGCACACAATTCTGTACCCAAAACTATATGGTCAGACAATGCCACATACTTCAAATCTGGTGAAAGAATTATTCATCAGATTTGTGACAGTGAAACAGTACAAACTCATTTAACCAAACACAACATAACCTGGAAGTACATTCCTGTTAATACACCATGGTATGGTTCAATTTGGGAAAGAAACATACAAACTGTAAAGAACTGCCTTAAAAAGACTATTGGGACAAAACATTTACAACTTTTTGAACTCATGACTATTCTGTCAGAAATTGAAAATGTTGTCAACAACAGACCATTAACTTATGTGGGAGATGGTATTAATGAGCCAGAACCTCTCACACCAAACCACCTAATTAAGGGAGAAACAGTAAACAAGTTACCAGAATCTGAACATAACAGTACAGAGGATCCAGATTGGGAAATAGGACACAAAGAACTCAACACAAAACCAACATTTGACACAAATCAAGACTCAATTTATAACAAAATGGAGAGAAGAATACTTAACAAGTCTTAGAGAAAGACATAAACAATTAACAAAACAAGTTGGAATGATTCAGTCAAAATTGGGGACATTGTGTTGATACATGACAAGACACCAAGACAACATTGGTCAATGGGAAAAGTCTTGGAACTCAAAACTGGTGAAGACGAAGTTACCAGGGTTGTAAAACTGAAAACAGCAACTGGTGAGACCACCAGAGATATCACATTACTATATCCTTTGGAGTGTGGGGCTAAATTAGAACCATTACCCCAAAGGATGGATCAGGATACTATTGGGGAGGAATCTCTCAATGTGCCTGATGTAACTCAGACTAAACCAGACAGGCCTCAAAGAAAGACTGCTTTGAAAGCCAGAAAACTTTTACAAGAAAAAATTAAGACTGGTGACTTATAAAACTTACACAAACTGAGCAAAGTTAAAATGCTTAATAACTTTACTTTAATCCCATAAATTTCCTATACCTAAAGGGAGTCAAACTGATTGACATAACTTTAACTAAACTTGAGAAGTTGGCCTCTTGAACTTTCCTATTTGAATAGGTCTTGAGTAACCTCTCTTCCTAAATTTCTACTTCATTCTTTTCAATCCATTTCACATGGTTTAAAACACAGTTTATCAAAAATTTTGATCTATAACATACAAATTTTTCTCCGGCCCCCCCAGTATATGGAAAAACTATACGCGCTCACAACATGGTATCATATGTGGTACATTTATTTCATAATTAAATATAAATTATTAATTAATTGAATTAAATATCTATACAAAATTGCCTCGGGATTGGCGACAAAGCCTATTGGGAATGAAATAATTGAATTGCCATACGTACAAAGAACCTGTATGTATGAATCAGCCCCACATAGCAACAAGAAAACCCAATTTATTATTAGTCTACCAAAAAGAAGTAGACACAACAAACAACAAAATTTTGCTAGTTCGGCAAATAATACACCAGAACCAAGGAACGGCTCTCAGGGCTGTTTATGTTACAGCGATGCTTTAAACAGGGAAGACGTATAAAGTTTTCCCTCTAGTTCTGAGTGAATTCCTTATAATTTAAAACCTAATGACTAAAAAAGGATAGGCCTATTCCTTCAGGGGTTTATATAGTGACTGCCTATATTAATTACCTTAAGTAAATTCGTCGCGAAACTCGATCGTGGCGGCCCTACACCGAAGATGATCGTAACGCCCTACATCGAAGCAAACAAAGACCCAACAAAAATAAGGTGAGGCAAATTATTTTCATTCTAGTATACTGTACGTCGCGCAAATCCCGACGCTAGAATTACCGTAATCACTTAAATATAAAAAGGTCCTTTAAACACCTACATATTCATAACTCTCTAACGAAAAAGCATAGGGCTTTTGTCGGTAACCCTCCACTGAAATCTGCTGGAAATTTTCAGCGGATGAGGGCACAGGCAATCAACCCATAGCCCTATATAGTTTTTTCAAAAGCCCAATTTGTTGGTGTGTCAACGCGTACTGTCCAGCGAGTTTACAAAGAGTGGTGTAGTTCGCAATCAACTGACAATCGACGGCGTAACTGTGGCCGGAAAACAATTCTCGACAATAGGGGCCGCCGCCATGTTTCTCGTCTAGTAACTGCAAATCGTTTTCAAACCAGAGAACAATTGCTCCAAGAAACCAATGAGGTTCTCCAGCGACCAATTTCCGAACGGACATTGCGACGAGAACTGCATGCGATGGACATCTGGAGCAGGGTCCACGGAAGAGGCCGCGGTTAACAGCAAGTCACAAATTGGCACGTTATAAATGGGCTCAGAGGCACAAAAACTGGACTGCGGCAGATTGGAAACGTGTAATTTGGTCCGATGAGTCCCGTTTTTGTTTGTTCTCCAATGATGGGAGGCGACGAGTATATCGCAGGTCCAATGAAGCCTTTAATCCTGAATGCGTCGAAGGTGTTGGTCAGTCTGGAAACAGAAAGTGAAGCGCAGGAATAGACACCCACGGACTCTGGCGGAACTTCGGGACCGGCTGATGAACGAGTGGCAGCAGATCGATGTTCAGTACATGCACAACCTCGTAGAGTCTCTGCCTCGCCGGATTCGTGCGGTTATCAAGGCCAGAGGCGCCGTCACACGTTATTAGGTACATTCTGAGAGGGGTGACTAATTTTTTGTCCGGTGTGTATAACCATATAATATAACCATATATTATAACCATATATTATAACCATGTATAAATATATAAAAACACTGTAAGAATGGTAAACGACGTAATGTACTTCAATGAAACTGTAATTGAATGTAATGACTTTATATATAATGTAAGAATGTACTTTAATAGAACTTTAAGGGACAATCATAAGCGAATGGGAAGTAATCCATAATCGCAATCATAATTGTAATAAACCCAAACGAAAATGTACTCAGTCGTGTACTTAAATTGTACTTATGTACTACTATGAAATGATATCGCCTTCAGAAATGAAGACGCCACGGCAAAAAAAAATACGATTAGTTTTATTTTTATTTTTTAAATTTTTATTTGGAATCTTTCAAACATCTGATCGTGTTTAAAAGGGGGGAAACGTAACCTCCAACTGCCGTCCCCCAACATTTAGGCTTATATTATACATGTATTTGTAAAATGAACTTCACTTCATTACGGCACTCTGCTTAGGTCACTGCTACGAGCCTCCCTTGTTAGCAGCCTCGCTGCGAGGAGGGGGCAGAGGTCCCTTGCCTCCTTGATTTTTTTAGATTCCGGCCTGAGCTATGGTCGACAGAGGTCGAACCTCTACCCCTGTAAATTCAGAGCACTACCTGTACATTTTTAGAAGTAAACTACAGTAAGAGAAACTTTTTATTTTCCCCTTCGAGCCGTGCTCTCTTCAGAAGAACTTAGTCAGTTAAGTCGATAAGTTATAAAAGAAAAGTCGATAATTTTAGTATCAGAGAAAGTATCAGAGTATTATAAAAAGAGAAGAATTAACAAATGGCGACCCTTTGCCCAAATTAAGAAAGAGACAACCCAAGCACCATAGAAGATATTGGCATAACAGTCTGGCGAGTCTGTAGCCAAGAGTTTAACAAGTGGCGACCCACCATTTGACCGGCGGAAAAGAATTAGAATGTTATAGAAGAAATATCCGTTGCTGCCTCCTAACTAGAACCCCCGTCGATCCGAACCACCCCAGGGCCATAGACGGAGGGGTTAACAGAGTGGCGACCCTATAGCCAGGATAAACATTTCGCGACCCTACTACCAAGATTAGAAGAAGATTTTAAGAAGAGGATTTTAACAAGTGGCCACTCTTTGGCGAGGATAGAAATTACCTTGCATCAGGATAAAACCATTTGACCGGCGTGTCACGACTTCTTGTTCGTAACATCCACTCTTGAACCGGTATGTCACGACTCCAAGTTCCCCACGCCTAGTTTTCATCCAAGAAAAAGTAGCCAGCAAGACGTCTTCAGGACACGTCTCTGAGGATTTCGCCCGTAGAAATTTTGTTAAGTACAAAGTTTGTTTTTTTTAAGAAATTTATAAACACTTGAAAAGTCAGTATTATTAACAGTTAATAATGAGTATCAAGTCAGAATTTACAAGAAACACAGTGAACATTTCAGACACCAGTGATACATTTTTTTAGTGAAACAGTAATTTTCACAGAAGTTAAATGTAACAGAAGTTAAATGTAACTGAAGTTAAATGTAAGAGAAGTTAAAAGTAAGAGAAGTTAAAAGTAAGAGAAGTTAAAAGTAAGAGAAGTTAAATGTAACAGAGTTAATTTCAGAGAGTTAATTTCAGAGAGTTGATTTCAGAGAGTTAATTTCAGAGAGTTAATTTCAGAGAGTTGATTTCAGAGAGTTAATTTCAGAGAGTTAATTTCACTATTATTTTCAGTATAGAATAATTTTATTTTATATACCAAACATAATAGTACCGGAGTGAAATGTTGTTTACATTATTTATTTTTTGTTTACAATTTTTTTCAAATTATTGAATTGAATTGACTTGCAAATTAAGAAAGAGAGTGTTTATAGAGAGTTTATAGATTTAGAGAGATACTTGAAGTAATTTCAAGTCAGTTTTAGTTGCAAATAAGTTGCAACTCAGTTTTAGTTGCAAATAAGTTGCAACTCAGTTTTAGTTGCAAATAAGTTGTAAGTCAGTTTTGAAGTCAGTTTTAGTTGCAAATAAGTTGCAAGTCAGTTTTGAAGTCAGTTTTAGTTGCAAATAAGTTGCAAGTCAGTTTTGAAGTCAGTTTTAGTTGCAAATAAGTTGCAAGTCAGTTTTGAAGTCAGTTTTAGTTGAAAATAAGTTGCAAGTCAGTTTTGAAGTCAGTTTTAGTTGCAAATAAGTTGCAAGTCAGTTTTGAAGTCAGTTTTAGTTGCAAATAAGTTGCAAGTTAGTTTTGAAGTCATTTTTGAAGTCATTTTTTAAGTCATTTTTGAAGTCAGTTTTGAAGTCAGTTTTGAAGTCAGTTTTGAAGTCAGTTATGAAGTCAGAAGGTTGCCCCAAGAGGGACAATCGCCCCAGAGATTTATAGAAATACTTGATAAGAGGTCAAGTCAGAAGGTTGCGCCAAGAGGGACAACCGCCCCAGAGATTTATAGAAATACTTGATAAGAGGTCAAGTCAGAAGGTTGCGCCAAGAGGGACAACCGCCCCAGAGATTTATAGAAATACTTGATAAGAGGTCAAGTCAGAAGGTTGCGCCAAGAGGGACAACCGCCCCAGAGATTTATAGAAATACTTGATAAGAGGTCAAGTCAGAAGGTTGCGCCAAGAGGCACAACCGCCCCAGAGATTTATTGAAATACTTGATAAGAGGTCAAGTCAGAAGGTTGCGCCAAGAGGGACAACCGCCCCAGAGATTTATAGAAATACTTGATAAGAGGTCAAGTCAGAAGGTTGCGCCAAGAGGGACAACCGCCCCAGAGATTTATAGAAATACTTGATAAGAGGTCAAGTCAGAAGGTTGCGCCAAGAGGGACAACCGCCCCAGAGATTTATAGAAATACTTGATAAGAGGTCAAGTCAGAAGGTTGCGCCAAGAGGGACAACCGCCCCAGAGATTTATAGAAATACTTGATAAGAGGTCAAGTCAGAATGTTGCGCCAAGAGGGACAACCAAAACAGAGGATAATCGTCTCCACTTGATAGAGATCAAGTGCAGTCATTTTCCATTTTCATTAATTTCAAGTTAGACAGTTTCAGTTTTTTTTTAAGAAGTCAGTTTTGTAGAAGTCAGTTTTGAAGAAGCCAGTTTTGAAGAAGCCAGTTTTGAAGAAGCCAGTTTTGAAGAAGCCAGTTTTGAAGAAGTCAGTTTTGAAGAAGTCAGTTTTATTCGAAGTCAGTTTTATTCGAAGTCAGTTTTATTCGAAGTCAGTTTTATTCGAAGTCAGTTTTTAAGTCCCAAGTCATTTCAATGCAGTCAATTGAATTCAAGTTTTTCTTTGTAGTTTAAGAGAATTTAATTTAAGAAAATGTAATTTAAGAATTTAATTCAACCTTTTTTTTTGTTGAAAAAAAAGAATTAATTCAACCTGAATGGACCGGTTTGCGTCTTTAGTTTAACCTTTTTTTTTGTTTGTAAGAAGGAAATTGACCGATTTGTCTTTTCTTTTCATGCCATTATTGCGTATATAAATATATAAGTAAATTACATATTTTATTGTTTGCAACCAAAACCGTTTTGACAAATGTTTGTAACGATTTTGATAATTAATTATTGTAATGTATATGAGGAACATGCCGTCCCTCCATTTTGTTTGAACTCTTTTCATTTTTGTTCTAAGTAGTGTGACAAGCAATCTTTTTTTTAAAAAGAGCAAAGTGCTCACGAAAAGTCGTAATTGTCAATTTCAGACTTATACCCCCTGCTTAGACACTCAATTCTCCCGAATGTCGTACTCCAAACTTTGTCTTCTTATTTTATTTTGTTTTAACACCCCAACCTCAGTTGAACCCAGTGTCAACCAGAGAAATGATTCAACCATGGTTAATTCCTCTTTGGTACTATGGAACATAACCACAATTTATGTTAAGTTGTGTTTTTTTATTTTTAAGTATACTATATGTTTAGTTCATTAAAATGCATAATTGATTTCTATTTTTAATTTGTATTCTTAATTTTCTTAATTCAATTATCGTACCGATACTTCTGGTTAATGTTAATGGTTATATAGTTCATATATAGCTAGGAATGTTACTAGTCGAATTTAATTCCACCATCAAAATTTAATTTTTAATACCGCTAGATTTGCTTTCATTACTTGTAAGGTCCTCTAAGTACGTTTTTTTTTATTACCTTAATATACGTGTAACTGATTTAATTACGTAAAATCGATAATCCTAATTGAATTCTTTTACTTTTGATACATATTCGAATTCATTTCCTTTCCGTACTTCAAGTCACTTTCACATGAAACTCATATGCATACACCATCATTAATACTATCTGTAATTAGATTTTAACAATAATTGACTTAAACTTAAAAGATTTTATAACCCTAAACCCATCTTAAATTATTATACATTATTTTTAAACTTTGTTAATTCAAAAACCTTCCAAATCCCTACACATACACACGCATGTATGCACACTATATATACTATATATACAAACCTTATTCTAAAATCATTGGATATCACAAACTATTTCATAGCGTGTAAGTGCTAACTATGCTATTTATATAGTCCTAAGCATTTTTGCTTACTATATATAAATTTTTGCTCAGGCATTTATTCAGTTAATTTAAAAATCCTCTTAGCTAATCTGTCCCTCAAAATTATAAGATACACACTTTGTATCTAATACACACAAATACACACTAGACCACAGGTCTATACATCATCCATTACGTAATTCGATTTTTTACCTACAATAGTCAATAAAAATTGGCTTATAGATTGTACGATGTACATTTTTCCCTTTTATCTACTCTATTCATTATCAGAGCTGGGCACTTCCGCAAACACTTCCGCAATTGCGGAAGTATGTTTTTCGTTTGCGGATTTGCGTTTGCGGCAAAGTCATCGCAAATTAGTGAATTTGCGTTGCGGAACTAAGACCGCAAACGCAAATCTTTCCGCAAATTTCCCACGTGGCCACTGGCCAAGCCCGCTAGTGCTGTGACGCTGCTGTCACTGGAGAGGGAGACCAGCAACAGCAACTCCAATCGCCTCTCCAACAAGTTGGCGAAAGAGTTGGACAGTTGGTCCTCTGACAAGGAGAAGAACAAGGAGCTGGAGCAGAGCATGTTCCCCAAACTTCACCGCAACGCCTGGGTTCATGTTTTCATCAAGTATAACACGGCCATCCCCAGCTCTGCGGCCGTGGAGAGACTGTTCTCCCAGGGGTCAGATATAATGAAGCCCAAAAGGGCCAGCCTGACCTCTGACAACTTCGAACGTCTCGTGTTCATGAAGGGGAACATGGACTTATTAAAACTGGATTTGGCTCAGTTACTGGAGGAGGACGACTGAACTTGTTGACAAAGCCAGAGGCGTACACTTGTAGAGGCTAGAGGGGTTGAGTTGTACAGTGAGTTCAAGTTGTGTACAGTCACAGTGTTAACTTAATGTAACTTGTGTAATGTAATGTGTGTACAGTTACTACAGTTACAGTACAGTCTTCTCTAACGTG
The DNA here is from genome assembly GCA_023014485.1 of Bathynomus jamesi. NCBI lineage: Eukaryota > Metazoa > Arthropoda > Malacostraca > Isopoda > Cirolanidae > Bathynomus > Bathynomus jamesi. The sequence goes on along the minus strand of JAJOZX010000006.1, from coordinate 799,770 downwards.
TCTAAGTCTCAAAATTTATGAAATTCAAATGATTAAATTTATTATTTAATTTATTTGCTATTTACTTGCAGGAGGTGTTTTTGTTCAATATAATATATCAATATATGTAGTATTTTTATTTCTTCTACAATAGTGATTTATTGTAATAAATTATTTAGCCTTGTTTTTAATAAAAACAAGGCTAAAACATTAAACATTAAAAAGATATAAAAACTTTTTATACCTCTTTAATGTTTTGGATACTTTTTATAGTTAAAATTGCGATTGCGGAATTTGCGGTTTGCGGAAGTGTTTGCGGAAGTGCCCAACACTGTAAAAATTGGAAATATGGTTTGCGTTTGCGGATTTGCGTTTGCGGCACCAAAAATGGCAAGCAGTTTGCGGATTTGCGGTTGCGGAAGGTAAGGTTTGAGTTTGCGGATTTGCGATTGCGGAAGTGATTTTGAGTTTGCGGTGCCCAGCTCTGTTCATTATGTACATAATTTATCCCACAGAAAAATAAAATTTTGAAATTTTTTTTAACCATATCATTGTTTGTCTAACTTAAATGTTTGTCTAAATTAAAGTATTAATCTTTGAATTTTTTATATTATATAATAACTCACTTGTTCTGTATAAAAATTTGTAATGTAAAGAAAAATTCGTCATCTAACTTGAAGTAGTTAGGATGTTATTTTCTCATTTGTATTGTATTAATGGTACTCTATTAGATTATTGTATAAATATCATTTTTTAAAGGGGAGAGCAATGTAAAAATGAACAATGAATAATCAGTATTCATTTTTACATAAGAACCAAAATCGCTTAACGCGAGTTTGGATAATAATTTTACTTGTAGCTTCCTATTTTTGTTCGTGTCACAACCCTACGATCTACCATATCTATTGTTTAGTCGTATCCATTTTCCATTTGTTATAGAAGTTATTATAATTAATTATGATTGTCTTGCATCTCACCCTCGACCCTAGATTATGCATACACATTGCATATAACAGGATTGGAACCCGTAGTTGTACTTCTTAGTCATTAATACCCACTCTTTGTCTCTAATTCATTCTTGTAAATCTTAATAATAATGATTTGTACTATACGTACAAATTCAATAACTATGACGTCATAAAGTAACTTAATCCTCTTCACGTTTCCATACCGCCAATACTGAATCACCCATTTGGTATGTGGATATCTTTCATGTTCAATATATGGTAAATTCTTTAATAATAAGAAAAAGAAAAGAAAAACTTCATTCTCTATACATCATTATTTGTATTGTGCCCTACCTATTGTCTATTGATGCCTATCAACCTATCAGTCCATATTTTACGCGTGTCTATATTACGCACACAACCTATTGTGTTACGTACATGTAAAATACGTCCACATGTATTTTTTTTTTTTTTTTTTTCTCAAGTGCGTTCACCCCTCACAAGATATTCATTAGGCTTAGGTAAGTGGTCGAATTTCGAATTCGCGAATCACAGCAAAATCGAACTCTGATCCAAATTTATAACATATTATAATATAATGTAATATGTTATGTTGTATATAAATTATCTTGTATGTGCTCATGTACTTGTGTTATGCTAATAACCATATACAGTATAATAACCATATAATATAACCATATAATATAACCATATATTATAACCATATATTATAACCATGTATAAATATATAAAAACACTGTAAGAATGGTAAACGACGTAATGTGCTTCAATGAAACTGTAATTGAATGTAATGACTTTATATATAATGTAAGAATGTACTTTAATAGAACTTTAAGGGACAATCATAAGCGAATGGGAAGTAATCCATAATCGCAATCATAGTTGTAATAAACCCAAACGAAAATATACTCAGTCGTGTACTTAAATTGCACTTATGTACTACTATGAAATGATATCGCCTTCAGAAATGAAGACGCGGCAAAAAAAAAAAGATTTTTATTTTTATTTTTTAAATTTTTATTTTGAATCTTTCAAACATCTGATCGTGTTTAAAAGAGGGGAAACTTAACCTCCAACTTCCGTCCCCCAACATTTAGGCTTATATTATACATGTATTTGTAAAATGAACTTCACTTCATTACGGCACTCTGCTTAGGTCACTGCTACGAGCCTCCCTTGTTAGCAGCCTCGCTGCGAGGAGGGGGCAGAGGCCCCTTGCCTCCTTGATTTTTTTAGATTCCGGCCTGAGCTATGGTCGAAAGAGGTCGAACCTCTACCCCTGTAAATTCAGAGCACTCCCTGTACATTTTTAGAAGTAAACTACAGTAAGAGAAACTTTTTATTTTCCCCTTCGAGCCGTGCTCTCTTCAGAAGAACTTAGTTAGTTAAGTCGATAAGTTATAAAAGAAAAGTCGATAATTTAAGTATCAGAGAAAGTATCAGAGTATTATAAAAAGAGAAGAATTAACAAATGGCGACCCTTTGCCCAAATTAAGAAAGAGACAACCCAAGCACCATATAAGATATTGGCATAACAGTCTGGCGAGTCTGTAGCTAAGAGTTTAACAAGTGGCGACCCACCATTTGACCGGCGGAAAAGAATTAGAATGTTATAGAAGAAATATCCGTTGCTGCCTCCTAACTAGAACCCCCGTCGATCCGAACCACCCCAGGGCCATAGACGGAGGGGTTAACAGAGTGGCGGCCCTATAGCCAGGATAAACATTTGGCGACCCTACTACCAAGATTAGAAGAAGATTTTAAGAAGAGGATTTTAACAAGTGGCCACTCTTTGGAGAGGATAGAAATTACCTTGCATCAGGATAAAACCATTTGACCGGCGTGTCACGACTTTTTGTTCGTAACATCCACCCTTGAACCGGTGTGTCACGACTCCAAGTTCCCCACGCCTAGTTTTCATCCAAGAAGAAGTCGCCAGCAAGACGTCTTCAGGACACGTCTCTGAGGATTTCGGCCGTAGAAATTTTGTTAAGTACAGAGTTTGTTTTTTTAAGAAATTTATAAACACTTGAAAAGTCAGTATTATTAACAGTTAATAATGAGTATCAAGTCAGAATTTACAAGAAACACAGTGAACATTTCAGACACCAGTGATACATTTTTTTAGTGAAACTAATTTTCACAGAAGTTAAATGTAACAGAAGTTAAATGTAACAGAAGTTAAATGTAAGAGAAGTTAAAAGTAAGAGAAGTTAAAAGTAAGAGAAGTTAAATGTAACAGAGTTAATTTCAGAGAGTTGATTTCAGAGAGTTAATTTCAGAGAGTTAATTTCAGAGAGTTGATTTCAGAGAGTTAATTTCAGAGAGTTAATTTCACTATTATTTTCAGTATAGAATAATTTTATTTTATGTACCAAACATAATAGTACCGGAGTGAAATGTTGTTTACATTTTTTATTTTTTGTTTACAATTTTTTTCAAATTATTGAATTGAATTGATTTGCAAATTAAGAAAGAGAGTGTTTATAGAGAGTTTATAGATTTAGAGAGATACTTGAAGTAATTTCAAGTCAGTTTTAGTTGCAAATAAGTTGCAACTCAGTTTTAGTTGCAAATAAGTTGCAACTCAGTTTTAGTTGCAAATAAGTTGCAAGTCAGTTTTGAAGTCAGTTTTAGTTGCAAATAAGTTGCAAGTCAGTTTTGAAGTCAGTTTTAGTTGCAAATAAGTTGCAAGTCAGTTTTGAAGACAGTTTTAGTTGCAAATAAGTTGCAAGTCAGTTTTGAAGTCAGTTTTAGTTGCAAATAAGTTGCAAGTCAGTTTTGAAGTCAGTTTTAGTTGCAAATAAGTTGCAAGTCAGTTTTGAAGTCAGTTTTAGTTGCAAATAAGTTGCAAGTCAGTTTTGAAGTCATTTTTGAAGTCATTTTTGAAGTCATTTTTGAAGTCAGTTTTGAAGTCAGTTTTGAAGTCAGTTTTGAAGTCAGTTTTGAAGTCAGAAGGTTGCGCCAAGAGGGACAACCGCCCCAGAGATTTATAGAAATACTTGATAAGAGGTCAAGTCAGAAGGTTGCGCCAAGAGGGACAACCGCCCCAGAGATTTATAGAAATACTTGATAAGAGGTCAAGTCAGAAGGTTACGCCAAGAGGGACAACCGCCCCAGAGATTTATAGAAATACTTGATAAGAGGTCAAGTCAGAAGGTTGCGCCAAGTGGGACAACCGCCCCAGAGATTTATAGAAATACTTGATAAGAGGTCAAGTCAGAAGGTTGCGCCAAGAGGACAACCGCCCCAGAGATTTATAGAAATACTTGATAAGAGGTCAAGTCAGAAGGTTGCGCCAAGAGGGACAACCGCCCCAGAGATTTATAGAAATACTTGATAAGAGGTCAAGTCAGAATGTTGCGCCAAGAGGGACAACCAAAACAGAGGATAATCGTCTCCACTTGATAGAGATCAAGTGCAGTCATTTTCCATTTTCAGTTAATTTCAAGTTAGACAGTTTCAGTTTTTTTTTAAGAAGTCAGTTTTGAAGAAGTCAGTTTTGAAGAAGCCAGTTTTGAAGAAGCCAGTTTTGAAGAAGCCAGTTTTGAAGAAGCCAGTTTTGAAGAAGTCAGTTTTGAAGAAGTCAGTTTTATTCGAAGTCAGTTTTATTCGAAGTCAGTTTTATTCGAAGTCAGTTTTATTCGAAGTCAGTTTTTAAGTCCCAAGTCATTTCAATGCAGTCAATTGAATTCAAGTTTTTCTTTGTAGTTTAAGAGAATTTAATTTAAGAAAATGTAATTTAAGAATTTAATTCAACCTTTTTTTTTGTTGAAAAAAAATAATTAAATTCAACCTGAATGGACCGGTTTGCGTCTTTAGTTTAACCTTTTTTTTGTTTGTAAGAAGGAAATTGACCGATTTGTCTTTTCTTTTCATGCCATTATTGCGTATATAAATATATAAGTAAAATTACATATTTTATTGTTTGCAACCAAAACCGTTTTGACAAATGTTTGTAACGATTTTGATAATTAATTATTGTAATGTATATGAGGAACATGCCGTCCCTCCATTTTGTTTGAACTCTTTTCATTTTTGTTCTAAGTAGTGTGACAAGCAATCTTTTTTTTAAAAAGAGCAAAGTGCTCACGAAAAGTCGTAATTGTCAATTTCAGACTTATACCCCCTGCTTAGACACTCAATTCTCCCGAATGTCGTACTCCAAACTTTGTCTTCTTATTTTATTTTGTTTTAACACCCCAACCTCAGTTGAACCCAGTGTCAACCAGAGAAATGATTCAACCATGGTTAATTCCTCTTTGGTACTATGGAACATAACCACAATTTATGTTAAGTTGTGTTTTTTTATTTTTAAGTATACTATATGTTTAGTTCATTAAAATGCATAATTGATTTCTATTTTTAATTTGTATTCTTAATTTTCTTAATTCAATTATCGTACGATACTTCTGGTTAATGTTAATGGTTATATAGTTCATATATAGCTAGGAATGTTACTAGTCGAATTTAATTCCACCATCAAAATTTAATTTTTAATACCGCTAGATTTGCTTTCATTACTTGTAAGGTCCTCTAAGTACGTTTTTTTTTATTACCTTAATATACGTGTAACTGATTTAATTACGTAAAATCGATAATCCTAATTGAATTCTTTTACTTTGATACATATTCGAATTCATTTCCTTTCCGTACTTCAAGTCACTTTCACATGAAACTCATATGCATACACCATCATTAATACTATCTGTAATTAGATTTTAACAATAATTGACTTAAACTTAAAAGATTTTATAACCCTAAACCCATCTTAAATTATTATACATTATTTTTAAACTTTGTTAATTCAAAAACCTTCCAAATCCCTACACATACACACGCATGTATGCACACTATATATACTATATATACAAACCTTATTCTAAAATCATTGGATATCACAAACTATTTCATAGCGTGTAAGTGCTAACTATGCTATTTATATAGTCCTAAGCATTTTTGCTTACTATATATAAATTTTTGCTCAGGCATTTATTCAGTTAATTTAAAAATCCTCTTAGCTAATCTGTCCCTCAAAATTATAAGATACACACTTTGTATCTAATACACACAAATACACACTAGACCACAGGTCTATACATCATCCATTACGTAATTCGATTTTTTACCTACAATAGTCAATAAAAATTGGCTTATAGATTGTACGATGTATTTTTCCCTTTTATCTACTCTATTCATTATCAGAGCTGGGCACTTCCGCAAACACTTCCGCAATTGCGGAAGTATGTTTTTCGTTTGCGGATTTGCGTTTGCGGCAAAGTCATCGCAAATTAGTGAATTTGCGTTGCGGAACTAAGACCGCAAACGCAAATCTTTCCGCAAATTTCCCACGTGGCCACTGGCCAAGCCCGCTAGTGCTGTGACGCTGCTGTCACTGGAGAGGGAGACCAGCAACAGCAACTCCAATCGCCTCTCCAACAAGTTGGCGAAAGAGTTGGACAGTTGGTCCTCTGACAAGGAGAAGAACAAGGAGCTGGAGCAGAGCATGTTCCCCAAACTTCACCGCAACGCCTGGGTTCATGTTTTCATCAAGTATAACACGGCCATCCCCAGCTCTGCGGCCGTGGAGAGACTGTTCTCCCAGGGGTCAGATATAATGAAGCCCAAAAGGGCCAGCCTGACCTCTGACAACTTCGAACGTCTCGTGTTCATGAAGGGGAACATGGACTTATTAAAACTGGATTTGGCTCAGTTACTGGAGGAGGACGACTGAACTTGTTGACAAAGCCAGAGGCGTACACTTGTAGAGGCTAGAGGGGTTGAGTTGTACAGTGAGTTCAAGTTGTGTACAGTCACAGTGTTAACTTAATGTAACTTGTGTAATGTAATGTGTGTACAGTTACTACAGTTACAGTACAGTCTTCTCTAACGTGTCTAAGTCTCAAAATTTATGAAATTCAAATGATTAAATTTATTATTTAATTTATTTGCTATTTACTTGCAGGAGGTGTTTTTGTTCAATATAATATATCAATATATGTAGTATTTTTATTTCTTCTACAATAGTGATTTATTGTAATAAATTATTTAGCCTTGTTTTTAATAAAAACAAGGCTAAAACATTAAACATTAAAAAGATATAAAAACTTTTTATACCTCTTTAATGTTTTGGATACTTTTTATAGTTAAAATTGCGATTGCGGAATTTGCGGTTTGCGGAAGTGTTTGCGGAAGTGCCCAACACTGTAAAAATTGGAAATATGGTTTGCGTTTGCGGATTTGCGTTTGCGGCACCAAAAATGGCAAGCAGTTTGCGGATTTGCGGTTGCGGAAGGTAAGGTTTGAGTTTGCGGATTTGCGATTGCGGAAGTGATTTTGAGTTTGCGGTGCCCAGCTCTGTTCATTATGTACATAATTTATCCCACAGAAAAATAAAATTTTGAAATTTTTTTTAACCATATCATTGTTTGTCTAACTTAAATGTTTGTCTAAATTAAAGTATTAATCTTTGAATTTTTTATATTATATAATAACTCACTTGTTCTGTATAAAAATTTGTAATGTAAAGAAAAATTCGTCATCTAACTTGAAGTAGTTAGGATGTTATTTTCTCATTTGTATTGTATTAATGGTACTCTATTAGATTATTGTATAAATATCATTTTTTAAAGGGGAGAGCAATGTAAAAATGAACAATGAATAATCAGTATTCATTTTTACATAAGAACCAAAATCGCTTAACGCGAGTTTGGATAATAATTTTACTTGTAGCTTCCTATTTTTGTTCGTGTCACAACCCTACGATCTACCATATCTATTGTTTAGTCGTATCCATTTTCCATTTGTTATAGAAGTTATTATAATTAATTATGATTGTCTTGCATCTCACCCTCGACCCTAGATTATGCATACACATTGCATATAACAGGATTGGAACCCGTAGTTGTACTTCTTAGTCATTAATACCCACTCTTTGTCTCTAATTCATTCTTGTAAATCTTAATAATAATGATTTGTACTATACGTACAAATTCAATAACTATGACGTCATAAAGTAACTTAATCCTCTTCACGTTTCCATACCGCCAATACTGAATCACCCATTTGGTATGTGGATATCTTTCATGTTCAATATATGGTAAATTCTTTAATAATAAGAAAAAGAAAAGAAAAACTTCATTCTCTATACATCATTATTTGTATTGTGCCCTACCTATTGTCTATTGATGCCTATCAACCTATCAGTCCATATTTTACGCGTGTCTATATTACGCACACAACCTATTGTGTTACGTACATGTAAAATACGTCCACATGTATTTTTTTTTTTTTTTTTTTCTCAAGTGCGTTCACCCCTCACAAGATATTCATTAGGCTTAGGTAAGTGGTCGAATTTCGAATTCGCGAATCACAGCAAAATCGAACTCTCTGATCCAAATTTATAACATATTATAATATAATGTAATATGTTATGTTGTATATAAATTATCTTGTATGTGCTCATGTACTTGTGTTATGCTAATAACCATATACAGTATAATAACCATATAATATAACCATATAATATAACCATATATTATAACCATATATTATAACCATGTATAAATATATAAAAACACTGTAAGAATGGTAAACGACGTAATGTGCTTCAATGAAACTGTAATTGAATGTAATGACTTTATATATAATGTAAGAATGTACTTTAATAGAACTTTAAGGGACAATCATAAGCGAATGGGAAGTAATCCATAATCGCAATCATAGTTGTAATAAACCCAAACGAAAATACTCAGTCGTGTACTTAAATTGCACTTATGTACTACTATGAAATGATATCGCCTTCAGAAATGAAGACGCGGCAAAAAAAAAAGATTTTTATTTTTATTTTTTAAATTTTTATTTGAATCTTTCAAACATCTGATCGTGTTTAAAAGAGGGGAAACTTAACCTCCAACTTCCGTCCCCCAACATTTAGGCTTATATTATACATGTATTTGTAAAATGAACTTCACTTCATTACGGCACTCTGCTTAGGTCACTGCTACGAGCCTCCCTTGTTAGCAGCCTCGCTGCGAGGAGGGGGCAGAGGCCCCTTGCCTCCTTGATTTTTTTAGATTCCGGCCTGAGCTATGGTCGAAAGAGGTCGAACCTCTACCCCTGTAAATTCAGAGCACTCCCTGTACATTTTTAGAAGTAAACTACAGTAAGAGAAACTTTTTATTTTCCCCTTCGAGCCGTGCTCTCTTCAGAAGAACTTAGTTAGTTAAGTCGATAAGTTATAAAAGAAAAGTCGATAATTTAGTATCAGAGAAAGTATCAGAGTATTATAAAAAGAGAAGAATTAACAAATGGCGACCCTTTGCCCAAATTAAGAAAGAGACAACCCAAGCACCATAGAAGATATTGGCATAACAGTCTGGCGAGTCTGTAGCTAAGAGTTTAACAAGTGGCGACCCACCATTTGACCGGCGGAAAAGAATTAGAATGTTATAGAAGAAATATCCGTTGCTGCCTCCTAACTAGAACCCCCGTCGATCCGAACCACCCCAGGGCCATAGACGGAGGGGTTAACAGAGTGGCGCCCTATAGCCAGGATAAACATTTGGCGACCCTACTACCAAGATTAGAAGAAGATTTTAAGAAGAGGATTTTAACAAGTGGCCACTCTTTGGAGAGGATAGAAATTACCTTGCATCAGGATAAAACCATTTGACCGGCGTGTCACGACTTTTGTTCGTAACATCCACCTTGAACCGGTGTGTCACGACTCCAAGTTCCCCACGCCTAGTTTTCATCCAAGAAGAAGTCGCCAGCAAGACGTCTTCAGGACACGTCTCTGAGGATTTCGCCCGTAGAAATTTTGTTAAGTACAAAGTTTGTTTTTTTTAAGAAATTTATAAACACTTGAAAAGTCAGTATTATTAACAGTTAATAATGAGTATCAAGTCAGAATTTACAAGAAACACAGTGAACATTTCAGACACCAGTGATACATTTTTTTAGTGAAACAGTAATTTTCACAGAAGTTAAATGTAACAGAAGTTAAATGTAACTGAAGTTAAATGTAAGAGAGAGAAGTTAAAAGTAAGAGAAGTTAAAAGTAAGAGAAGTTAAATGTAACAGAGTTAATTTCAGAGAGTTAATTTCAGAGAGTTGATTTCAGAGAGTTAATTTCAGAGAGTTAATTTCAGAGAGTTGATTTCAGAGAGTTAATTTCAGAGAGTTAATTTCACTATTATTTTCAGTATAGAATAATTTTATTTTATATACCAAACATAATAGTACCGGAGTGAAATGTTGTTTACATTATTTATTTTTTGTTTACAATTTTTTTCAAATTATTGAATTGAATTGACTTGCAAATTAAGAAAGAGAGTGTTTATAGAGAGTTTATAGATTTAGAGAGATACTTGAAGTAATTAGTTGCAAATAAGTTGCAACTCAGTTTTAGTTGCAAATAAGTTGCAACTCAGTTTAAGTTGCAAATAAGTTGCAAGTCAGTTTTAGTTGCAAATAAGTTGCAAGTCAGTTTTGAAGTCAGTTTTAGTTGCAAATAAGTTGCAAGTCAGTTTTGAAGTCAGTTTTAGTTGAAAATAAGTTGCAAGTCAGTTTTGAAGTCAGTTTTAGTTGCAAATAAGTTGCAAGTCAGTTTTGAAGTCAGTTTTAGTTGCAAATAAGTTGCAAGTTAGTTTTGAAGTCATTTTTGAAGTTCAAATCAGTTTTGAAGTCAGTTTTGAAGTCAGTTTTGAAGTGAAAGTCAGAAGGTTGCCCCAAGAGGGACAATGAAGATTTATAGAATATTGAAGGTCAAGGTTGCCAAGAGGGACAACCGCCCCTTTTGAAGTCAGTTTGAACCGCCCCAGAGATTTATAGAATAGTCAAGTCAGAAGGTTGCGCCAAGAGGGACAACCGCCCCAGAGATTTATAGAAATACTTGATAAGAGGTCAAGTCAGAAGGTTGCGCCAAGAGGACAACCGCCCCAGAGATTTAGAAATACTTGATAAGAGGTCAAGTCAGAAGGTTGCGCCAAGAGGGACAACCGCCCCAGAGATTTATAGAAATACTTGATAAGAGGTCAAGTCAGAAGGTTGCGCCAAGGGGACAACCGCCCCAGAGATTTATAGAAATACTTGATAAGAGGTCAAGTCAGAAGGTTGCGCCAAGAGGGACAACCGCCCCAGAGATTTATAGAAATACTTGATAAGAGGTCAAGTCAGAAGGTTGCGCCAAGAGGGACAACCGCCCCAGAGATTTATAGAAATACTTGATAAGAGGTCAAGTCAGAATGTTGCGCCAAGAGGGACAACCAAAACAGAGGTTAATCGTCTCCACTTGATAGAGATCAAGTGCAGTCATTTTCCATTTTCAGTTAATTTCAAGTTAGACAGTTTCAGTTTTTTTTGAAGAAGTCAGTTTTGAAGAAGTCAGTTTTGAAGAAGTCAGTTTTGAAGAAGCCAGTTTTGAAGAAGCCAGTTTTGAAGAAGCCAGTTTTGAAGAAGCCAGTTTTGAAGAAGTCAGTTTTGAAGAAGTCAGTTTTATTCGAAGTCAGTTTTATTCGAAGTCAGTTTTATTCGAAGTCAGTTTTATTCGAAGTCAGTTTTTAAGTCCCAAGTCATTTCAATGCAGTCAATTGAATTCAACTTTTTCTTTGTAGTTTAAGAGAATTTAATTTAAGAAAATGTAATTTAAGAATTTAATTCAACCTTTTTTTTTGTTGAAAAAAAAGAATTAAATTCAACCTGAATGGACCGGTTTGCGTCTTTAGTTTAACCTTTTTTTTTGTTTGTAAGAAGGAAATTGACCGATTTGTCTTTTCTTTTCATGCCATTATTGCGTATATAAATATATAAGTAAAATGACATATTTTATTGTTTGCAACCAAAACCGTTTTGACAAATGTTTGTAACGATTTTGATAATTAATTATTGTAATGTATATGAGGAACATGCCGTCCCTCCATTTTGTTTGAACTCTTTTCATTTTTGTTCTAAGTAGTGTGACAAGCAATCTTTTTTTTAAAAAGAGCAAAGTGCTCACGAAAAGTCGTAATTGTCAATTTCAGACTTATACCCCCTGCTTAGTCACTCAATTCTCCCGAATGTCGTACTCCAAACTTTGTCTTCTTATTTTATTTTGTTTTAACACCCCAACCTCAGTTGAACCCAGTGTCAACCAGAGAAATGATTCAACCATGGTTAATTCCTCTTTGGTACTATGGAACATAACCACAATTTATGTTAAGTTGTGTTTTTTTATTTTTAAGTATACTATATGTTTAGTTCATTAAAATGCATAATTGATTTCTATTTTTAATTTGTATTCTTAATTTTCTTAATTCAATTATCGTACCGATACTTCTGGTTAATGTTAATGGTTATATAGTTCATATATAGCTAGGAATGTTACTAGTCGAATTTAATTCCACCATCAAAATTTAATTTTTAATACCGCTAGATTTGCTTTCATTACTTGTAAGGTCCTCTAAGTACGTTTTTTTTTATTACCTTAATATACGTGTAACTGATTTAATTACGTAAAATCGATAATCCTAATTGAATTCTTTTACTTTTGATACATATTCGAATTCATTTCCTTTCCGTACTTCAAGTCACTTTCACATGAAACTCATATGCATACACCATCATTAATACTATCTGTAATTAGATTTTAACAATAATTGACTTAAACTTAAAAGATTTTATAACCCTAAACCCATCTTAAATTACTATACATTATTTTTAAACTTTGTTAATTCAAAAACCTTCCAAATCCCTACACATACACACGCATGTATGCACACTATATACTATATATACAAACCTTATTCTAAAATCATTGGATATCACAAACTATTTCATAGCGTGTAAGTGCTAACTATGCTATTTATATAGTCCTAAGCATTTTTGCTTACTATATATAAATTTTTGCTCAGGCATTTATTCAGTTAATTTAAAAATCCTCTCAGCTAATCTGTCCCTCAAAATTATAAGATACACACTTTGTATCTAATACACACAAATACACACTAGACCACAGGTCTATACATCATCCATTACGTAATTCGATTTTTTACCTACAATAGTCAATAAAAATTGGCTTATAGATTGTACGATGTACGTTTTTCCCTTTTATCTACTCTATTCATTATCAGAGCTGGGCACTTCCGCAAACACTTCCGCAATTGCGGAAGTATGTTTTTCGTTTGCGGATTTGCGTTTGCGGCAAAGTCATCGCAAATTAGTGAATTTGCGTTGCGGAACTAAGACCGCAAACGCAAATCTTTCCGCAAATTTCCCACGTGGCCACTGGCCAAGCCCGCTAGTGCTGTGACGCTGCTGTCACTGGAGAGGGAGACCAGCAACAGCAACTCCAATCGCCTCTCCAACAAGTTGGCGAAAGAGTTGGACAGTTGGTCCTCTGACAAGGAGAAGAACAAGGAGCTGGAGCAGAGCATGTTCCCCAAACTTCACCGCAACGCCTGGGTTCATGTTTTCTCAAGTATAACACGGCCATCCCCAGCTCTGCGGCCGTGGAGAGACTGTTCTCCCAGGGGTCAGATATAATGAAGCCCAAAAGGGCCAGCCTGACCTCTGACAACTTCGAACGTCTCGTGTTCATGAAGGGGAACATGGACTTATTAAAACTGGATTTGGCTCAGTTACTGGAGGAGGACGACTGAACTTGTTGACAAAGCCAGAGGCGTACACTTGTAGAGGCTAGAGGGGTTGAGTTGTACAGTGAGTTCAAGTTGTGTACAGTCACAGTGTTAACTTAATTTAACTTGTGTAATGTAATGTGTGTACAGTTACTACAGTTACAGTACAGTCTTCTCTAACGTGTCTAAGTCTCAAAATTTATGAAATTCAAATGATTAAATTTATTATTTAATTTATTTGCTATTTACTTGCAGGAGGTGTTTTTGTTCAATATAATATATCAATATATGTAGTATTTTTATTTCTTCTACAATAGTGATTTATTGTAATAAATTATTTAGCCTTGTTTTTAATAAAAACAAGGCTAAAACATTAAACATTAAAAAGATATAAAAACTTTTTATACCTCTTTAATGTTTTGGATACTTTTTATAGTTAAAATTGCGATTGCGGAATTTGCGGTTTGCGGAAGTGTTTGCGGAAGTGCCCAGCACTGTAAAAATTGGAAATATGGTTTGCGTTTGCGGATTTGCGTTTGCGGCACCAAAAATGGCAAGCAGTTTGCGGATTTGCGGTTGCGGAAGGTAAGGTTTGAGTTTGCGGATTTGCGATTGCGGAAGTGATTTTGAGTTTGCGGTGCCCAGCTCTGTTCATTATGTACATAATTTATCCCACAGAAAAATAAAATTTTGAAATTTTTTTTAACCATATCATTGTTTGTCTAACTTAAATGTTTGTCTAAATTAAAGTATTAATCTTTGAATTTTTTATATTATATAATAACTCACTTGTTCTGTATAAAAATTTGTAATGTAAAGAAAAATTCGTCATCTAACTTGAAGTAGTTAGGATGTTATTTTCTCATTTGTATTGTATTAATGGTACTCTATTAGATTATTGTATAAATATCATTTTTTAAAGGGGAGAGCAATGTAAAAATGAACAATGAATAATCAGTATTCATTTTTACATAAGAACCAAAATCGCTTAACGCGAGTTTGGATAATAATTTTACTTGTAGCTTCCTATTTTTGTTCGTGTCACAACCCTACGATCTACCATATCTATAGTTTAGTCGTATCCATTTTCCATTTGTTATAGAAGTTATTATAATTAATTATGATTGTCTTGCATCTCACCCTCGACCCTAGATTATGCATACACATTGCATATAACAGGATTGGAACCCGTAGTTGTACTTCTTAGTCATTAATACCCACTCTTTGTCTCTAATTCATTCTTGTAAATCTTAATAATAATGATTTGTACTATACGTACAAATTCAATAACTATGACGTCATAAAGTAACTTAATCCTCTTCACGTTTCCATACCGCCAATACTGAATCACCCATTTGGTATGTGGATATCTTTCATGTTCAATATATGGTAAATTCTTTAATAATAAGAAAAAGAAAAGAAAAACTTCATTCTCTATACATCATTATTTGTATTGTGCCCTACCTATTGTCTATTGATGCCTATCAACCTATCAGTCCATATTTTACGCGTGTCTATATTACGCACACAACCTATTGTGTTACGTACATGTAAAATACGTCCACATGTATTTTTTTTTTTTTTTTTTCTCAAGTGCGTTCACCCCTCACAAGATATTCATTAGGCTTAGGTAAGTGGTCGAATTTCGAATTCGCGAATCACAGCAAAATCGAACGCTCTGATCCAAATTTATAACATATTATAATATAATGTAACATGTTATGTTGTATATAAATTATCTTGTATGTGCTCATGTACTTGTGTTATGCTAATAACCATATACAGTATAATAACCATATAATATAACCATATAATATAACCATATATATAACCATATATTATAACCATGTATAAATATATAAAAACACTGTAAGAATGGTAAACGACGTAATGTGCTTCAATGAAACTGTAATTGAATGTAATGACTTTATATATAATGTAAGAATGTACTTTAATAGAACTTTAAGGGACAATCATAAGCGAATGGGAAGTAATCCATAATCGCAATCATATTGTAATAAACCCAAACGAAAATTACTCAGTCGTGTACTTAAATTGCACTTATGTACTACTATGAAATGATATCGCCTTCAGAAATGAAGACGCGGCAAAAAAAAAAAAAGTTTTATTTTTATTTTTAAATTTTTATTTGAATCTTTCAAACATCTGATCGTGTTTAAAAGGGGAAACTTAACCTCCAACTGCCGTCCCCCAACATTTAGGCTTATATTATACATGTATTTGTAAAATGAACTTCACTTCATTACGGCACTCTGCTTAGGTCACTGCTACGAGCCTCCCTTGTTAGCAGCCTCGCTGCGAGGAGGGGGCAGAGGCCCCTTGCCTCCTTGATTTTTTTAGATTCCGGCCTGAGCTATGGTCGAAAGAGGTCGAACCTCTACCCCTGTAAATTCAGAGCACTCCCTGTACATTTTTAGAAGTAAACTACAGTAAGAGTAACTTTTTATTTTCCCCTTCGAGCCGTGCTCTCTTCAGAAGAACTTAGTTAGTTAAGTCGATAAGTTATAAAAGAAAAGTCGATAATTTAAGTATCAGAGAAAGTATCAGAGTATTATAAAAAGAGAAGAATTAACAAATGGCGACCCTTTGCCCAAATTAAGAAAGAGACAACCCAAGCACCATATAAGATATTGGCATAACAGTCTGGCGAGTCTGTAGCCAAGAGTTTAACAAGTGGCGACCCACCATTTGACCGGGGGAAAAGAATTAGAATGTTATAGAAGAAATATCCGTTGCTGCCTCCTAACTAGAACCCCCGTCGATCCGAACCACCCCAGGGCCATAGACGGAGGGGTTAACAGAGTGGCGACCCTATAGCCAGGATAAACATTTGGCGACCCTACTACCAAGATTAAAAGAAGATTTTAAGAAGAGTATTTTAACAAGTGGCCACTCTTTGGAGAGGATAGAAATTACCTTGCATCAGGATAAAACCATTTGACCGGCGTGTCACGACTTTTTGTTCGTAACATCCACCCTTGAACCGGTGTGTCACGACTCCAAGTTCCCCACGCCTAGTTTTCATCCAAGAAGAAGTAGCCAGAAAGACGTCTTCAGGACACGTCTCTGAGGATTTCGCCCGTAGAAATTTTGTTAAGTACAGAGTTTGTTTTTTTAAGAAATTTATAAACACTTGAAAAGTCAGTATTATTAACAGTTAATAATGAGTATCAAGTCAGAATTTACAAGAAACACAGTGAACATTTCAGACACCAGTGATACATTTTTTTAGTGAAACAGTAATTTTCACAGAAGTTAAATGTAACAGAAGTTAAATGTAACTGAAGTTAAATTAAGAGAAGTTAAAAGTAAGAGAAGTTAAAAGTAAGAGAAGTTAAAAGTAAGAGAAGTTAAATGTAACAGAGTTAATTTCAGAGAGTTAATTTCAGAGAGTTGATTTCAGAGAGTTAATTTCAGAGAGTTAATTTCAGAGAGTTGATTTCAGAGAGTTAATTTCAGAGAGAGTTAATTTCACTATTATTTTCAGTATAGAATAATTTTATTTTATATACCAAACATAATAGTACCGGAGTGAAATGTTGTTTACATTATTTATTTTTTGTTTACAATTTTTTTCAAATTATTGAATTGAATTGACTTGCAAATTAAGAAAGAGAGTGTTTATAGAGAGTTTATAGATTTAGAGAGATACTTGAAGTAATTTCAAGTCAGTTTTAGTTGCAAATAAGTTGCAACTCAGTTTTAGTTGCAAATAAGTTGCAACTCAGTTTTAGTTGCAAATAAGTTGTAAGTCAGTTTGAAGTCAGTTTTAGTTGCAAATAAGTTGCAAGTCAGTTTTGAAGTCAGTTTTAGTTGCAATAAGTTGCAAGTCAGTTTTGAAGTCAGTTTTAGTTGCAAATAAGTTGCAAGTCAGTTTTGAAGTCAGTTTTAGTTGAAAATAAGTTGCAAGTCAGTTTTGAAGTCAGTTTAGTTGCAAATAAGTTGCAAGTCAGTTTTGAAGTCAGTTTTAGTTGCAAATAAGTTGCAAGTTAGTTTTGAAGTCATTTTTGAAGTCATTTTTTAAGTCATTTTTGAAGTCAGTTTTGAAGTCAGTTTTGAAGTCAGTTTTGAAGTCAGTTATGAAGTCAGAAGGTTGCCCCAAGAGGGACAATCGCCCCAGAGATTTATAGAAATACTTGATAAGAGGTCAAGCAGAAGGTTGCGCCAAGAGGGACAACCGCCCCAGAGATTTATAGAAATACTTGATAAGAGGTCAAGTCAGAAGGTTGCGCCAAGAGGGACAACCGCCCCAGAGATTTATAGAAATACTTGATAAGAGGTCAAGTCAGAAGGTTGCGCCAAGAGGGACAACCGCCCCAGAGATTTATAGAAATACTTGATAAGAGGTCAAGTCAGAAGGTTGCGCCAAGAGGCACAACCGCCCCAGAGATTTATTGAAATACTTGATAAGAGGTCAAGTCAGAAGGTTGCGCCAAGAGGGACAACCGCCCCAGAGATTTATAGAAATACTTGATAAGAGGTCAAGTCAGAAGGTTGCGCCAAGAGGGACAACCGCCCCAGAGATTTATAGAAATACTTGATAAGAGGCAATTCAGAAGGTTGCGCCAAGAGGGACAACCGCCCCAGAGATTTATAGAAATACTTGATAAGAGGTCAAGTCAGAAGGTTGCGCCAAGAGGGACAACCGCCCCAGAGATTTATAGAAATACTTGATAAGAGGTCAAGTCAGAATGTTGCGCCAAGAGGGACAACCAAAACAGAGGATAATCGTCTCCACTTGATAGAGATCAAGTGCAGTCATTTTCCATTTTCAGTTAATTTCAAGTTAGACAGTTTCAGTTTTTTTTAAGAAGTCAGTTTTGAAGAAGTCAGTTTTGAAGAAGCCAGTTTTGAAGAAGCCAGTTTTGAAGAAGCCAGTTTTGAAGAAGCCAGTTTTGAAGAAGTCAGTTTTGAAGAAGTCAGTTTTATTCGAAGTCAGTTTTATTCGAAGTCAGTTTTATTCGAAGTCAGTTTTATTCGAAGTCAGTTTTTAAGTCCCAAGTCATTTCAATGCAGTCAATTGAATTCAAGTTTTTCTTTGTAGTTTAAGAGAATTTAATTTAAGAAAATGTAATTTAAGAATTTAATTCAACCTTTTTTTTTGTTGAAAAAAAAGAATTAAATTCAACCTGAATGGACCGGTTTGCGTCTTTAGTTTAACCTTTTTTTTTGTTTGTAAGAAGGAAATTGACCGATTTGTTTTTCTTTTCATGCCATTATTGCGTATATAAATATATAAGTAAAATGACATATTTTATTGTTTGCAACCAAAACCGTTTTGACAAATGTTTGTAACGATTTTGATAATTAATTATTGTAATGTATATGAGGAACATGCCGTCCCTCCATTTTGTTTGAACTCTTTTCATTTTTGTTCTAAGTAGTGTGACAAGCAATCTTTTTTTTAAAAAGAGCAAAGTGCTCACGAAAAGTCGTAATTGTCAATTTCAGACTTATACCCCCTGCTTAGACACTCAATTCTCCCGAATGTCGTACTCCAAACTTTGTCTTCTTATTTTATTTTGTTTTAACACCCCAACCTCAGTTGAACCCAGTGTCAACCAGAGAAATGATTCAACCATGGTTAATTCCTCTTTGGTACTATGGAACATAACCACAATTTATGTTAAGTTGTGTTTTTTTATTTTTAAGTATACTATATGTTTAGTTCATTAAAATGCATAATTGATTTCTATTTTTAATTTGTATTCTTAATTTTCTTAATTCAATTATCGTACCGATACTTCTGGTTAATGTTAATGGTTATATAGTTCATATATAGCTAGGAATGTTACTAGTCGAATTTAATTCCACCATCAAAATTTAATTTTTAATACCGCTAGATTTGCTTTCATTACTTGTAAGGTCCTCTAAGTACGTTTTTTTTTATTACCTTAATATACGTGTAACTGATTTAATTACGTAAAATCGATAATCCTAATTGAATTCTTTACTTTTGATACATATTCGAATTCATTTCCTTTCCGTACTTCAAGTCACTTTCACATGAAACTCATATGCATACACCATCATTAATACTATCTGTAATTAGATTTTAACAATAATTGACTTAAACTTAAAAGATTTTATAACCCTAAACCCATCTTAAATTATTATACATTATTTTTAAACTTTGTTAATTCAAAAACCTTCCAAATCCCTACACATACACACGCATGTATGCACACTATATATACTATATACAAACCTTATTCTAAAATCATTGGATATCACAAACTATTTCATAGCGTGTAAGTGCTAACTATGCTATTTATATAGTCCTAAGCATTTTTGCTTATATATAAATTTTTGCTCAGGCATTTATTCAGTTAATTTAAAAATCCTCTAGCTAATCTGTCCCTCAAAATTATAAGATACACACTTTGTATCTAATACACACAAATACACACTAGACCACAGGTCTATACATCATCCATTACGTAATTCGATTTTTTACCTACAATAGTCAATAAAAATTGGCTTATAGATTGTACGATGTACGTTTTTCCCTTTTATCTACTCTATTCATTATCAGAGCTGGGCACTTCCGCAAACACTTCCGCAATTGCGGAAGTATGTTTTTCGTTTGCGGATTTGCGTTTGCGGCAAAGTCATCGCAAATTAGTGAATTTGCGTTGCGGAACTAAGACCGCAAACGCAAATCTTTCCGCAAATTTCCCACGTGGCCACTGGCCAAGCCCGCTAGTGCTGTGACGCTGCTGTCACTGGAGAGGGAGACCAGCAACAGCAACTCCAATCGCCTCTCCAACAAGTTGGCGAAAGAGTTGGACAGTTGGTCCTCTGACAAGGAGAAGAACAAGGAGCTGGAGCAGAGCATGTTCCCCAAACTTCACCGCAACGCCTGGGTTCATGTTTTCATCAAGTATAACACGGCCATCCCCAGCTCTGCGGCCGTGGAGAGACTGTTCTCCCAGGGGTCAGATATAATGAAGCCCAAAAGGGCCAGCCTGACCTCTGACAACTTCGAACGTCTCGTGTTCATGAAGGGGAACATGGACTTATTAAAACTGGATTTGGCTCAGTTACTGGAGGAGGACGACTGAACTTGTTGACAAAGCCAGAGGCGTACACTTGTAGAGGCTAGAGGGGTTGAGTTGTACAGTGAGTTCAAGTTGTGTACAGTCACAGTGTTAACTTAATTAACTTGTGTAATGTAATGTGTGTACAGTTACTACAGTTACAGTACAGTCTTCTCTAACGTGTCTAAGTCTCAAAATTTATGAAATTCAAATGATTAAATTTATTATTTAATTTATTTGCTATTTACTTGCAGGAGGTGTTTTTGTTCAATAAATATATCAATATATGTAGTATTTTTATTTCTTCTACAATAGTGATTTATTGTAATAAATTATTTAGCCTTGTTTTTAATAAAAACAAGGCTAAAACATTAAACATTAAAAAGATATAAAAACTTTTTATACCTCTTTAATGTTTTGGATACTTTTTATAGTTAAAATTGCGATTGCGGAATTTGCGGTTTGCGGAAGTGTTTGCGGAAGTGCCCACACTGTAAAAATTGGAAATATGGTTTGCGTTTGCGGATTTGCGTTTGCGGCACCAAAAATGGCAAGCAGTTTGCGGATTTGCGGTTGCGGAAGGTAAGGTTTGAGTTTGCGGATTTGCGATTGCGGAAGTGATTTTGAGTTTGCGGTGCCCAGCTCTGTTCATTATGTACATAATTTATCCCACAGAAAAATAAAATTTTGAAATTTTTTTTAACCATATCATTGTTTGTCTAACTTAAATGTTTGTCTAAATTAAAGTATTAATTTTGAATTTTTTATATTATATAATAACTCACTTGTTCTGTATAAAAATTTGTAATGTAAAGAAAAATTCGTCATCTAACTTGAAGTAGTTAGGATGTTATTTTCTCATTTGTATTGTATTAATGGTACTCTATTAGATTATTGTATAAATATCATTTTTTAAAGGGGAGAGCAATGTAAAAATGAACAATGAATAATCAGTATTCATTTTTACATAAGAACCAAAATCGCTTAACGCGAGTTTGGATAATAATTTTACTTGTAGCTTCCTATTTTTGTTCGTGTCACAACCCTACGATCTACCATATCTATAGTTTAGTCGTATCCATTTTCCATTTGTTATAGAAGTTATTATAATTAATTATGATTGTCTTGCATCTCACCCTCGACCCTAGATTATGCATACACATTGCATATAACAGGATTGGAACCCGTAGTTGTACTTCTTAGTCATTAATACCCACTCTTTGTCTCTAATTCATTCTTGTAAATCTTAATAATAATGATTTGTACTATACGTACAAATTCAATAACTATGACGTCATAAAGTAACTTAATCCTCTTCACGTTTCCATACCGCCAATACTGAATCACCCATTTGGTATGTGGATATCTTTCATGTTCAATATATGGTAAATTCTTTAATAATAAGAAAAAGAAAAGAAAAACTTCATTCTCTATACATCATTATTTGTATTGTGCCCTACCTATTGTCTATTGATGCCTATCAACCTATCAGTCCATATTTTACGCGTGTCTATATTACGCACACAACCTATTGTGTTACGTACATGTAAAATACGTCCACATGTATTTTTTTTTTTTTTTTTTTCTCAAGTGCGTTCACCCTCACAAGATATTCATTAGGCTTAGGTAAGTGGTCGAATTTCGAATTCGCGAATCACAGCAAAATCGAACTCTCTGATCCAAATTTATAACATATTATAATATAATGTAATATGTTATGTTGTATATAAATTATCTTGTATGTGCTCATGTACTTGTGTTATGCTAATAACCATATACAGTATAATAACCATATAATATAACCATATAATATAACCATATATTATAACCATATATTATAACCATGTATAAATATATAAAAACACTGTAAGAATGGTAAACGACGTAATGTGCTTCAATGAAACTGTAATTGAATGTAATGACTTTATATATAATGTAAGAATGTACTTTAATAGAACTTTAAGGGACAATCATAAGCGAATGGGAAGTAATCCATAATCGCAATCATAGTTGTAATAAACCAAACGAAAATATACTCAGTCGTGTACTTAAATTGCACTTATGTACTACTATGAAATGATATCGCCTTCAGAAATGAAGACGCGGCAAAAAAAAAAAGATTTTTATTTTTATTTTTTAAATTTTTATTTTGAATCTTTCAAACATCTGATCGTGTTTAAAAGAGGGGAAACTTAACCTCCAACTTCCGTCCCCCAACATTTAGGCTTATATTATACATGTATTTGTAAAATGAACTTCACTTCATTACGGCACTCTGCTTAGGTCACTGCTACGAGCCTCCCTTGTTAGCAGCCTCGCTGCGAGGAGGGGGCAGAGGCCCCTTGCCTCCTTGATTTTTTTAGATTCCGGCCTGAGCTATGGTCGAAAGAGGTCGAACCTCTACCCCTGTAAATTCAGAGCACTCCCTGTACATTTTTAGAAGTAAACTACAGTAAGAGAAACTTTTTATTTTCCCCTTCGAGCCGTGCTCTCTTCAGAAGAACTTAGTTAGTTAAGTCGATAAGTTATAAAAGAAAAGTCGATAATTTAAGTATCAGAGAAAGTATCAGAGTATTATAAAAAGAGAAGAATTAACAAATGGCGACCCTTTGCCCAAATTAAGAAAGAGACAACCCAAGCACCATATAAGATATTGGCATAACAGTCTGGCGAGTCTGTAGCTAAGAGTTTAACAAGTGGCGACCCACCATTTGACCGGCGGAAAAGAATTAGAATGTTATAGAAGAAATATCCGTTGCTGCCTCCTAACTAGAACCCCCGTCGATCCGAACCACCCCAGGGCCATAGACGGAGGGGTTAACAGAGTGGCGCCCTATAGCCAGGATAAACATTTGGCGACCCTACTACCAAGATTAGAAGAAGATTTTAAGAAGAGGATTTTAACAAGTGGCCACTCTTTGGAGAGGATAGAAATTACCTTGCATCAGGATAAAACCATTTGACCGGCGTGTCACGACTTTTTGTTCGTAACATCCACCCTTGAACCGGTGTGTCACGACTCCAAGTTCCCCACGCCTAGTTTTCATCCAAGAAGAAGTCGCCAGCAAGACGTCTTCAGGACACGTCTCTGAGGATTTCGCCGTAGAAATTTTGTTAAGTACAGAGTTTGTTTTTTTAAGAAATTTATAAACACTTGAAAAGTCAGTATTATTAACAGTTAATAATGAGTATCAAGTCAGAATTTACAAGAAACACAGTGAACATTTCAGACACCAGTGATACATTTTTTTAGTGAAACTAATTTTCACAGAAGTTAAATGTAACAGAAGTTAAATGTAACAGAAGTTAAATGTAAGAGAAGTTAAAAGTAAGAGAAGTTAAAAGTAAGAGAAGTTAAATGTAACAGAGTTAATTTCAGAGAGTTGATTTCAGAGAGTTAATTTCAGAGAGTTAATTTCAGAGAGTTGATTTCAGAGAGTTAATTTCAGAGAGTTAATTTCACTATTATTTTCAGTATAGAATAATTTTATTTTATGTACCAAACATAATAGTACCGGAGTGAAATGTTGTTTACATTTTTTATTTTTTGTTTACAATTTTTTTCAAATTATTGAATTGAATTGATTTGCAAATTAAGAAAGAGAGTGTTTATAGAGAGTTTATAGATTTAGAGAGATACTTGAAGTAATTTCAAGTCAGTTTTAGTTGCAAATAAGTTGCAACTCAGTTTTAGTTGCAAATAAGTTGCAACTCAGTTTTAGTTGCAAATAAGTTGCAAGTCAGTTTTGAAGTCAGTTTTAGTTGCAAATAAGTTGCAAGTCAGTTTTGAAGTCAGTTTTAGTTGCAAATAAGTTGCAAGTCAGTTTTGAAGTCAGTTTTAGTTGCAAATAAGTTGCAAGTCAGTTTTGAAGTCAGTTTTAGTTGCAAATAAGTTGCAAGTCAGTTTTGAAGTCAGTTTTAGTTGCAAATAAGTTGCAAGTCAGTTTTGAAGTCAGTTTTAGTTGCAAATAAGTTGCAAGTCAGTTTTGAAGTCATTTTTGAAGTCATTTTTGAAGTCATTTTTGAAGTCAGTTTTGAAGTCAGTTTTGAAGTCAGTTTTGAAGTCAGTTTTGAAGTCAGAAGGTTGCGCCAAGAGGGACAACCGCCCCAGAGATTTATAGAAATACTTGATAAGAGGTCAAGTCAGAAGGTTGCGCCAAGAGGGACAACCGCCCCAGAGATTTATAGAAATACTTGATAAGAGGTCAAGTCAGAAGGTTACGCCAAGAGGGACAACCGCCCCAGAGATTTATAGAAATACTTGATAAGAGGTCAAGTCAGAAGGTTGCGCCAAGTGGGACAACCGCCCCAGAGATTTATAGAAATACTTGATAAGAGGTCAAGTCAGAAGGTTGCGCCAAGAGGGACAACCGCCCCAGAGATTTATAGAAATACTTGATAAGAGGTCAAGTCAGAAGGTTGCGCCAAGAGGGACAACCGCTGCAGAGATTTATAGAAATACTTGATAAGAGGTCAAGTCAGAATGTTGCGCCAAGAGGGACAACCAAAACAGAGGTTAATCGTCTCCACTTGATAGAGATCAAGTGCAGTCATTTTCCATTTTCATTTAATTTCAAGTTAGACAGTTTCAGTTTTTTTTGAAGAAGTCAGTTTTGAAGAAGTAAGTTTTGAAGAAGTCAGTTTTGAAGAAGCCAGTTTTGAAGAAGCCAGTTTTGAAGAAGCCAGTTTTGAAGAAGCCAGTTTTGAAGAAGTCAGTTTTGAAGAAGTCAGTTTTATTCGAAGTCAGTTTTATTCGAAGTCAGTTTTATTCGAAGTCAGTTTTATTCGAAGTCAGTTTTTAAGTCCCAAGTCATTTCAATGCAGTCAATTGAATTCAACTTTTTCTTTGTAGTTTAAGAGAATTTAATTTAAGAAAATGTAATTTAAGAATTTAATTCAACCTTTTTTTTTGTTGAAAAAAAAGAATTAAATTCAACCTGAATGGACCGGTTTGCGTCTTTAGTTTAACCTTTTTTTTTGTTTGTAAGAAGGAAATTGACGATTTGTCTTTTCTTTTCATGCCATTATTGCGTATATAAATATATAAGTAAAATGACATATTTTATTGTTTGCAACCAAAACCGTTTTGACAAATGTTTGTAACGATTTTGATAATTAATTATTGTAATGTATATGAGGAACATGCCGTCCCTCCATTTTGTTTGAACTCTTTTCATTTTTGTTCTAAGTAGTGTGACAAGCAATCTTTTTTTAAAAAGAGCAAAGTGCTCACGAAAAGTCGTAATTGTCAATTTCAGACTTATACCCCCTGCTAAGTCACTCAATTCTCCCGAATGTCGTACTCCAAACTTTGTCTTCTTATTTTATTTTGTTTTAACACCCCAACCTCAGTTGAACCCAGTGTCAACCAGAGAAATGATTCAACCATGGTTAATTCCTCTTTGGTACTATGGAACATAACCACAATTTATGTTAAGTTGTGTTTTTTTATTTTTAAGTATACTATATGTTTAGTTCATTAAAATGCATAATTGATTTCTATTTTTAATTTGTATTCTTAATTTTCTTAATTCAATTATCGTACCGATACTTCTGGTTAATGTTAATGGTTATATAGTTCATATATAGCTAGGAATGTTACTAGTCGAATTTAATTCCACCATCAAAATTTAATTTTTAATACCGCTAGATTTGCTTTCATTACTTGTAAGGTCCTCTAAGTACGTTTTTTTTATTACCTTAATATACGTGTAACTGATTTAATTACGTAAAATCGATAATCCTAATTGAATTCTATTACTTTTGATACATATTCGAATTCATTTCCTTTCCGTACTTCAAGTCACTTTCACATGAAACTCATATGCATACACCATCATTAATACTATCTGTAATTAGATTTTAACAATAATTGACTTAAACTTAAAAGATTTTATAACCCTAAACCCATCTTAAATTACTATACATTATTTTTAAACTTTGTTAATTCAAAAACCTTCCAAATCCCTACACATACACACGCATGTATGCACACTATAATACTATGTATACAACCTTATTCAAAATCATTGGATACAAACTATTTCATAGCGTGTAAGTGCTAACTATGCTATTTATATAGTCCTAAACATTTTTGCTTACTATATATAAATTTTGCTCATCATTTATTCAGTTAATTTAAAATCCTCTCAGCTAATCTGTCCCTCAAAATTATAAGATACACACTTTGTATCTAATACACACAAATACACACTAGACCACAGTCTATACATCATCCATTACGTAATTCGATTTTTTACCTACAATAGTCAATAAAAATTGGTCTTATAGATTGTACGATGTACGTTTTTCCCTTTTATCTACTCTATTCTTATCAGAGCTGGGCACTTCCGCAAACACTTCCGCAATTGCGAAGTATGTTTTTCGTTTGCGGATTTGCGTTTGCGGCAAAGTCGTCGCAAATTAGTGAATTTGCGTTGCGGAACTAAGACCGCAAACGCAAATCTTTTCCGCAAATTTCCCGTGGCCACTGGCCAAGCCCGCTATTGCTGTGACGCTGCTGTCACTGGAGAGGGAGACCAGCAACAGCAACTCCAATCGCCTCTCCAACAAGTTGGCGAAAGAGTTGGACAGTTGGTCCTCTGACAAGGAGAAGAACAAGGAGCTGGAGCAAGCATGTTCCCCAAACTTCACCGCAACGCCTGGGTTCATGTTTTCATCAAGTATAACACGGCCATCCCCAGCTCTGCGGCCGTGGAGAGACTGTTCTCCCAGGGGTCAGATATAATGAAGCCCAAAAGGGCCAGCCTGACCTCTGACAACTTCGAACGTCTCGTGTTCATGAAGGGGAACATGGACTTATTAAAACTGGATTTGGCTCAGTTACTGGAGGAGGACGACTGAACTTGTTGACAAAGCCAGAGGCGTACACTTGTAGAGGCTAGAGGGGTTGAGTTGTACAGTGAGTTCAAGTTGTGTACAGTCACAGTGTTAACTTAATTTAACTTGTGTAATGTAATGTGTGTACAGTTACTACAGTTACAGTACAGTCTTGTCTAACGTGTCTAAGTCTCAAAATTTATGAAATTCAAATGATTAAATTTATTATTTAATTTATTTGCTATTTACTTGCAGGAGGTGTTTTTGTTCAATATAATATATCAATATATGTAGTATTTTTATTTCTTCTACAATAGTGATTTATTGTAATAAATTATTTAGCCTTGTTTTTAATAAAAACAAGGCTAAACATTAAACATTAAAAAGATATAAAAACTTTTTATACCTCTTTAATGTTTTGGATACTTTTTATAGTTAAAATTGCGATTGCGGAATTTGCGGTTTGCGGAAGTGTTTGCGGAAGTGCCCAGCACTGTAAAAATTGGAAATATGGTTTGCGTTTGCGGATTTGCGTTTGCGGCACCAAAAATGGCAAGCAGTTTGCGGATTTGCGGTTGCGGAAGGTAAGGTTTGAGTTTGCGGATTTGCGATTGCGGAAGTGATTTTGAGTTTGCGGTGCCCAGCTCTGTTCATTATGTACATAATTTATCCCACAGAAAAATAAAATTTTGAAATTTTTTTTAACCATATCATTGTTTGTCTAACTTAAATGTTTGTCTAAATTAAAGTATTAATCATTTTATTTTTTATATTATAATAACTCACTTGTTCTGTATAAAAATTGTAATGTAAAGAAAAATTCGTCATCTAACTTGAAGTAGTTAGGATGTTATTTTCTCATTTGTATTGTATTAATGGTACTCTATTAGATTATTGTATAAATATCATTTTTTAAAGGGGAGAGCAATGTAAAAATGAACAATGAATAATCAGTATTCATTTTTACATAAGAACCAAAATCGCTTAACGCGAGTTTGGATAATAATTTTACTTGTAGCTTCCTATTTTTGTTCGTGTCACAACCCTACGATCTACCATATCTATAGTTTAGTCGTATCCATTTTCCATTTGTTATAGAAGTTATTATAATTAATTATGATTGTCTTGCATCTCACCCTCGACCCTAGATTATGCATACACATTGCATATAACAGGATTGGAACCCGTAGTTGTACTTCTTAGTCATTAATACCCACTCTTTGTCTCTAATTCATTCTTGTAAATCTTAATAATAATGATTTGTACTATACGTACAAATTCAATAACTATGACGTCATAAAGTAACTTAATCCTCTTCACGTTTCCATACCGCCAATACTGAATCACCCATTTGGTATGTGGATATCTTTCATGTTCAATATATGGTAAATTCTTTAATAATAAGAAAAAGAAAAGAAAAACTTCATTCTCTATACATCATTATTTGTATTGTGCCCTACCTATTGTCTATTGATGCCTATCAACCTATCAGTCCATATTTTACGCGTGTCTATATTACGCACACAACCTATTGTGTTACGTACATGTAAAATACGTCCACATGTATTTATTTTTATTTTTTTTTTCTCAAGTGCGATCACCCCTCACAAGATATTCATTAGGCTTAGGTAAGTGGTCGAATTTCGAATTCGCGAATCACAGCAAAATCGAACGCTCTGATCCAAATTTATAACATATTATAATATAATGTAACATGTTATGTTGTATATAAATTATCTTGTATGTGCTCATGTACTTGTGTTATGCTAATAACCATATACAGTATAATAACCATATAATATAACCATATAATATAACCATATAATAAGCACACCGGACAAAAAATTAGTCACCCCTAATAGCACCGATAGTAGGAAGTTCAAGGTCACACAGAGGGCGCTGATGTAGCATTGGTAAGTGACAAGTAGCGGTGACGTAGCACACAGGATCAGATCTGTTTCGTGAGGTGGTGAAGAACAAAGTGTGTGTTGGATATAGTCTGCAAATGGGTCGTGAGGCAGACGTTACTCAGTGGCAAAAAGGAGCCATCGTGTTTGGCAGAGCCCACGGACCCAAAATGTCTGAAGTAGCCCAATTTGTTGGTGTGTCAACGCGTACTGTCCAGCGAGTTTACAAAGAGTGGTGTAGTTCGCAATCAACTGACAATCGACGGCGTAACTGTGGCCGGAAAACAATTCTCGACAATAGGGGCCGCCGCCATGTTTCTCGTCTAGTAACTGCAAATCGTTTTCAAACCAGAGAACAATTGCTCCAAGAAACCAATGAGGTTCTCCAGCGACCAATTTCCGAACGGACATTGCGACGAGAACTGCATGCGATGGACATCTGGAGCAGGGTCCACGGAAGAGGCCGCGGTTAACAGCAAGTCACAAATTGGCACGTTATAAATGGGCTCAGAGGCACAAAAACTGGATTGCGGCAGATTGGAAACGTGTAATTTGGTCCGATGAGTCCCGTTTTTGTTTGTTCTCCAATGATGGGAGGCGACGAGTATATCGCAGGTCCAATGAAGCCTTTAATCCTGAATGCGTCGAAGGTGTTGGTCAGTCTGGAAACAGAAAGTGAAGCGCAGGAATAGACACCCACGGACTCTGGCGGAACTTCGGGACCGGCTGATGAACGAGTGGCAGCAGATCGATGTTCAGTACATGCACAACCTCGTAGAGTCTCTGCCTCGCCGGATTCGTGCGGTTATCAAGGCCAGAGGCGCCGTCACACGTTATTAGGTACATTCTGAGAGGGGTGACTAATTTTTTGTCCGGTGTGCTTATAACCATATAATATAACCATATATTATAACCATATATTATAACCATGTATAAATATATAAAAACACTGTAAGAATGGTAAACGACGTAATGTACTTCAATGAAACTGTAATTGAATGTAATGACTTTATATATAATGTAAGAATGTACTTTAATAGAACTTTAAGGGACAATCATAAGCGAATGGGAAGTAATCCATAATCGCAATCATAATTGTAATAAACCCAAACGAAAATGTACTCAGTCGTGTACTTAAATTGTACTTATGTACTACTATGAAATGATATCGCCTTCAGAAATGAAGACGCCACGGCAAAAAAAAATACGATTAGTTTTATTTTTATTTTTTAAATTTTTATTTGGAATCTTTCAAACATCTGATCGTGTTTAAAAGGGGGGAAACGTAACCTCCAACTGCCGTCCCCCAACATTTAGGCTTATATTATACATGTATTTGTAAAATGAACTTCACTTCATTACGGCACTCTGCTTAGGTCACTGCTACGAGCCTCCCTTGTTAGCAGCCTCGCTGCGAGGAGGGGGCAGAGGTCCCTTGCCTCCTTGATTTTTTTAGATTCCGGCCTGAGCTATGGTCGACAGAGGTCGAACCTCTACCCCTGTAAATTCAGAGCACTACCTGTACATTTTTAGAAGTAAACTACAGTAAGAGAAACTTTTTATTTTCCCCTTCGAGCCGTGCTCTCTTCAGAAGAACTTAGTCAGTTAAGTCGATAAGTTATAAAAGAAAAGTCGATAATTTTAGTATCAGAGAAAGTATCAGAGTATTATAAAAAGAGAAGAATTAACAAATGGCGACCCTTTGCCCAAATTAAGAAAGAGACAACCCAAGCACCATAGAAGATATTGGCATAACAGTCTGGCGAGTCTGTAGCCAAGAGTTTAACAAGTGGCGACCCACCATTTGACCGGCGGAAAAGAATTAGAATGTTATAGAAGAAATATCCGTTGCTGCCTCCTAACTAGAACCCCCGTCGATCCGAACCACCCCAGGGCCATAGACGGAGGGGTTAACAGAGTGGCGACCCTATAGCCAGGATAAACATTTCGCGACCCTACTACCAAGATTAGAAGAAGATTTTAAGAAGAGGATTTTAACAAGTGGCCACTCTTTGGCGAGGATAGAAATTACCTTGCATCAGGATAAAACCATTTGACCGGCGTGTCACGACTTCTTGTTCGTAACATCCACTCTTGAACCGGTATGTCACGACTCCAAGTTCCCCACGCCTAGTTTTCATCCAAGAAAAAGTAGCCAGCAAGACGTCTTCAGGACACGTCTCTGAGGATTTCGCCCGTAGAAATTTTGTTAAGTACAAAGTTTGTTTTTTTTAAGAAATTTATAAACACTTGAAAAGTCAGTATTATTAACAGTTAATAATGAGTATCAAGTCAGAATTTACAAGAAACACAGTGAACATTTCAGACACCAGTGATACATTTTTTTAGTGAAACAGTAATTTTCACAGAAGTTAAATGTAACAGAAGTTAAATGTAACTGAAGTTAAATGTAAGAGAAGTTAAAAGTAAGAGAAGTTAAAAGTAAGAGAAGTTAAAAGTAAGAGAAGTTAAATGTAACAGAGTTAATTTCAGAGAGTTAATTTCAGAGAGTTGATTTCAGAGAGTTAATTTCAGAGAGTTAATTTCAGAGAGTTGATTTCAGAGAGTTAATTTCAGAGAGTTAATTTCACTATTATTTTCAGTATAGAATAATTTTATTTTATATACCAAACATAATAGTACCGGAGTGAAATGTTGTTTACATTATTTATTTTTTGTTTACAATTTTTTTCAAATTATTGAATTGAATTGACTTGCAAATTAAGAAAGAGAGTGTTTATAGAGAGTTTATAGATTTAGAGAGATACTTGAAGTAATTTCAAGTCAGTTTTAGTTGCAAATAAGTTGCAACTCAGTTTTAGTTGCAAATAAGTTGCAACTCAGTTTTAGTTGCAAATAAGTTGTAAGTCAGTTTTGAAGTCAGTTTTAGTTGCAAATAAGTTGCAAGTCAGTTTTGAAGTCAGTTTTAGTTGCAAATAAGTTGCAAGTCAGTTTTGAAGTCAGTTTTAGTTGCAAATAAGTTGCAAGTCAGTTTTGAAGTCAGTTTTAGTTGAAAATAAGTTGCAAGTCAGTTTTGAAGTCAGTTTTAGTTGCAAATAAGTTGCAAGTCAGTTTTGAAGTCAGTTTTAGTTGCAAATAAGTTGCAAGTTAGTTTTGAAGTCATTTTTGAAGTCATTTTTTAAGTCATTTTTGAAGTCAGTTTTGAAGTCAGTTTTGAAGTCAGTTTTGAAGTCAGTTATGAAGTCAGAAGGTTGCCCCAAGAGGGACAATCGCCCCAGAGATTTATAGAAATACTTGATAAGAGGTCAAGTCAGAAGGTTGCGCCAAGAGGGACAACCGCCCCAGAGATTTATAGAAATACTTGATAAGAGGTCAAGTCAGAAGGTTGCGCCAAGAGGGACAACCGCCCCAGAGATTTATAGAAATACTTGATAAGAGGTCAAGTCAGAAGGTTGCGCCAAGAGGGACAACCGCCCCAGAGATTTATAGAAATACTTGATAAGAGGTCAAGTCAGAAGGTTGCGCCAAGAGGCACAACCGCCCCAGAGATTTATTGAAATACTTGATAAGAGGTCAAGTCAGAAGGTTGCGCCAAGAGGGACAACCGCCCCAGAGATTTATAGAAATACTTGATAAGAGGTCAAGTCAGAAGGTTGCGCCAAGAGGGACAACCGCCCCAGAGATTTATAGAAATACTTGATAAGAGGTCAATTCAGAAGGTTGCGCCAAGAGGGACAACCGCCCCAGAGATTTATAGAAATACTTGATAAGAGGTCAAGTCAGAAGGTTGCGCCAAGAGGGACAACCGCCCCAGAGATTTATAGAAATACTTGATAAGAGGTCAAGTCAGAATGTTGCGCCAAGAGGGACAACCAAAACAGAGGATAATCGTCTCCACTTGATAGAGATCAAGTGCAGTCATTTTCCATTTTCAATTAATTTCAAGTTAGACAGTTTCAGTTTTTTTTTAAGAAGTCAGTTTTGTAGAAGTCAGTTTTGAAGAAGCCAGTTTTGAAGAAGCCAGTTTTGAAGAAGCCAGTTTTGAAGAAGCCAGTTTTGAAGAAGTCAGTTTTGAAGAAGTCAGTTTTATTCGAAGTCAGTTTTATTCGAAGTCAGTTTTATTCGAAGTCAGTTTTATTCGAAGTCAGTTTTTAAGTCCCAAGTCATTTCAATGCAGTCAATTGAATTCAAGTTTTTCTTTGTAGTTTAAGAGAATTTAATTTAAGAAAATGTAATTTAAGAATTTAATTCAACCTTTTTTTTTGTTGAAAAAAAAGAATTTAATTCAACCTGAATGGACCGGTTTGCGTCTTTAGTTTAACCTTTTTTTTGTTTGTAAGAAGGAAATTGACCGATTTGTCTTTTCTTTTCATGCCATTATTGCGTATATAAATATATAAGTACAATTACATATTTTATTGTTTGCAACCAAAACCGTTTTGACAAATGTTTGTAACGATTTTGATAATTAATTATTGTAATGTATATGAGGAACATGCCGTCCCTCCATTTTGTTTGAACTCTTTTCATTTTTGTTCTAAGTAGTGTGACAAGCAATCTTTTTTTTAAAAAGAGCAAAGTGCTCACGAAAAGTCGTAATTGTCAATTTCAGACTTATACCCCCTGCTTAGACACTCAATTCTCCCGAATGTCGTACTCCAAACTTTGTCTTCTTATTTTATTTTGTTTTAACACCCCAACCTCAGTTGAACCCAGTGTCAACCAGAGAAATGATTCAACCATGGTTAATTCCTCTTTGGTACTATGGAACATAACCACAATTTATGTTAAGTTGTGTTTTTTTATTTTTAAGTATACTATATGTTTAGTTCATTAAAATGCATAATTGATTTCTATTTTTAATTTGTATTCTTAATTTTCTTAATTCAATTATCGTACCGATACTTCTGGTTAATGTTAATGGTTATATAGTTCATATATAGCTAGGAATGTTACTAGTCGAATTTAATTCCACCATCAAAATTTAATTTTTAATACCGCTAGATTTGCTTTCATTACTTGTAAGGTCCTCTAAGTACGTTTTTTTTTATTACCTTAATATACGTGTAACTGATTTAATTACGTAAAATCGATAATCCTAATTGAATTCTTTTACTTTTGATACATATTCGAATTCATTTCCTTTCCGTACTTCAAGTCACTTTCACATGAAACTCATATGCATACACCATCATTAATACTATCTGTAATTAGATTTTAACAATAATTGACTTAAACTTAAAAGATTTTATAACCCTAAACCCATCTTAAATTATTATACATTATTTTTAAACTTTGTTAATTCAAAAACCTTCCAAATCCCTACACATACACACGCATGTATGCACACTATATATACTATATATACAAACCTTATTCTAAAATCATTGGATATCACAAACTATTTCATAGCGTGTAAGTGCTAACTATGCTATTTATATAGTCCTAAGCATTTTTGCTTACTATATATAAATTTTTGCTCAGGCATTTATTCAGTTAATTTAAAAATCCTCTTAGCTAATCTGTCCCTCAAAATTATAAGATACACACTTTGTATCTAATACACACAAATACACACTAGACCACAGGTCTATACATCATCCATTACGTAATTCGATTTTTTACCTACAATAGTCAATAAAAATTGGCTTATAGATTGTACGATGTACATTTTTCCCTTTTATCTACTCTATTCATTATCAGAGCTGGGCACTTCCGCAAACACTTCCGCAATTGCGGAAGTATGTTTTTCGTTTGCGGATTTGCGTTTGCGGCAAAGTCATCTCAAATTAGTGAATTTGCGTTGCGGAACTAAGACCGCAAACGCAAATCTTTCCGCAAATTTCCCACGTGGCCACTGGCCAAGCCCGCTAGTGCTGTGACGCTGCTGTCACTGGAGAGGAAGACCAGCAACAGCAACTCCAATCGCCTCTCCAACAAGTTGGCGAAAGAGTTGGACAGTTGGTCCTCTGACAAGGAGAAGAACAAGGAGCTGGAGCAGAGCATGTTCCCCAAACTTCACCGCAACGCCTGGGTTCATGTTTTCATCAAGTATAACACGGCCATCCCCAGCTCTGCGGCCGTGGAGAGACTGTTCTCCCAGGGGTCAGATATAATGAAGCCCAAAAGGGCCAGCCTGACCTCTGACAACTTCGAACGTCTCGTGTTCATGAAGGGGAACATGGACTTATTAAAACTGGATTTGGCTCAGTTACTGGAGGAGGACGACTGAACTTGTTGACAAAGCCAGAGGCGTACACTTGTAGAGGCTAGAGGGGTTGAGTTGTACAGTGAGTTCAAGTTGTGTACAGTCACAGTGTTAACTTAATTAACTTGTGTAATGTAATGTGTGTACAGTTACTACAGTTACAGTACAGTCTTCTCTAACGTGTCTAAGTCTCAAAATTTATGAAATTCAAATGATTAAATTTATTATTTAATTTATTTGCTATTTACTTGCAGGAGGTGTTTTTGTTCAATATAATATATCAATATATGTAGTATTTTTATTTCTTCTACAATAGTGATTTATTGTAATAAATTATTTAGCCTTGTTTTTAATAAAAACAAGGCTAAAACATTAAACATTAAAAAGATATAAAAACTTTTTATACCTCTTTAATGTTTTGGATACTTTTTATAGTTAAAATTGCGATTGCGGAATTTGCGGTTTGCGGAAGTGTTTGCGGAAGTGCCCAACACTGTAAAAATTGGAAATATGGTTTGCGTTTGCGGATTTGCGTTTGCGGCACCAAAAATGGCAAGCAGTTTGCGGATTTGCGGTTGCGGAAGGTAAGGTTTGAGTTTGCGGATTTGCGATTGCGGAAGTGATTTTGAGTTTGCGGTGCCCAGCTCTGTTCATTATGTACATAATTTATCCCACAGAAAAATAAAATTTTGAAATTTTTTTTAACCATATCATTGTTTGTCTAACTTAAATGTTTGTCTAAATTAAAGTATTAATCTTTGAATTTTTTATATTATATAATAACTCACTTGTTCTGTATAAAAATTTGTAATGTAAAGAAAAATTCGTCATCTAACTTGAAGTAGTTAGGATGTTATTTTCTCATTTGTATTGTATTAATGGTACTCTATTAGATTATTGTATAAATATCATTTTTTAAAGGGGAGAG
Organism: Bathynomus jamesi; assembly: GCA_023014485.1. NCBI lineage: Eukaryota > Metazoa > Arthropoda > Malacostraca > Isopoda > Cirolanidae > Bathynomus > Bathynomus jamesi. Next base: position 763,301 of record JAJOZX010000006.1, on the reverse strand, counting down.
CAATGTAAAAATGAACAATGAATAATCAGTATTCATTTTTACATAAGAACCAAAATCGCTTAACGCGAGTTTGGATAATAATTTTACTTGTAGCTTCCTATTTTTGTTCGTGTCACAACCCTACGATCTACCATATCTATAGTTTAGTCGTATCCATTTTCCATTTGTTATAGAAGTTATTATAATTAATTATGATTGTCTTGCATCTCACCCTCGACCCTAGATTATGCATACACATTGCATATAACAGGATTGGAACCCGTAGTTGTACTTCTTAGTCATTAATACCCACTCTTTGTCTCTAATTCATTCTTGTAAATCTTAATAATAATGATTTGTACTATACGTACAAATTCAATAACTATGACGTCATAAAGTAACTTAATCCTCTTCACGTTTCCATACCGCCAATACTGAATCACCCATTTGGTATGTGGATATCTTTCATGTTCAATATATGGTAAATTCTTTAATAATAAGAAAAAGAAAAGAAAAACTTCATTCTCTATACATCATTATTTGTATTGTGCCCTACCTATTGTCTATTGATGCCTATCAACCTATCAGTCCATATTTTACGCGTGTCTATATTACGCACACAACCTATTGTGTTACGTACATGTAAAATACGTCCACATGTATTTTTTTTTTTTTTTTTTCTCAAGTGCGTTCACCCCTCACAAGATATTCATTAGGCTTAGGTAAGTGGTCGAATTTCGAATTCGCGAATCACAGCAAAATCGAACGCTCTGATCCAAATTTATAACATATTATAATATAATGTAATGTTATTTGTATATAAATTATCTTGTATGTGCTCATACTTGTGTTATGCTAATAACCATATACAGTATAATAACCATATAATATAACCATATAATATAACCATATATTATAACCATATATTATAACTATGTATAAATATATAAAAACACTGTAAGAATGGTAAACGACGTAATGTGCTTCAATGAAACTGTAATTGAATGTAATGACTTTATATATAATGTAAGAATGTACTTTAATAGAACTTTAAGGGACAATCATAAGCGAATGGGAAGTAATCCATAATCGCAATCATAATTGTAATAAACCCAAACGAAAAAATACTCAGTCGTGTACTTAAATTGCACTTATGTACTACTATGAAATGATATCGCCTTCAGAAATGAAGACGCGGCAAAAAAAAAAAGTTTTCATTTTTATTTTTTAAATTTTTATTTTGAATCTTTCAAACATCTGATCGTGTTTAAAAGAGGGGAAACTTAACCTCCAACTGCCGTCCCCCAACTTTTAGGCTTATATTATACATGTATTTGTAAAATGAACTTCACTTCATTACGGCACTCTGCTTAGGTCACTGCTACGAGCCTCCCTTGTTAGCAGCCTCGCTGCGAGGAGGGGGCAGAGGCCCCTTGCCTCCTTGATTTTTTTAGATTCCGGCCTGAGCTATGGTCGAAAGAGGTCGAACCTCTACCCCTGTAAATTCAGAGCACTCCCTGTACATTTTTAGAAGTAAACTACAGTAAGAGTAACTTTTTATTTTCCCCTTCGAGCCGTGCTCTCTTCAGAAGAACTTAGTTAGTTAAGTCGATAAGTTATAAAAGAAAAGTCGATAATTTAAGTATCAGAGAAAGTATCAGAGTATTATAAAAGAGAAGAATTAACAAATGGCGACCCTTTGCCCAAATTAAGAAAGAGACAACCCAAGCACCATATAAGATATTGGCATAACAGTCTGGCGAGTCTGTAGCTAAGAGTTTAACAAGTGGCGACCCACCATTTGACCGGGGAAAAGAATTAGAATGTTATAGAAGAAATATCCGTTGCTGCCTCCTAACTAGAACCCCCGTCGATCCGAACCACCCCAGGGCCATAGACGGAGGGGTTAACAGAGTGGCGGCCCTATAGCCAGGATAAACATTTGGCGACCCTACTACCAAGATTAAAGAAGATTTTAAGAAGAGGATTTTAACAAGTGGCCACTCTTTGGAGAGGATAGAAATTACCTTGCATCAGGATAAAACCATTTGACCGGCGTGTCACGACTTTTTGTTCGTAACATCCACCCTTGAACCGGTGTGTCACGACTCCAAGTTCCCCACGCCTAGTTTTCATCCAAGAAGAAGTCGCCAGAAGACGTCTTCAGGACACGTCTCTGAGGATTTCGCCGTAGAAATTTTGTTAAGTACAGAGTTTGTTTTTTTAAGAAATTTATAAACACTTGAAAAGTCAGTATTATTAACAGTTAATAATGAGTATCAAGTCAGAATTTACAAGAAACACAGTGAACATTTCAGACACCAGTGATACATTTTTTTAGTGAAACTAATTTTCACAGAAGTTAAATGTAACAGAAGTTAAATGTAACAGAAGTTAAATGTAAGAGAAGTTAAAAGTAAGAGAAGTTAAAAGTAAGAGAAGTTAAATGTAACAGAGTTAATTTCAGAGAGTTGATTTCAGAGAGTTAATTTCAGAGAGTTAATTTCAGAGAGTTGATTTCAGAGAGTTAATTTCAGAGAGTTAATTTCACTATTATTTTCAGTATAGAATAATTTTATTTTATGTACCAAACATAATAGTACCGGAGTGAAATGTTGTTTACATTTTTTATTTTTTGTTTACAATTTTTTTCAAATTATTGAATTGAATTGATTTGCAAATTAAGAAAGAGAGTGTTTATAGAGAGTTTATAGATTTAGAGAGGTACTTGAAGTAATTTCAAGTCAGTTTTAGTTGCAAATAAGTTGCAACTCAGTTTTAGTTGCAAATAAGTTGCAAGTCAGTTTTGAAGTCAGTTTTAGTTGCAAATAAGTTGCAAGTCAGTTTTGAAGTCAGTTTTAGTTGCAAATAAGTTGCAAGTCAGTTTTGAAGTCAGTTTTAGTTGCAAATAAGTTGCAAGTCAGTTTTGAAGTCAGTTTTAGTTGCAAATAAGTTGCAAGTCAGTTTTGAAGTCAGTTTTAGTTGCAAATAAGTTGCAAGTCAGTTTTGAAGTCAGTTTTAGTTGCAAATAAGTTGCAAGTCAGTTTTGAAGTCATTTTTGAAGTCATTTTTGAAGTCATTTTTGAAGTCAGTTTTGAAGTCAGTTTTGGAGTCAGTTTTGATGTCAGTTTTGAAGTCAGTTTTGAAGTCAGAAGGTTGCGCCAAGAGGGACAACCGCCCCAGAGATTTATAGAAATACTTGATAAGAGGTCAAGTCAGAAGGTTGCGCCAAGAGGGACAACCGCCCCAGAGATTTATAGAAATACTTGATAAGAGGTCAAGTCAGAAGGTTACGCCAAGAGGGACAACCGCCCCAGAGATTTATAGAAATACTTGATAAGAGGTCAAGTCAGAAGGTTGCGCCAAGTGGGACAACCGCCCCAGAGATTTATAGAAATACTTGATAAGAGGTCAAGTCAGAAGGTTGCGCCAAGAGGGACAACCGCCCCAGAGATTTATAGAAATACTTGATAAGAGGTCAAGTCAGAAGGTTGCGCCAAGAGGGACAACCGCTCAGAGATTTATAGAAATACTTGATAAGAGGTCAAGTCAGAAGTTGCGCCAAGAGGGACAACCAAAACAGAGGTTAATCGTCTCCACTTGATAGAGATCAAGTGCAGTCATTTTCCATTTTCAGTTAATTTCAAGTTAGACAGTTTCAGTTTTTTTTGAAGAAGTCAGTTTTGAAGAAGTAAGTTTTGAAGAAGTCAGTTTTGAAGAAGCCAGTTTTGAAGAAGCCAGTTTTGAAGAAGCCAGTTTTGAAGAAGCCAGTTTTGAAGAAGTCAGTTTTGAAGAAGTCAGTTTTGAAGAAGTCAGTTTTATTCGAAGTCAGTTTTATTCGAAGTCAGTTTTATTCGAAGTCAGTTTTTAAGTCCCAAGTCATTTCAATGCAGTCAATTGAATTCAACTTTTTCTTTGTAGTTTAAGAGAATTTAATTTAAGAAAATGTAATTTAAGAATTTAATTCAACCTTTTTTTTTGTTGAAAAAAAAGAATTAAATTCAACCTGAATGGACCGGTTTGCGTCTTTAGTTTAACCTTTTTTTTTGTTTGTAAGAAGGAAATTGACCGATTTGTCTTTTCGTTTCATGCCATTATTGCGTATATAAATATATAAGTAAAATGACATATTTTATTGTTTGCAACCAAAACCGTTTTGACAAATGTTTGTAACGATTTTGATAATTAATTATTGTAATGTATATGAGGAACATGCCGTCCCTCCATTTTGTTTGAACTCTTTTCATTTTTGTTCTAAGTAGTGTGACAAGCAATCTTTTTTTAAAAAGAGCAAAGTGCTCACGAAAAGTCGTAATTGTCAATTTCAGACTTATACCCCCTGCTAAGTCACTCAATTCTCCCGAATGTCGTACTCCAAACTTTGTCTTCTTATTTTATTTTGTTTTAACACCCCAACCTCAGTTGAACCCAGTGTCAACCAGAGAAATGATTCAACCATGGTTAATTCCTCTTTGGTACTATGGAACATAACCACAATTTATGTTAAGTTGTGTTTTTTTTTTTTAAGTATACTATATGTTTAGTTCATTAAAATGCATAATTGATTTCTATTTTTAATTTGTATTCTTAATTTTCTTAATTCAATTATCGTACCGATACTTCTGGTTAATGTTAATGGTTATATAGTTCATATATAGCTAGGAATGTTACTAGTCGAATTTAATTCCACCATCAAAATTTAATTTTTAATACCGCTAGATTTGCTTTCATTACTTGTAAGGTCCTCTAAGTACGTTTTTTTTTTATTACCTTAATATACGTGTAACTGATTTAATTACGTAAAATCGATAATCCTAATTGAATTCTTTTACTTTTGATACATATTCGAATTCATTTCCTTTCCGTACTTCAAGTCACTTTCACATGAAACTCATATGCATACACCATCATTAATACTATCTGTAATTAGATTTTAACAATAATTGACTTAAACTTAAAAGATTTTATAACCCTAAACCCATCTTAAATTACTATACATTATTTTTAAACTTTGTTAATTCAAAAACCTTCCAAATCCCTACACATACACACGCATGTATGCACACTATATATACTATATATACAAACCTTATTCTAAAATCATTGGATATCACAAACTATTTCATAGCGTGTAAGTGCTAACTATGCTATTTATATAGTCCTAAACATTTTTGCTTACTATATATAAATTTTTGCTCAGGCATTTATTCAGTTAATTTAAAAATCCTCTCAGCTAATCTGTCCCTCAAAATTATAAGATACACACTTTGTATCTAATACACACAAATACACACTAGACCACAGGTCTATACATCATCCATTACGTAATTCGATTTTTTACCTACAATAGTCAATAAAAATTGGCTTATAGATTGTACGATGCACGTTTTTCCCTTTTATCTACTCTATTCATTATCAGAGCTGGGCACTTCCGCAAACACTTCCGCAATTGCGGAAGTATGTTTTTCGTTTGCGGATTTGCGTTTGCGGCAAAGTCGTCGCAAATTAGTGAATTTGCGTTGCGGAACTAAGACCGCAAACGCAAATCTTTCCGCAAATTTCCCACGTGGCCACTGGCCAAGCCCGCTATTGCTGTGACGCTGCTGTCACTGGAGAGGGAGACCAGCAACAGCAACTCCAATCGCCTCTCCAACAAGTTGGCGAAAGAGTTGGACAGTTGGTCCTCTGACAAGGAGAAGAACAAGGAGCTGGAGCAGAGCATGTTCCCCAAACTTCACCGCAACGCCTGGGTTCATGTTTTCCTCAAGTATAACACGGCCATCCCCAGCTCTGCGGCCGTGGAGAGACTGTTCTCCCAGGGGTCAGATATAATGAAGCCCAAAAGGGCCAGCCTGACCTCTGACAACTTCGAACGTCTCGTGTTCATGAAGGGGAACATTGACTTATTAAAACTGGATTTGGCTCAGTTACTGGAGGAGGACGACTGAACTTGTTGACAAAGCCAGAGGCGTACACTTGTAGAGGCTAGAGGGGTTGAGTTGTACAGTGAGTTCAAGTTGTGTACAGTCACAGTGTTAACTTAATTTAACTTGTGTAATGTAATGTGTGTACAGTTACTACAGTTACAGTACAGTCTTCTCTAACGTGTCTAAGTCTCAAAATTTATGAAATTCAAATGATTAAATATTATTTAATTTATTTGCTATTTACTTGCAGGAGGTGTTTTTGTTCAATATAATATATCAATATATGTAGTATTTTTATTTCTTCTACAATAGTGATTTATTGTAATAAATTATTTAGCCTTGTTTTTAATAAAAACAAGGCTAAAACATTAAACATTAAAAAGATATAAAAACTTTTTATACCTCTTTAATGTTTTGGATACTTTTTATAGTTAAAATTGCGATTGCGGAATTTGCGGTTTGCGGAAGTGTTTGCGGAAGTGCCCAGCACTGTAAAAATTGGAAATATGGTTTGCGTTTGCGGATTTGCGTTTGCGGCACCAAAAATGGCAAGCAGTTTGCGGATTTGCGGTTGCGGAAGGTAAGGTTTGAGTTTGCGGATTTGCGATTGCGGAAGTGATTTTGAGTTTGCGGTGCCCAGCTCTGTTCATTATGTACATAATTTATCCCACAGAAAAATAAAATTTTGAAATTTTTTTTAACCATATCATTGTTTGTCTAACTTAAATGTTTGTCTAAATTAAAGTATTAATCATTTTATTTTTTATGTTATATAATAACTCACTTGTTCTGTATAAAAATTTGTAATGTAAAGAAAAATTCGTCATCTAACTTGAAGTAGTTAGGATGTTATTTTCTCATTTGTATTGTATTAATGGTACTCTATTAGATTATTGTATAAATATCATTTTTTAAAGGGGAGAGCAATGTAAAAATGAACAATGAATAATCAGTATTCATTTTTACATAAGAACCAAAATCGCTTAACGCGAGTTTGGATAATAATTTTACTTGTAGCTTCCTATTTTTGTTCGTGTCACAACCCTACGATCTACCATATCTATAGTTTAGTCGTATCCATTTTCCATTTGTTATAGAAGTTATTATAATTAATTATGATTGTCTTGCATCTCACCCTCGACCCTAGATTATGCATACACATTGCATATAACAGGATTGGAACCCGTAGTTGTACTTCTTAGTCATTAATACCCACTCTTTGTCTCTAATTCATTCTTGTAAATCTTAATAATAATGATTTGTACTATACGTACAAATTCAATAACTATGACGTCATAAAGTAACTTAATCCTCTTCACGTTTCCATACCGCCAATACTGAATCACCCATTTGGTATGTGGATATCTTTCATGTTCAATATATGGTAAATTCTTTAATAATAAGAAAAAGAAAAGAAAAACTTCATTCTCTATACATCATTATTTGTATTGTGCCCTACCTATTGTCTATTGATGCCTATCAACCTATCAGTCCATATTTTACGCGTGTCTATATTACGCACACAACCTATTGTGTTACGTACATGTAAAATACGTCCACATGTATTTATTTATTTTTTTTTTTTCTCAAGTGCGTTCACCCCTCACAAGATATTCATTAGGCTTAGGTAAGTGGTCGAATTTCGAATTCGCGAATCACAGCAAAATCGAACGCTCTGATCCAAATTTATAACATATTATAATATAATGTAACATGTTATGTTGTATATAAATTATCTTGTATGTGCTCATGTACTTGTGTTATGCTAATAACCATATACAGTATAATAACCATATAATATAACCATATAATATAACCATATAATAAGCACACCGGACAAAAAATTAGTCACCCCTAATAGCACCGATAGTAGGAAGTTCAAGGTCACACAGAGGGCGCTGATGTAGCATTGGTAAGTGACAAGTAGCGGTGACGTAGCACACAGGATCAGATCTGTTTCGTGAGGTGGTGAAGAACAAAGTGTGTGTTGGATATAGTGTGCAAAATGGGTCGTGAGGCAGACGTTACTCAGTGGCAAAAAGGAGCCATCGTGTTTGGCAGAGCCCACGGACCCAAAATGTCTGAAGTAGCCCAATTTGTTGGTGTGTCAACGCGTACTGTCCAGCGAGTTTACAAAGAGTGGTGTAGTTCGCAATCAACTCACAATCGACGGCGTAACTGTGGCCGGAAAACAATTCTCGACAATAGGGGCCGCCGCCATGTTTCTCGTCTAGTAACTGCAAATCGTTTTCAAACCAGAGAACAATTGCTCCAAGAAACCAATGAGGTTCTCCAGCGACCAATTTCCGAACGGACATTGCGACGAGAACTGCATGCGATGGACATCTGGAGCAGGGTCCACGGAAGAGGCCGCTGTTAACAGCAAGTCACAAATTGGCACCTTATAAATGGGCTCAGAGGCACAAAAACTGGACTGCGGCAGATTGGAAACGTGTAATTTGGTCCGATGAGTCCCGTTTTTGTTTGTTCTCCAATGATGGGAGGCGACGAGTATATCGCAGGTCCAATGAAGCCTTTAATCCTGAATGCGTCGAAGGTGTTGGTCAGTCTGGAAACAGAAAGTGAAGCGCAGGAATAGACACCCACGGACTCTGGCGGAACTTCGGGACCGGCTGATGAACGAGTGGCAGCAGATCGATGTTCAGTACATGCACAACCTCGTAGAGTCTCTGCCTCGCCGGATTCGTGCGGTTATCAAGGCCAGAGGCGCCGTCACACGTTATTAGGTACATTCTGAGAGGGGTGACTAATTTTTTGTCCGGTGTGCTTATAACCATATAATATAACCATATATTATAACCATATATTATAACCATGTATAAATATATAAAAACACTGTAAGAATGGTAAACGACGTAATGTACTTCAATGAAACTGTAATTGAATGTAATGACTTTATATATAATGTAAGAATGTACTTTAATAGAACTTTAAGGGACAATCATAAGCGAATGGGAAGTAATCCATAATCGCAATCATAATTGTAATAAACCCAAACGAAAATGTACTCAGTCGTGTACTTAAATTGTACTTATGTACTACTATGAAATGATATCGCCTTCTGAAATGAAGACGCCACGGCAAAAAAAAATACGATTAGTTTTATTTTTATTTTTTAAATTTTTATTTGGAATCTTTCAAACATCTGATCGTGTTTAAAAGGGGGGAAACTTAACCTCCAACTGCCGTCCCCCAACATTTAGGCTTATATTATACATGTATTTGTAAAATGAACTTCACTTCATTACGGCACTCTGCTTAGGTCACTGCTACGAGCCTCCCTTGTTAGCAGCCTCGCTGCGAGGAGGGGGCAGAGGTCCCTTGCCTCCTTGATTTTTTTAGATTCCGGCCTGAGCTATGGTCGAAAGAGGTCGAACCTCTACCCCTGTAAATTCAGAGCACTACCTGTACATTTTTAGAAGTAAACTACAGTAAGAGAAACTTTTTATTTTCCCCTTCGAGCCGTGCTCTCTTCAGAAGAACTTAGTCAGTTAAGTCGATAAGTTATAAAAGAAAAGTCGATAATTTTAGTATCAGAGAAAGTATCAGAGTATTATAAAAAGAGAAGAATTAACAAATGGCGACCCTTTGCCCAAATTAAGAAAGAGACAACCCAAGCACCATAGAAGATATTGGCATAACAGTCTGGCGAGTCTGTAGCCAAGAGTTTAACAAGTGGCGACCCACCATTTGACCGGCGGAAAAGAATTAGAATGTTATAGAAGAAATATCCGTTGCTGCCTCCTAACTAGAACCCCCGTCGATCCGAACCACCCCAGGGCCATAGACGGAGGGGTTAACAGAGTGGCGACCCTATAGCCAGGATAAACATTTCGCGACCCTACTACCAAGATTAGAAGAAGATTTTAAGAAGAGGATTTTAACAAGTGGCCACTCTTTGGCGAGGATAGAAATTACCTTGCATCAGGATAAAACCATTTGACCGGCGTGTCACGACTTCTTGTTCGTAACATCCACTCTTGAACCGGTGTGTCACGACTCCAAGTTCCCCACGCCTAGTTTTCATCCAAGAAGAAGTAGCCAGCAAGACGTCTTCAGGAAACGTCTCTGAGGATTTCGCCCGTAGAAATTTTGTTAAGTACAAAGTTTGTTTTTTTTAAGAAATTTATAAACACTTGAAAAGTCAGTATTATTAACAGTTAATAATGAGTATCAAGTCAGAATTTACAAGAAACACAGTGAACATTTCAGACACCAGTGATACATTTTTTTAGTGAAACAGTAATTTTCACAGAAGTTAAATGTAACAGAAGTTAAATGTAACAGAAGTTAAATGTAAGAGAAGTTAAAAGTAAGAGAAGTTAAAAGTAAGAGAAGTTAAAAGTAAGAGAAGTTAAATGTAACTGAGTTAATTTCAGAGAGTTAATTTCAGAGAGTTGATTTCAGAGAGTTAATTTCAGAGAGTTAATTTCAGAGAGTTGATTTCAGAGAGTTAATTTCAGAGAGTTAATTTCACTATTATTTTCAGTATAGAATAATTTTATTTTATATACCAAACATAATAGTACCGGAGTGAAATGTTGTTTACATTATTTATTTTTTGTTTACAATTTTTTTCAAATTATTGAATTGAATTGACTTGCAAATTAAGAAAGAGAGTGTTTATAGAGAGTTTATAGATTTAGAGAGATACTTGAAGTAATTTCAAGTCAGTTTTAGTTGCAAATAAGTTGCAAGTCAGTTTTAGTTGCAAATAAGTTGCAAGTCAGTTTTGAAGTCAGTTTTAGTTGCAAATAAGTTGCAAGTCAGTTTTGAAGTCAGTTTTAGTTGCAAATAAGTTGCAAGTCAGTTTTGAAGTCAGTTTTAGTTGCAAATAAGTTGCAAGTCAGTTTTGAAGTCAGTTTTAGTTGAAAATAAGTTGCAAGTCAGTTTTGAAGTCAGTTTTAGTTGCAAATAAGTTGCAAGTCAGTTTTGAAGTCAGTTTTAGTTGCAAATAAGTTGCAAGTCAGTTTTGAAGTCATTTTTGAAGTCATTTTTGAAGTCATTTTTTAAGTCAGTTTTGAAGTCAGTTTTGAAGTCAGTTATGAAGTCAGAAGGTTGCCCCAAGAGGGACAACCGCCCCAGAGATTTATAGAAATACTTGATAAGAGGTCAAGTCAGAAGGTTGCGCCAAGAGGGACAACCGCCCCAGAGATTTATAGAAATACTTGATAAGAGGTCAAGTCAGAAGGTTGCGCCAAGAGGGACAACCGCCCCAGAGATTTATAGAAATACTTGATAAGAGGTCAATTCAGAAGGTTGCGCCAAGAGGGACAACCGCCCCAGAGATTTATAGAAATACTTGATAAGAGGTCAAGTCAGAAGGTTGCGCCAAGAGGGACAACCGCCCCAGAGATTTATAGAAATACTTGATAAGAGGTCAAGTCAGAATGTTGCGCCAAGAGGGACAACCAAAACAGAGGATAATCGTCTCCACTTGATAGAGATCAAGTGCAGTCATTTTCCATTTTCAGTTAATTTCAAGTTAGACAGTTTCAGTTTTTTTTTAAGAAGTCAGTTTTGAAGAAGTCAGTTTTGAAGAAGCCAGTTTTGAAGAAGCCAGTTTTGAAGAAGCCAGTTTTGAAGAAGCCAGTTTTGAAGAAGCCAGTTTTGAAGAAGTCAGTTTTGAAGAAGTCAGTTTTATTCGAAGTCAGTTTTATTCGAAGTCAGTTTTATTCGAAGTCAGTTTTTAAGTCCCAAGTCATTTCAATGCAGTCAATTGAATTCAAGTTTTTCTTTGTAGTTTAAGAGAATTTAATTTAAGAAAATGTAATTTAAGAATTTAATTCAACATTTTTTTTTTTGTGAAAAAAAAGAATTAAATTCAACCTGAATGGACCGGTTTGCGTCTTTAGTTTAACCTTTTTTTTTGTTTGTATGAAGGAAATTGACCGATTTGTCTTTTCTTTTCATGCCATTATTGCGTATATAAATATATAAGTAAAATGACATATTTTATTGTTTGCAACCAAAACCGTTTTGACAAATGTTTGTAATGATTTTGATAATTAATTATTGTAATGTATATGAGGAACATGCCGTCCCTCCATTTTGTTTGAACTCTTTTCATTTTTGTTCTAAGTAGTGTGACAAGCAATCTTTTTTTTCAAAAGAGCAAAGTGCTCACGAAAAGTCGTAATTGTCAATTTCAGACTTATACCCCCTGCTTAGTCACTCAATTCACCCGAATGTCGTACTCCAAACTTTGTCTTCTTATTTTATTTTGTTTTAACACCCCAACCTCAGTTGAACCCAGTGTCAACCAGAGAAATGATTCAACCATGGTTAATTCCTCTTTGGTACTATGGAACATAACCACAATTTATTTTAAGTTGTGTTTTTTTATTTTTAAGTATACTATATGTTTAGTTCATTAAAATGCATAATTGATTTCTATTTTTAATTTGTATTCTTAATTTTCTTAATTCAATTATCGTACCGATACTTCTGGTTAATGTTAATGGTTATATAGTTCATATATAGCTAGGAATGTTACTAGTCGAATTTAATTCCACCATCAAAATTTAATTTTTAATACCGCTAGATTGCCTCCTTGATTTTTTTAGATTCCGGCCTGAGCTATGGTCGAAAGAGGTCGAACCTCTACCCCTGTAAATTTAGAGCACTACCTGTACATTTTTAGAAGTAAACTACAGTAAGAGAAACTTTTTATTTTCCCCTTCGAGCCGTGCTCTCTTCAGAAGAACTTAGTCAGTTAAGTCGATAAGTTATAAAAGAAAAGTCGATAATTTTAGTATCATAGAAAGTATCAGAGTATTATAAAAAGAGAAGAATTAACAAATGGCGACCCTTTGCCCAAATTAAGAAAGAGACAACCCAAGCACCATAGAAGATATTGGCATAACAGTCTGGCGAGTCTGTAGCCAAGAGTTTAACAAGTGGCGACCCACCATTTGACCGTCGGAAAAGAATTAGAATGTTATAGAAGAAATATCCGTTGCTGCCTCCTAACTAGAAACCCCGTCGATCCGAACCACCCCAGGGCCATAGACGGAGGGGTTAACAGAGTGGCGACCCTATAGCCAGGATAAACATTTGGCGACCCTACTACCAAGATTAGAAGAAGATTTTAAGAAGAGGATTTTAACAAGTGGCCACTCTTTGGCGAGGATAGAAATTACCTTGCATCAGGATAAAACCATTTGACCGGCGTGTCACGACTTCTTGTTCGTAACATCCACCCTTGAACCGGTGTGTCACGACTCCAAGTTCCCCACGCCTAGTTTTCATCCAAGAAGAAGTAGCCAGCAAGACGTCTTCAGGACACGTCTCTGAGGATTTCGCACGTAGAAATTTTGTTAAGTACAGAGTTTGTTTTTTTTAAGAAATTTATAAACACTTGAAAAGTCAGTATTATTAACAGTTAATAATGAGTATCAAGTCAGAATTTACAAGAAACACAGTGAACATTTCAGACACCAGTGATACATTTTTTTAGTGAAACAGTAATTTTCACAGAAGTTAAATGTAACAGAAGTTAAATGTAACAGAAGTTAAATGTAAGAGAAGTTAAAAGTAAGAGAAGTTAAAAGTAAGAGAAGTTAAAAGTAAGAGAAGTTAAATGTAACAGAGTTAATTTCAGAGAGTTAATTTCAGAGAGTTGATTTCAGAGAGTTAATTTCAGAGAGTTAATTTCAGAGAGTTGATTTCAGAGAGTTAATTTCAGAGAGTTAATTTCACTATTATTTTCAGTATAGAATAATTTTATTTTATTTACCAAACATAATAGTACCGGAGTGAAATGTTGTTTACATTTTTTATTTTTTGTTTACAATTTTTTTCAAATTATTGAATTGAATTGACTTGCAAATTAAGAAAGAGAGTGTTTATAGAGAGTTTATAGATTTAGAGAGATACTTGAAGTAATTTCAAGTCAGTTTTAGTTGCAAATAAGTTGCAACTAAGTTTTAGTTGCAAATAAGTTGCAAGTCAGTTTTAGTTGCAAATAAGTTGCAAGTCAGTTTTGAAGTCAGTTTTAGTTGCAAATAAGTTGCAAGTCAGTTTTGAAGTCAGTTTTAGTTGCAAATAAGTTGCAAGTAAGTTTTGAAGTCAGTTTTAGTTGCAAATAAGTTGCAAGTCAGTTATGAAGTCAGTTTTAGTTGAAAATAAGTTGCAAGTCAGTTTTGAAGTCAGTTTTAGTTGCAAATAAGTTGCAAGTCAGTTTTGAAGTCAGTTTTAGTTGCAAATAAGTTGCAAGTCAGTTTTGAAGTCATTTTTAAGTCATTTTTGAAGTCATTTTTGAAGTCATTTTTGAAGTCAATTTTGAAGTCAGTTTTGAAGTCAGTTTTGAAGTCAGAAGGTTGCCCCAAGAGGGACAACCGCCCCAGAGATTTATAGAAATACTTGATAAGAGGACAAGTCAGAAGGTTGCACCAAGAGGGACAACCGCCCCAGAGATTTATAGAAATACTTGATAAGAGGTCAAGTCAGAAGGTTGCGCCAAGAGGGACAACCGCCCCAGAGATTTATAGAAATACTTGATAAGAGGTCAAGTCAGAAGGTTGCGCCAAGAGGGACAACCGCCCCAGAGATTTATAGAAATACTTGATAAGAGGTCAAGTCAGAAGGTTGCGCCAAGAGGGACAACCGCCCCAGAGATTTATAGAAATACTTGATAAGAGGTCAAGTCAGAAGGTTGCGCCAAGAGGGACAACCGCCCCAGAGATTTATAGAAATACTTGATAAGAGGTCAAGTCAGAAGGTTGCGCCAAGAGGGACAACCGCCCCAGAGATTTATAGAAATACTTGATAAGAGGTCAAGTCAGAAGGTTGCGCCAAGAGGGACAACCGCCCCAGAGATTTATAGAAATACTTGATAAGAGGTCAAGTCAGAATGTTGCGCCAAGAGGGACAACCAAAACAGAGGTTAATCGTCTCCACTTGATAGAGATCAAGTGCAGTCATTTTCCATTTTCAGTTAATTTCAAGTTAGACTGTTTCAGTTTTTTTTGAAGAAGTCAGTTTTGAAGAAGTCAGTTTTGAAGAAGTCAGTTTTGAAGAAGCCAGTTTTGAAGAAGCCAGTTTTGAAGAAGCCAGTTTTGAAGAAGCCAGTTTTGAAGAAGTCAGTTTTGAAGAAGTCAGTTTTGAAGAAGTCAGTTTTATTTGAAGTCAGTTTTATTCGAAGTCAGTTTTATTCGAAGTCAGTTTTTAAGTCCCAAGTCATTTCAATGCAGTCAATTGAATTCAACTTTTTCTTTGTAGGTTAAGAGAATTTAATTTACGAAAATGTAATTTAAGAATTTAATTTAACCTTTTTTTTTGTTGAAAAAAAAGAATTAAATTCAACCTGAATGGACCGGTTTGCGTCTTTAGTTTAACCTTTTTTTTTGTTTGTAAGAAGGAAATTGACCGATTTGTCTTTTCTTTTCATGCCATTATTGCGTATATAAATATATAAGTAAAATGACATATTTTATTGTTTGCAACCAAAACCGTTTTGACAAATGTTTGTAACGATTTTGATAATTAATTATTGTAATGTATATGAGGAACATGCCGTCCCTCCATTTTGTTTGAACTCTTTTCATTTTTGTTCTAAGTAGTGTGACAAGCAATCTTTTTTTTAAAAAGAGCAAAGTGCTCACGAAAAGACGTAATTGTCAATTTCAGACTTATACCCCCTGCTTAGTCACTCAATTCTCCCGAATGTCGTACTCCAAACTTTGTCTTCTTATTTTATTTTGTTTTAACACCCCAACCTCAGTTGAACCCAGTGTCAACCAGAGAAATGATTCAACCATGGTTAATTCCTCTTTGGTACTATGGAACATAACCACAATTTATGTTAAGTTGTGTTTTTTTATTTTTAAGTATACTATATGTTTAGTTCATTAAAATGCATAATTGATTTCTATTTTTAATTTGTATTCTTAATTTTCTTAATTCAATTATCGTACCGATACTTCTGGTTAATGTTAATGGTTATATAGTTCATATATAGCTAGGAATGTTACTAGTCGAATTTAATTCCACCATCAAAATTTAATTTTTAATACCGCTAGATTTGCTTTCATTACTTGTAAGGTCCTCTAAGTACGTTTTTTTTTATTACCTTAATATACGTGTAACTGATTTAATTACGTAAAATCGATAATCCTAATTGAATTCTATTACTTTTGATACATATTCGAATTCATTTCCTTTCCGTACTTCAAGTCACTTTCACATGAAACTCATATGCATAAACCATCATTAATACTATCTGTAATTAGATTTTAACAATAATTGACTTAAACTTAAAAGATTTTATAACCCTAAACCCATCTTAAATTACTATACATTATTTTTAAACTTTGTTAATTCAAAAACCTTCCAAATCCCTACACATACACACGCATGTATGCACACTATATATACTATATATCCAAACCTTATTCTAAAATCATTGGATATCACAAACTATTTCATAGCGTGTAAGTGCTAACTATGCTATTTATATAGTCCTAAGCATTTTTGCTTACTATATATAAATTTTTGCTCAGGCATTTATTCAGTTAATTTAAAAATCCTCTCAGCTAATCTGTCCCTCAAAATTATAAGATACACACTTTGTATCTAATACACACAAATACACACTAGACCACAGGTCTATACATCATCCATTACGTAATTCGATTTTTTACCTACAATAGTCAATAAAAATTGGCTTATAGATTGTACGATGTACGTTTTTCCCTTTTATCTACTCTATTCATTATCAGAGCTGGGCACTTCCGCAAACACTTCCGCAATTGCGGAAGTATGTTTTTCGTTTGCGGATTTGCGTTTGCGGCAAAGTCATCGCAAATTAGTGAATTTGCGTTGCGGAACTAAGACCGCAAACGCAAATCTTTCCGCAAATTTCCCACGTGGCCACTGGCCAAGCCCGCTAGTGCTGTGACGCTGCTGTCACTGGAGAGGGAGACCAGCAACAGCAACTCCAATCGCCTCTCCAACAAGTTGGCGAAAGAGTTGGACAGTTGGTCCTCTGACAAGGAGAAGAACAAGGAGCTGGAGCAGAGCATGTTCCCCAAACTTCACCGCAACGCCTGGGTTCATGTTTTCCTCAAGTATAACACGGTCATCCCCAGCTCTGCGGCCGTGGAGAGACTGTTCTCCCAGGGGTCAGATATAATGAAGCCCAAAAGGGCCAGCCTGACCTCTGACAACTTCGAACGTCTCGTGTTCATGAAGGGGAACATGGACTTATTAAAACTGGATTTGGCTCAGTTACTGGAGGAGGACGACTGAACTTGTTGACAAAGCCAGAGGCGTACACTTGTAGAGGCTAGAGGGGTTGAGTTGTACAGTGAGTTCAAGTTGTGTACAGTCACAGTGTTAACTTAATTTAACTTGTGTAATGTAATGTCTGTACAGTTACTACAGTTACAGTACAGTCTTCTATAACGTGTCTAAGTCTCAAAATTTATGAAATTCAAATGATTAAATTTATTATTTAATTTATTTGCTATTTACTTGCAGGAGGTGTTTTTGTTCAATATAATATATCAATATATGTAGTATTTTTATTTCTTCTACAATAGTGATTTATTGTAATAAATTATTTAGCCTTGTTTTTAATAAAAACAAGGCTAAAACATTAAACATTAAAAAGATATAAAAACTTTTTATACCTCTTTAATGTTTTGGATACTTTTTATAGTTAAAATTGCGATTGCGGAATTTGCGGTTTGCGGAAGTGTTTGCGGAAGTGCCCAGCACTGTAAAAATTGGAAATATGGTTTGCGTTTGCGGATTTGCGTTTGCGGCACCAAAAATGGCAAGCAGTTTGCGGATTTGCGGTTGCGGAAGGTAAGGTTTGAGTTTGCGGATTTGCGATTGCGGAAGTGATTTTGAGTTTGCGGTGCCCAGCTCTGTTCATTATGTACATAATTTATCCCACAGAAAAATAAAATTTTGAAATTTTTTTAACCATATCATTGTTTGTCTAACTTAAATGTTTGTCTAAATTAAAGTATTAATCTTTGAATTTTTTATATTATATAATAACTCACTTGTTCTGTATAAAAATTTGTAATGTAAAGAAAAATTCGTCATCTAACTTGAAGTAGTTAGGATGTTATTTTCTCATTTGTATTGTATTAATGGTACTCTATTAGATTATTGTATAAATATCATTTTTTAAAGGGGAGAGCAATGTAAAAATGAACAATGAATAATCAGTATTCATTTTTACATAAGAACCAAAATCGCTTAACGCGAGTTTGGATAATAATTTTACTTGTAGCTTCCTATTTTTGTTCGTGTCACAACCCTACGATCTACCATATCTATAGTTTAGTCGTATCCATTTTCCATTTGTTATAGAAGTTATTATAATTAATTATGATTGTCTTGCATCTCACCCTCGACCCTAGATTATGCATACACATTGCATATAACAGGATTGGAACCCGTAGTTGTACTTCTTAGTCATTAATACCCACTCTTTGTCTCTAATTCATTCTTGTAAATCTTAATAATAATGATTTGTACTATACGTACAAATTCAATAACTATGACGTCATAAAGTAACTTAATCCTCTTCACGTTTCCATACCGCCAATACTGAATCACCCATTTGGTATGTGGATATCTTTCATGTTCAATATATGGTAAATTCTTTAATAATAAGAAAAAGAAAAGAAAAACTTCATTCTCTATACATCATTATTTGTATTGTGCCCTACCTATTGTCTATTGATGCCTATCAACCTATCAGTCCATATTTTACGCGTGTCTATATTACGCACACAACCTATTGTGTTACGTACATGTAAAATACGTCCACATGTATTTTTTTTTTTTTTTTTCTCAAGTGCGTTCACCCCTCACAAGATATTCATTAGGCTTAGGTAAGTTGTCGAATTTCGAATTCGCGAATCACAGCAAAATCGAACGCTCTGATCCAAATTTATAACATATTATAATATAATGTAACATGTTATGTTGTATATAAATTATCTTGTATGTGCTCATGTACTTGTGTTATGCTAATAACCATATACAGTATAATAACCATATAATATAACCGTATAATATAACCATATAATAAGCACACCGGACAAAAAATTAGTCACCCATAATAGCACCGATAGTAGGAAGTTCAAGGTCACACAGAGGGCGCTGATGTAGCATTGGTAAGTGACAAGTAGCGGTGACGTAGCACACAGGATCAGATCTGTTTCGTGAGGTGGTGAAGAACAAAGTGTGTGTTGGATATAGTCTGCAAAATGGGTCGTGAGGCAGACGTTACTCAGTGGCAAAAAGGAGCCATCGTGTTTGGCAGAGCCCACGGACCCAAAATGTCTGAAGTAGCCCAATTTGTTGGTGTGTCAACGCGTACTGTCCAGCGAGTTTACAAAGAGTGGTGTAGTTCGCAATCAACTGCCAATCGACGGCGTAACTGTGGCCGGAAAACAATTCTCGACAATAGGGGCCGCCGCCATGTTTCTCGTCTAGTAACTGCAAATCGTTTTCAAACCAGAGAACAATTGCTCCAAGAAACCAATGAAGTTCTCCAGCGACCAATTTCCGAACGGACATTGCGACGAGAACTGCATGCGATGGACATCTGGAGCAGGGTCCACGGAAGAGGCCGCTGTTAACAGCAAGTCACAAATTGGCACGTTATAAATGGGCTCAGAGGCACAAAAACTGGACTGCAGCAGATTGGAAACGTGTAATTTGGTCCGATGAGTCCCGTTTTTGTTTGTTCTCCAATGATGGGAGGCGACGAGTACATCGCAGGTCCTATGAAGCCTTTAAACCTGAATGCGTCGAAGGTGTTGGTCAGGCTGGAAACAGAAAGTGAAGCGCAGGAATAGACACCCACGGACTCTGGCGGAACTTCGGGACCGGCTGATGAACGAGTGGCAGCAGATCGATGTTCAGTACATGCACAACCTCGTAGAGTCTCTGCCTCGCCGGATTCGTGCGGTTATCAAGGCCAGAGGCGCCGTCACACGTTATTAGGTACATTCTGAGAGGGGTGACTAATTTTTTGTCCGGTGTGCTTATAACCATATAATATAACCATATATTATAACCATATATTATAACCATGTATAAATATATAAAAACACTGTAAGAATGGTAAACGACGTAATGTACTTCAATGAAACTGTAATTGAATGTAATGACTTTATATATAATGTAAGAATGTACTTTAATAGAACTGTAAGGGACAATCATAAGCGAATGGGAAGTAATCCATAATCGCAATCATAATTGTAATAAACCCAAACGAAAATGTACTCAGTCGTGTACTTAAATTGTACTTATGTACTACTATGAAATGATATCGCCTTCAGAAATGAAGACGCGGCAAAAAAAAAAACGATTAGTTTTATTTTTATTTTTACAATTTTTATTTGGAATCTTTCAAACATCTGATCGTGTTTAAAAGGGGGGAAACTTAACCTCCAACTGCCGTCCCCCAACATTTAGGCTTATATTATACATGTATTTGTAAAATGAACTTCACTTCATTACGGCACTCTGCTTAGGTCACTGGTACGAGCCTCCCTTGTTAGCAGCCTCGCTGCGAGGAGGGGGCAGAGGCCCCTTGCCTCCTTGATTTTTTTAGATTCCGGCCTGAGCTATGGTCGAAAGAGGTCGAACTTCTACCCCTGTAAATTCAGAGCACTACCTGTACATTTTTAGAAGTAAACTACAGTAAGAGAAACTTTTTATTTTCCCCTTCGAGCCGTGCTCTCTTCAGAAGAACTTAGTCAGTTAAGTCGATAAGTTATAAAAGAAAAGTCGATAATTTTAGTATCAGAGAAAGTATCAGAGTATTAAAAAAGAGAAGAATTAACAAATGTCGACCCTTTGCCCAAATTAAGAAAGAGACAACCCAAGCACCATAGAAGATATTGGCATAACAGTCTGGCGAGTCTGTAGCCAAGAGTTTAACAAGTGGCGACCCACCATTTGACCGGCGGAAAAGAATTAGAATGTTATAGAAGAAATATCCGTTGCTGCCTCCTAACTAGAACCCCCGTCGATCCGAACCACCCCAGGGCCATAGACGGAGGGGTTAACAGAGTGGCGACCCTATAGCCAGGATAAACATTTGGCGACCCTACCCCCAAGATTAGAAGAAGATTTTAAGAAGAGGATTTTAACAAGTGGCCACTCTTTGGCGAGGATAGAAATTACCTTGCATCAGGATAAAACCATTTGACCGGAGTGTCACGACTTCTTGTTCGTAACATCCACCCTTGAACCGGTGTGTCACGACTCCAAGTTCTCCACGCCTAGTTTTCATCCAAGAAGAAGTAGCCAGCAAGACGTCTTCAGGACACGTCTCTGAGGATTTCGCCCGTAGAAATTTTGTTAAGTACAGTTTGTTTTTTTAAGAAATTTATAAACACTTGAAAAGTCAGTATTATTAACAGTTAATAATGAGTATCAAGTCAGAATTTACAAGAAACACAGTGAACATTTCAGACACCAGTGATACATTTTTTTAGTGAAACAGTAATTTTCACAGAAGTTAAATGTAAGAGAAGTTAAAAGTAAGACAAGTTAAAAGTAAGAGAAGTTAAAAGTAAGAGAAGTTAAATGTAACAGAGTTAATTTCAGAGAGTTAATTTCAGAGAGTTGAATTCAGAGAGTTAATTTCAGAGAGTTAATTTCAGAGAGTTGATTTCAGAGAGTTAATTTCAGAGAGTTAATTTCACTATTATTTTCAGTATAGAATAATTTTATTTTATGTACCAAACATAATAGTACCGGAGTGAAATGTTGTTTACATTTTTTAATTTTTTGTTTACAATTTTTTTCAAATTATTGCATTGAATTGACTTGCAAATTAAGAAAGAGAGTGTTTATAGAGAGTTTATAGATTTAGAGAGATACTTGAAGTAATTTCAAGTCAGTTTTAGTTGCAAATAAGTTGCAACTCAGTTTTAGTTGCAAATAAGTTGCAACTCAGTTTTAGTTGCAAATAAGTTGCAAGTCAGTTTTGAAGTCAGTTTTAGTTGCAAATAAGTTGCAAGTCAGTTTTGAAGTCAGTTTTAGTTGCAAATAAGTTGCAAGTCAGTTTTGAAGTCAGTTTTAGTTGCAAATAAGTTGCAAGTCAGTTTTGAAGTCAGTTTTAGTTGCAAATAAGATGCAAGTCAGTTTTGAAGTCAGTTTTAATTGCAAATAAGTTGCAAGTCAGTTTTGAAGTCAGTTTTAGTTGCAAATAAGTTGCAAGTCAGTTTTGAAGTCAGTTTTGAAGTCATTTTTGAAGTCATTTTTGAAGTCATTTTTGAAGTCAGTTTTGAAGTCAGTTTTGAAGTCAGTTTTGAAGTCAGAAGGTTGCGCCAAGAGGGACAACCGCCCCAGAGATTTATAGAAATACTTGATAAGAGGTCAAGTCAGAAGGTTGCGCCAAGAGGGACAACCGCCCCAGAGATTTATAGAAATACTTGATAAGAGGTCAAGTCAGAAGGTTGCGCCAAGAGGGACAACCGCCCCAGAGATTTATAGAAATACTTGATAAGAGGTCGAGTCAGAAGGTTGCGCCAAGAGGGACAACCGCCCCAGAGATTTATAGAAATACTTGATAAGAGGTCGAGTCAGAAGGTTGCGCCAAGAGGGACAACCGCCCCAGAGATTTATAGAAATACTTGATAAGAGGTCAAGTCAGAATGTTGCGCCAAGAGGGACAACCAAAACAGAGGTTAATCGTCTCCACTTGATAGAGATCAATTGCAGTCATTTTCCATTTTCAGTTAATTTCAAGTTAGACAGTTTCAGTTTTTTTTGAAGAAGTTAGTTTTGAAGAAGCCAGTTTTGAAGAAGCCAGTTTTGAAGAAGCCAGTTTTGAAGAAGCCAGTTTTGAAGAAGTCAGTTTTGAAGAAGTCAGTTTTGAAGAAGTCAGTTTTATTCGAAGTCAGTTTTATTCGAAGTCAGTTTTATTCGAAGTCAGTTTTTAAGTCCCAAGTCATTTCAATGCAGTCAATTGAATTCAACTTTTTCTTTGTAGTTTAAGAGAATTTAATTTAAGAAAATGTAATTTAAGAATTTAATTCAACCTTTTTTTTGTTGAAAAAAAGAATTTAATTCAACCTGAATGGACCGGTTTGCGTCTTTAGTTTAACCTTTTTTTTTGTTTGTAAGAAGGAAATTGACCGATTTGTCTTTTCTTTTCATGCCATTATTGCGTATATAAATATATAAGTAAAATGACATATTTTATTGTTTGCAACCAAAACCGTTTTGACAAATGTTTGTAACGATTTTGATAATTAATTATTGTAATGTATATGAGGAACATGCCGTCCCTCCATTTTGTTTGAACTCTTTTCATTTTTGTTCTAAGTAGTGTGACAAGCAATCTTTTTTTTAAAAAGAGCAAAGTGCTCACGAAAAGATGTAATTGTCAATTTCAGACTTGTACCCCCTGCTTAGTCACTCAATTCTCCCGAATGTCGTACTCCAAACTTTGTCTTCTTATTTTATTTTGTTTTAACACCCCAACCTCAGTTGAACCCAGTGTCAACCAGAGAAATGATTCAACCATGGTTAATTCCTCTTTGGTACTATGGAACATAACCACAATTTATGTTAAGTTGTGTTTTTTTATTTTTAAGTATACTATATGTTTAGTTCATTAAAATGCATAATTGATTTCTATTTTTAATTTGTATTCTTAATTTTCTTAATTCAATTATCGTACCGATACTTCTGGTTAATGTTAATGGTTATATAGTTCATATATAGCTAGGAATGTTACTAGTCGAATTTAATTCCACCATCAAAATTTAATTTTTAATACCGCTAGATTTGCTTTCATTACTTGTAAGGTCCTCTAAGTACGTTTTTTTTTATTACCTTAATATACGTGTAACTGATTTAATTACGTAAATCGATAATCCTAATTGAATTCTTTTACTTTTGATACATATTCGAATTCATTTCCTTTCCGTACTTCAAGTCACTTTCACATGAAACTCATATGCATACACCATCATTAATACTATCTGTAATTAGATTTTAACAATAATTGACTTAAACTTAAAAGATTTTATAACCCTAAACCCATCTTAAATTATTATACATTATTTTTAAACTTTGTTAATTCAAAAACCTTCCAAATCCCTACACATACACACGCATGTATGCACACTATATATACTATATATACAAACCTTATTCTAAAATCATTGGATATCACAAACTATTTCATAGCGTGTAAGTGCTAACTATGCTATTTATATAGTCCTAAGCATTTTTGCTTACTATATATAAATTTTTGCTCAGGCATTTATTCAGTTAATTTAAAAATCCTCTCAGCTAATCTGTCCCTCAAAATTATAAGATACACACTTTGTATCTAATACACACAAATACACACTAGACCACAGGTCTATACATCATCCATTACGTAATTCGATTTTTTACCTACAATAGTCAATAAAAATTGGCTTATAGATTGTACGATGTACGTTTTTCCCTTTTATCTACTCTATTCATTATCAGAGCTGGGCACTTCCGCAAACACTTCCGCAATTGCGGAAGTATGTTTTTCGTTTGCGGATTTGCGTTTGTTGCGGCAAAGTCATCGCAAATTAGTGAATTTGCGTTGCGGAACTAAGACCGCAAACGCAAATCTTTCCGCAAATTTCCCACGTGGCCACTGGCCAAGCCCGCTAGTGCTGTGACGCTGCTGTCACTGGAGAGGGAGACCAGCAACAGCAACTCCAATCGCCTCTCCAACAAGTTGGCGAAAGAGTTGGACAGTTGGTCCTCTGACAAGGAGAAGAACAAGGAGCTGGAGCAGAGCATGTTCCCCAAACTTCACCGCAACGCCTGGGTTCATGTTTTCCTCAAGTATAACACGGCCGTCCCCAGCTCTGCGGCCGTGGAGAGACTGTTCTCCCAGGGGTCAGATACAATGAAGCCAAAAAGGGCCAGCCTGACCTCTGACAACTTCGAACGTCTCGTGTTCATGAAGGGGAACATGGACTTATTAAAACTGGATTTGGCTCAGTTACTGGAGGAGGACGACTGAACTTGTTGACAAAGCCAGAGGCGTACACTTGTAGAGGCTAGAGGGGTTGAGTTGTACAGTGAGTTCAAGTTGTGTACAGTCACAGTGTTAACTTAATTTAACTTGTGTAATGTAATGTGTGTACAGTTACTACAGTTACAGTACACTCTTCTCTAACGTGTCTAAGTCTCAAAATTTATGAAATTCAAATGATTAAATTTATTATTTAATTTATTTGCTATTTACTTGCAGGAGGTGTTTTTGTTCAATATAATATATCAATATATGTAGTATTTTTATTTCTTCTACAATAGTGATTTATTGTAATAAATTATTTAGCCTTGTTTTTAATAAAAACAAGGCTAAAACATTAAACATTAAAAAGATATGTAGCGTATCGACAAGAAATAGACCAACAAATCGACAGACATACTTTCTTTCCACGCTACCATAAAACAGGTTGGAACACACGTGGGCAAGAGTAAAACAATGGAGCGTCTATTTTTCCCCAATGGGAGCGAACAAAAACCGTTAACAACTAAAAGACGCGTGGACAAAGCGTCTTAAGAATGAAGTCTACGTCACAGGCCTACGGTATAAAAGGAGCTTCCACTTACACTCACTCTCACTCCGACGCTTCCATTCCGTTCGACTACTCTGTATGTTGTCATCCCTCATCAGTAGTAACCGGCTCAAGACCAAGGCTCACTTCAACACCACATTCAAGAAACGAAGCATCAATGGAAGTGACCCACCAATACTGCCGCAGGAAGCCCCAACGGCATAAGGAATTCCCCTTTTTCTCTTCATTACCGCATAAACCGGTTATCAAGCATCTTCGAGAGCACCGGCAAAGTTTGCAACACTACGAGAAGCATCCGCAAGGGACACATTGCGTGACTCGACGGCGAAAGCTACAAGCCCAAATCACTCCACATCTGGTCAGCTTTTACCGCTTTACGAAGAACGATCGTCTACGAGACTCCATTAGGCCCATCATACCTCGACCTACGGAACGGGCTTCCAAGAGTCAACCACAACCGGGCCTACCTTCTCCTTCGCAAAAGGCCTAATTCACGACCCGACCAACGCGCGAGCGACCAGTTTCCAGAGGACGACCGACTACACCACGACGACCCTCACGGTATTTCCTTTTCAACAATCCTTCCACAAGTCAAAACGTCCTGGTAAGCTAACTACTTCATATTCTAGTGCTCTTGAAGCCTACATTAGCCTACCGCCGAACAGCAGGCTACTCTCCCAAAGTGAGTAATTAAACATTCCCATTGACTCCCGTTAATAACGCAGTAGACCACTTTTCTCTACTGCAGGCCTAATTCATATACCGTGTATATTCCCTCAATTATCATTAGGCCGAACGGTAGGCCTGTCATCCTATTCAAGTGTCATTTCAATACCTTATTCCGCGTATCATCCGTTATTCTGTTCAATTCGCATTTACGTGTTAACTAAACATTCTCTTGACGTAATCACTTGACATCACATAATGTTCTTGTAATAAATGATATTTGTGCAAGCATCACAATCCATTATAATTAGGCCGCATCAATTATTCTATGTGCATCCATACAATCATTTAGCCTACTTAATCAGTGTCGTGTTTTCCATTCAATGTACCGAACGCACGTGCATTCTTTATAGCTATTATTAGGCCCATTCAATGTTCTATGTTGCATGCCATTACATACCATCGATGGGTACTGTACATTACGTATTACCTCAATTAAGCTATTAACATTTCATTTTATTACCTAGGTCTATGCCATAAGCATAACATAAACTACCAATTAATTACTGTCAATTCTTTGTTATACCACCGTGAATAAGTAACGGTTTCATTGTACAAAATAAAGTACCGAGGCTTATTCTATTAATGAGTACCTGAACGTACGCGTTCACGTTGTCATTAATAGGCCTCTTTCACAGATCATTTATGCATAATCTGTAGTTTCCCTAATCGGTGTATTACATAACTTTTTGTTATATTATTACGTGCATGCATTATTTTTGTATTCACCATCTCATATTTCAGGTTGTGTCCCATTTTTGTATAACATTAAGCCTCACATAAACGAGCGCATTTCAAAGGTGTCCCATTTTGTATACCATTAGCCTCACATAAACGAGAGCATTTCAAAGGTCATTATCGAATTGTTAAGCTTTCTAGTCAGTCTTACCATTGTATTTTCACTGTGAAAATTATATAAATATTTTCTTAAATAAACTACAAAACCCATAAGGTGTCTTTCATACCTTAATATTAATTTGCTTGAGCGTAAATCAAGCTGGTGACCCTCGCTGCCATTTCGGTCACTTCCAATAGTATGGGATCTACTCAAATAGCCTATCATTATAAAGCAATCAGTCATTGCCTTAATCAATCGTTGCATACAATTAAATCATTATCACCTTAAACGGCTAAAACTAGCTCCACTATAGATATAAAAACTTTTTATACCTCTTTAATGTTTTGGATACTTTTTATAGTTAAAATTGCGATTGCGGAATTTGCGGTTTGCGGAAGTGTTTGCGGAGTGCCCAGCACTGTAAAAAATTGGAAATAGGTTTGCGTTTGCGGATTTGCGTTTGCGGCACCAAAAATGGCAAGCAGTTTGCGGATTTGCGGTTGCGGAAGGTAAGGTTTGAGTTTGCGGATTTGCGATTGCGGAAGTGATTTTGAGTTTTGCGTGCCCAGCTCTGTTCATTATGTACATATTTATCCCACAGAAAATAAAATTTTGAATTTTTTTTTAAACCATATCATTGTTTGTCTAACTTAATGTTTCTAAATTAAAGTATTAATCTTGAATTTTTTATATTATATAATAACTCACTTGTTCTGTATAAAATTTGTAATGTAAAGAAAATTCGTCATCTAACTTGAAGTAGTTAGATCAGTGGTGGGGCGCGGTACAAAAATTTGGGGTGCGTTACGCGGTACTGCTGGTACCTCAGCATGCCCAGTGCGTTACGCGGTACTGCGGTACTTTTTCAGGTCCCCTGGTGCGTTCCGCGGTACTGCGGTACTGCACACAAGAACAACAGTAATAGACATATTTTCAGAAATTGCATATCGGCGATTTCGCACCTGAACTTTCTGCCATAATGGCTAAAAATCGATCTTTGTCACAGAAATGTAACACACGTGCAACCGGCTCAAAAGCAAGCACTGCACTGAGGCGTTGTGATAGGATGGCAACGTAACATGTTCTGAACGAAAACTTAACGTGTCTAGAGTTAGGCTGATGCAACACACGCAGCATTCGTCTTACTGTACTCCTGTAATAAGGTTTACTTCAAAAAAAGTGTTAATTTTTTGAAAAGTCGTGTTTGTCGGTACAGCGGAAAGTACCGCGGGAAATTTGAATGCGGTAGCGGTACTGCTGTACTTTCAGCGATCCTTTGCGGTACTGCATTATGCGGTACCGGTTTGGTAGTGCGGTAGTACCGCAGTACCGCAGTACCGCAAAAAATACCGCAAGTGCCCAGCTTTGGTTAGGATGTTATTTTCTCATTTGTATTGTATTAATGGTACTCTATTAGATTATTGAATAAAATATCATTTTTTAAAGGGGAGAGCAATGTAAAAATGAACAATGAATAATCAGTATTCATTTTTACATAAGAACCAAAATCGCTTAACGCGAGTTTGGATAATAATTTTACTTGTAGCTTCCTATTTTTGTTCGTGTCACAACCCTACGATCTACCATATCTATAGTTTAGTTGTATCCATTTTCCATTTGTTATAGAAGTTATTATAATTAATTATGATTGTCTTGCATCTCACCCTCGACCCTAGATTATGCATACACATTGCATATAACAGGATTGGAACCCGTAGTTGTACTTCTTAGTCATTAATACCCACTCTTTGTCTCTAATTCATTCTTGTAAATCTTAATAATAATGATTTGTACTATACGTACAAATTCAATAACTATGACGTCATAAAGTAACTTAATCCTCTTCACGTTTCCATACCGCCAATACTGAATCACCCATTTGGTATGTGGATATCTTTCATGTTCAATATATGGTAAATTCTTTAATAATAAGAAAAAGAAAAGAAAAACTTCATTCTCTATACATCATTATTTGTATTGTGCCCTACCTATTGTCTATTGATGCCTATCAACCTATCAGTCCATATTTTACGCGTGTCTATATTACGCACACAACCTATTGTGTTACGTACATGTAAAATACGTCCACATGTATTTTTTTTAATTATTTTTTTTCACAAGTGCGTTCACCCCTCACAAGATATTCATTAGGCTTAGGTAAGTGGTCGAATTTCGAATTCGCGAATCACAGCAAAATCGAACGCTCTGATCCAAATTTATAACATATTATAATATAATGTAACATGTTATGTTGTATATAAATTATCTTGCATGTGCTCATGTACTTGTGTTATGCTAATAACCATATGCAGTATAATAACCATATAATATAACCATATAATATAACCATATAATATAACCATATATTATAACCTTATATAAATATATAAAAACACTGTATGAATGGTAAACGACGTAATGTACTTCAATGAAACTGTAATTGAATGTAATGACTTTATATATAATGTAAGAATGTACTTCAATAGAACTGTAAGGGACAATCATAAGTGAATGGGAAGTAATCCATAATCGCAATCATAATTGTAATAAACCCAAACGAAAATGTACTCAGTCGTGTACTTAAATTGTACTTATGTACTACTATGAAATGATATCGCCTTCAGAAATGAAGACGCGCAAAAAAAATACGATTATTTTTATTTTTATTTTTTAAATTTTTATTTGGAATCTTTCAAACATCTGATCGTGTTTAAAAGGGGGGAACTTAACCTCCAACTGCCGTCCCCCAACATTTAGGCTTATATTATACATGTATTTGTAAAATGAACTTCACTTCATTACGGCACTCTGCTTAGGTCACTGCTACGAGCCTCCCTTGTTAGCAGCCTCGCTGCGAGGAGGGGGCAGAGGCCCCTTGCCTCCTTGATTTTTTTAGATTCCGGCCTGAGCTATGGTCGAAAGAGGTCGAACCTCTACCCCTGTAAATTCAGAGCACTACCTGTACATTTTTAGAAGTAAACTACAGTAAGAGAAACTTTTTATTTTCCCCTTCGAGCCGTGCTCTCTTCAGAAGAACTTAGTCAGTTAAGTCGATAAGTTATAAAAGAAAAGTCGATAATTTTAGTATCAGTGAAAGTATCAGAGTATTATAAAAAGAGAAAAATTAACAACTGGCGACCCTTTGCCCAAATTAAGAAAGAGACAACCCAAGCACCATAGAAGATATTGGCATAACAGTCTGGCGAGTCTGTAGCCAAGAGTTTAGCAAGTGGCGAGCCACCATTTGACCGGCGGAAAATAATTAGAATATTATAGAAGAAATATCCGTTGCTGCCTCCTAACTAGAACCCCCGTCGATCCGAACCACCCCAGGGCCATAGACGGAGGGGTTAACATATAATAGGTGAATTTTTGTTTACTAATATTTACAAGTTGTAATATACTTGTATAAATGTATATACTGTACATATACGAGGGTTGTTAAAGTAAGTTTACAAGGTGTTTTGAAGAAACTGTTTTATTACAAGGCAAGTAATTATTACAAGTATCTCAAGAACAAATTATTACTACTTTTCTACATAATCACCAAACAGATACAAACATTTGTCGTAGCGTGGGACAAGCTTTCCAATGCCGGTCGAGTAAAATGTAGGGTCCTTCTGCATCAGGATCGTTTTGAAATTATTTTAACTCCGATGTGTTCATTGAGGGATGGAAACAAATGGAAGTCGCTTTGTGCAAGGTCAGGACTATAGGGGAGAGATAATCTATGACTTCCCAGTGGAACGATTCCAAAGGTTGGCGTGTTTGATCTGCAGTGTGAGCGCGTGCATTGTCATGGAAGAACACCACACCTGCAGTAGGCAACCCGGGACGTTTTCTTCTGATAACCATGCGGAGTCGCTGTAAAGTTTCACAATAAGAAGTGGCATTTATTCTTGTCCCTTTTTGCATGAATTCAACAAGCAAAACTCCTTGATTGTCCCAAAAAATCGTTGCCATCACGTTACCAGCAGATAAATTATCCCCATTAGTTGGTAAATTTTCAGGCTCGCACATCACTAATTCCTGTGACTTTATTAACAAAGTTATGTCCTTAGATTTAAAACGGGGAAGAATGATAAGTTTTGATGTTGAGTCCTTGTTTACGAAAGTTCCCATTGATGATGTACTTAGTTTTTTAGATAGAAAATTGCCAACATGTAACGTAGAACTAGGCATGCCCACATCTGTATTTTTAGAACTGATAAAACTCTGTGTCACCAATAATGCCTTCTCCTTCGGTGAAGAATTTTATTTGCAACGTTTTGGTATGGGAATGGGGTCCCCTTTATCCCCAATACTGAGTACATTATATATGGAGTATTATGAGTCGGAATTGTTGCAAACAATATGTCCCAGGAATCTAATTTGGTTTCGTTATGTAGATGATATTTTCTCATTTTGGCCTGACCACTGGAACAACTTTGACACTTTCTTTCAGTCATTAAATAATCTTGTTCCCTCTATTAAATTTAAATATGAATGGGAGAACGACAAACAATTACCTTTTCTAGATGTTTTGGTCATTAACGAAAGCGGAAAGCCCAATTTCACGGTCTATAGAAAACCTACTCATTGTAATTCGTACATTCATTATTTTTCATATCATGATGAAGGGGTTAAAAGCTCAATTATTTCTTCCATGTTTCTAAGAGCACTCAGGATTTGTAGCCCACATTTGCTGGATCCGGAAAATTCAAAGATTTGGAACATTTTTAAGGATTTAAAATATCCTGAGTGGTTTATCAGAAAGGCGTATTTTAAAGCCAGAAAATCTTTTTATGCCCCTCGGGAACCTTCAGTTAACCAAAAACAATATGTGAGTTTGCCTTACATTGCCGGCTTAGAAAGAGTAAAACCGTTGACGAAAGAATTTAAGTTTGCTTTGGCGTTCAAATATTCGTCTACCGTGAAAAGTAAATTGGTTAGGAATAACGTTGCAAAAGAGGAACAAGCCTGTGTCTACAGCATTCCCTGTAAAAGTTGTGATTTAGTATACGTGGGAGAAACTGGAAGAAATATTGAAACCCGTATCAAAGAACACAAATATGCCTTCAGAAGTTGTAATACTAATAATGCCATTTTTTATCACGCTAGCCAAAATAATCATGCTATAGATTGGGAATCAAGTAAGGTACTTTATAAATGTAATAATTATGTCAAAAGAAAAATAATAGAATCTGTGTGTATAGAAAAAGTAGATAATTTTAATTTGTGCGAAGGTACTTATAAGTTAGACCCTTTAATGAGATTCTTGGTCAATAAATCCCTTACGGAGTCGTGGGAACGTGTTCGAACCTAAGTGTGAATGTCTCTGGATTGGAATGTTTCCTTACTCGCTTTTAGTAAATGTAATAATGGAAGTAATTAATGTGGAAATAAATATATGCAGTAATTATGTCAAAACATTAGGATCTGTATGTATAGAACAAGAAGATATTTTTAATTTGTGGAAATGTAGTTATAAGCTGACCCTGTAATAAAATGCCCTTCTGGTTTCGGAGAACGATATCTAACCTAGGTGCGAATTTCTCAATGGTCTCTGGATTATTTCCTAATCGCCTTTTTTCATTCGTTTTTCGGTTTATAATTTCTGTATAATAAACAACAATGTAATAACCAATGTAATAATAAATTTATAATTTCTGTAATTAATAATTATGCAATATTAAATGTAATAAATTTAATTATAAATGTAATAATTATGTAAAAATAATAGAATCTGTATGTTTAGAACAGGAAGATAGTTTTAAAATTTGTGCGAATGTACTTAATGAAAATGCCCCTCCTGTCTCGAGAGAATGGAATCCAACCTAGGTGCGAATTTCTTAACGGTCGATCCCTGAACTGTTTTTCCCTCTTGTTTTGTTTCATTTGTGTTTCTGTATCCACCCGAGGAGGATGCCAGTGGGCGTCGAAACTGTCGTGGAAATAAACTCTGTCTATTAGAGTGGGTTTTTATTCTCATATTTTGACCTTCACGTAAAAAAGTGAAGTTTTTTGCATTTATTATGGATCCCACGATCAGACGCCATCTATTCGCCTTCTTCTTAGTCACCTTTCCCCAACTTATATCTTCCTATCGTCTATATGAAAAAACACTAGTGGCTGTGAAGACCAAGAAGCTGCAACTCAAGTTCCTGCAAGAGTGTTTAGTGGAGCAAGTGTGCCCGAAGTCCTTGATACCGTTTACCTTCAGGAAGGACCATACACCGTTTCCGAATTTTGCCAGGGAAATTTTGAAGGAACGTATTCCATGTGTTAAAAGAGAAATTGACCATACGTATTTCAAACTAAGAAATTGTCTACGCGTCCTTAAATCGCATGTGTCGTGTGAACTACTTGTGGCGCTGTTTGAAACTGCAGATTATAAATGCGACGTGGAGACTAGACGCACTGAACAACGACTTAACAGAAAGCTATCCTATTTATGTGATGAAAGTGCTTGGTCAAAGTGTGCGGTGGAAGGTTCCGTTTTAAATTTATCGACATATGTCTTGTCCAAATCCGAAAAGGAAGTTCTTAATTTAGGGCTGTCGTTTGCGCTTAAACCCGATAAAAACATTGTTTTAGATTTTGTGTCTTCCGTAGTTAATTCCAGGGTGGATATTCCGTGTTTAAATGGTTTGATTCTGAGCAAGTTTCTGGAACATTTCAACTCATTGGACTCTATTCCCAAAAGATTCCGGTTAGCTTTAGACAAGCTCAGGAAGAATGAAGCAATATTTGTCACTAAAGCGGACAAAAGTAACACTGTGGTTATTTTGGACAAGTGTGATTATAAACAAAAAATGGAAGCGTTACTTAGTGATGAATTCACCTACACCAAAGTGAGATCGTCCCCCCTAAAGCGTCTTTCTGCCGAATTCAACAAAACCATCAGGAACTTATTAAAAGATGTCCCGGCGATTGATCCTAAAAGATTTCTACAGATTAACCCCAAACTCCCCCACATTTACGGCCTACCCAAAACCCATAAGATTAATATACCACTCCGTCCCATTATTTCACACAGGGGTTCCTTTAGTTACAGGTTATCTAAATTTCTTGCAGATAAATTATCCCCATTAGTTGGTAAATTTTCAGGCTCGCACATCACTAATTCCTGTGACTTTATTAACAAAGTTATGTCCTTAGATTTAAAACGGGGAAGAATGATAAGTTTTGATGTTGAGTCCTTGTTTACGAAAGTTCCCATTGATGATGTACTTAGTTTTTTAGATAGAAAATTGCCAACATGTAACGTAGAACTAGGCATGCCCACATCTGTATTTTTAGAACTGATAAAACTCTGTGTCACCAATAATGCCTTCTCCTTCGGTGAAGAATTTTATTTGCAACGTTTTGGTATGGGAATGGGGTCCCCTTTATCCCCAATACTGAGTACATTATATATGGAGTATTATGAGTCGGAATTGTTGCAAACAATATGTCCCAGGAATCTAATTTGGTTTCGTTATGTAGATGATATTTTCTCATTTTGGCCTGACCACTGGAACAACTTTGACACTTTCTTTCAGTCATTAAATAATCTTGTTCCCTCTATTAAATTTAAATATGAATGGGAGAACGACAAACAATTACCTTTTCTAGATGTTTTGGTCATTAACGAAAGCGGAAAGCCCAATTTCACGGTCTATAGAAAACCTACTCATTGTAATTCGTACATTCATTATTTTTCATATCATGATGAAGGGGTTAAAAGCTCAATTATTTCTTCCATGTTTCTAAGAGCACTCAGGATTTGTAGCCCACATTTGCTGGATCCGGAAAATTCAAAGATTTGGAACATTTTTAAGGATTTAAAATATCCTGAGTGGTTTATCAGAAAGGCGTATTTTAAAGCCAGAAAATCTTTTTATGCCCCTCGGGAACCTTCAGTTAACCAAAAACAATATGTGAGTTTGCCTTACATTGCCGGCTTAGAAAGAGTAAAACCGTTGACGAAAGAATTTAAGTTTGCTTTGGCGTTCAAATATTCGTCTACCGTGAAAAGTAAATTGGTTAGGAATAACGTTGCAAAAGAGGAACAAGCCTGTGTCTACAGCATTCCCTGTAAAAGTTGTGATTTAGTATACGTGGGAGAAACTGGAAGAAATATTGAAACCCGTATCAAAGAACACAAATATGCCTTCAGAAGTTGTAATACTAATAATGCCATTTTTTATCACGCTAGCCAAAATAATCATGCTATAGATTGGGAATCAAGTAAGGTACTTTATAAATGTAATAATTATGTCAAAAGAAAAATAATAGAATCTGTGTGTATAGAAAAAGTAGATAATTTTAATTTGTGCGAAGGTACTTATAAGTTAGACCCTTTAATGAGATTCTTGGTCAATAA
Organism: Bathynomus jamesi; assembly: GCA_023014485.1. Taxonomy (NCBI): domain Eukaryota; kingdom Metazoa; phylum Arthropoda; class Malacostraca; order Isopoda; family Cirolanidae; genus Bathynomus; species Bathynomus jamesi. The sequence continues at coordinate 727,895 of JAJOZX010000006.1, read as the reverse complement.
ATCCCTTACGGAGTCGTGGGAACGTGTTCGAACCTAAGTGTGTGTCTCTGGATTGGAATGTTTCCTTACTCGCTTTTAGTAAATGTAATAATGGAAGTAATTAATGTGGAAATAAATATATGCAGTAATTATGTCAAAACATTAGGATCTGTATGTATAGAACAAGAAGATATTTTTAATTTGTGGAAATGTAGTTATAAGCTGACCCTGTAATAAAATGCCCTTCTGGTTTCGGAGAACGATATCTAACCTAGGTGCGAATTTCTCAATGGTCTCTGGATTATTTCCTAATCGCCTTTTTTCATTCGTTTTTCGGTTTATAATTTCTGTATAATAAACAACAATGTAATAACCAATGTAATAATAAATTTATAATTTCTGTAATTAATAATTATGCAATATTAAATGTAATAAATTTAATTATAAATGTAATAATTATGTAAAAATAATAGAATCTGTATGTTTAGAACAGGAAGATAGTTTTAAAATTTGTGCGAATGTACTTAATGAAAATGCCCCTCCTGTCTCGAGAGAATGGAATCCAACCTAGGTGCGAATTTCTTAACGGTCGATCCCTGAACTGTTTTTCCCTCTTGTTTTGTTTCATTTGTGTTTCTGTATCCACCCGAGGAGGATGCCAGTGGGCGTCGAAACTGTCGTGGAAATAAACTCTGTCTATTAGAGTGGGTTTTTATTCTCATATTTTGACCTTCACGTAAAAAAGTGAAGTTTTTTGCATTTATGATGGTGCAATCTTGAACTTTTTGGTTCTTGGTGACCCCGGATGGATGTTTTCATCCCGTGGACGCCCGTTTAGACTCTGGTGTGTGATGGTGTACCCACGTCTTACCACCTGTCACAATGCGCTCAAGGAAATGCGAACCTTCGGCCGAATACCACTAAAGAAAGGAAAGATTACAGGCCATTCTCTGAGTCTAGTGATTATCCATTAACATTTTGGGTACCCAAAGCGCACAAACTTTGTTGAACCCAAGCTTGTCACCAACATTTTGGATATGGTTCCAAGTGAGAGATGGAATGTTGCTTGAAGATCACGAATTGTTACTTTTCAGTTTTCACGAATAGCATTGTTGATTCGTTCAATGTTTTCATCAGTTGTTGCATTTGCTGGTCTTCCACTTCGCGCAACATCACTGGTGCTCTGCCTTCCTTCCCGAAACTTTGCACACCATATGATACACTTTGTCGACTTAAAACATTCTTTCCATACACTTCAACAAGTTGGCGATGAATTTCTGCAGTGGAAACATTTTTTGCGTTTAAAAATCGAATCACAGCACGCACCTCGTCTGGGAGCCACGTGTCTAAGAGAGCAGGGTATCATTTAAGAGTGTATCATTTGAGAGTGTATCAAAGGCTTTCGACATGATGAAAACTAAGATTGTGTTTTTTACAGTTTAGGTTTTTATATTTTCTAATAGCATGTTGATAGCATTTCCTGTGGTGTGGCCTTCTTTAAATCCAAATTGCGTTTTTGCTAGGATGTCGTACTTAACTAAGAATTTGATTAGTCTATTGCATACGAATCTTTTAAATACCTTATTTAAGGTTGGTAATATGGAAATTGGCTGGTAATTGGATGGAGAATCAGGGCTGCCTAATTTTGGTACTGGACAAACCTTGACTATCTTCAGTTAATTAGAGAATACTACTGACTCATTCATAAGTCTTGTGAGTGGGGTTGCTATATCATCTGATACTAGACTATATATTTTTACTGGAATTGAACTGATAGCTGCACTTTTATTTTTTTAAGTTTTTCAATGTGGCTGAGGTTTCGTTTGGCAGAATTGGTTCAAAGAAGAAAGTATTTGGTGTTGGTTGTGGCATATATTGCTGATAGTGACTGTCTGATTCTGGAATGGCTGCTGCCATGTTGCTTCTTACTTTTGAAAAGAAATCGTTTAATAAATTAACCAATGTTTGGGATGACTGTAGGAAATTCCGCCCTGTGATAGCGAAGATACGATATTTGTCTTTTCATTTTTGGAGTTAACTAAAACCTTTAAAGCATCCCACAGTCCTTTAGGATTAGATTTTTGTTTGGTAATTTTAGAACAATGATTGTCCACTTTTGCGGTTTTTATGACGGTGTTTAGTCTGTTTTATACGTTTGTTCATTGATAATATTATTCTTCCATAATTTATAGAGAGAATGTTTACAGTTTATGCTTACAATAAGGACTGGAGTGATCCACTGGTTGTTATAACTTCTTTTTGACAGGGATTTTGACTTGACAGGAAAATTAGTATTAAATATATCCATTAATGTGTTTGAGAATGTCTCAAATTTTGTTTCTATTTCACAATTAATTTCAGTTATTCCCGACCAGTCAAAACTTGATACTTCTCTTTTAAATTTAAATTTATTATTATAGTTGTCGGGTCTGTAGTCGATTTTTATTTTCTTCTGTGTTTGTAAATTGTTAATTAGCATTGTGTATGTGGGCAGATGGTCTGTAAATATGTAATAAGAGTATTCCTGGCGTACAGTCAAGGGAAAATCGCATCCAGATTTGATCTAATAAAGTGGAATTTTCTATGGTACTGCGTAATCTTGTTGGCTTAGTTATGGTTAAATTAAAGCTATTTGCAGTGATGAGCTTCTTGAAGAAATTAGCGTTATTAGTATAGTTTATTTTAGTGGGATCGATATTTAAATCTCCGGAAATCGGTAATGATGCAGGTATTGTTGATGTGATTAGGAGTTTTTTATGCTTGCATTGCAATAAACTTTGGCAAATTACCAATTGGTGGTCAGTGGATGCCTAATATTGAATAGAAAATGTTATTTATATACACTAGGGTGCTCCAAAAAAAACATGATTTTGAATATTTGCTCCCCAGTTATTTTCTCATTGCTATCATACTTCTGAATACTTTTGGGAATTTTTAGCTCGATCCTAACATATTAAGCCTTGCCACCAGCCTCATGTAAAATTGAGGTTTTGTGATTTTCGAATTATGCAATTAGGTCTGATTTGTAGGTATTATTACTTAAGATTAAGTTACATAAACCTTATAAAAATAAATTATGGTTAATTAGAATTGATTTAAAAATACAAAGCATTGATATAGTATAAGTATATGTGCAAAAAAAAACAACAGACGAGCTTCAAATTTGGTATTTCTTCTTATTTCTAGGGAAATTAGATGAAGATTGGCCTTTACCAAGGTTTATGCCCCCTCACTCCTGCGTAACTGTTTATAACTGTAGCCATCAGGTTTATTTTTGTTTTAGCAGGAGTGGGCCTCTTCCTTTTGGCAGTTATAAACAGTCCGTTTTGATCTTATTTTGATTTTACAGAAGATGGTTTAGTGTCCCTTTCTTGAAATCAGGAATTAGTTTCCTGTGGCGCTCTACAACCTGAAGCATGTACTGTCTTTGGGGCTCGTCCTTGGTAATGTTATTTGAGTAATCTTGAATGAGCTTCACAGCTCTTTCTGCAAGATCATTTACTACTTTGACACTTCTAACATATTCAAATGCTTTTTTATATTCAGAATCTACGTTCCACTCACTTGGGTCTTTTGTCATCCATTCCATATCTATTCCCAGAGTTTGTAAAAGAAATAGAATTTACTCCAATCAGCGAAATTAATTTCGTCGAAGAGTTTAATTTAGGGAAAGTGGGAACTCCCATTTTAAAACTGTTTACTTTTCTCATCTTCATAATTTTTTTAGCTATTTGGCACTTTTCAGAGATCTCAATTTTATTTGAAAACAGTGAAAATGAAGCTAACTCTTCTGTCATATACCAAAAATGTCTTTCAAAGGTATTTATAGCTGCTGAGGCCACATCTGAATCAATTTTACAATAAGAATTTAAATCGTGCCACAATTTTAGGTCATTTATTGCAGCATCAGCTGCATTGGTAGCTGATAACCAGGGTTGTATATAAAAAAGCGATGTGAATGTGCAAAAGCGTTCAAGATTTTTTATTTTTTTGGAATCGTACCCAAGTTGACCACTGAAAGCAAACATTTTAGCCGCATACAAAATGTACGCCATCCACCTTGCATGGTGATATGCTCCTGGCTTTAACCAATGTACACCACGAGGCGGAGTCCCTCCCAAGAGAATAAGCATACGTAAGTTCCGCACACTCTTTGTAATCTTCTCTTGGTAATGATTTTTTGTCAGAACTTTGGGTCAACGTTTCTTGAAGAAATTTTTTAACATCTTCACAACGAAATTTTAAGGATCGATCTTAAAATTCAAGAATTTTGAAATTTTCTTTGTTGATGGTATTCCAAAACTTCTGAAAAATTTTAAAATCTAAATTATTTGGACTACTTGTATCGCCGAAAAGTTTTGACCAAACTGCTTGCAAGATTCTTTCCAGTATGTGGTGTCTTTTTCAGCAATTGTATCGTTAAAATTTCTAAATTTCTCTTTCTTCATTGGTCCATCTTTTAGGTAGAAAAAATAGCGTAAAATGTCCCCTTCGTTGGGATTCGAACATCAGAGAGTTTTTCGATAGGCTTTTCTATTAGCCATATTATATCATCTTTTCTTAAGGAAATATTTGAATTATCCTTTGATTTTTTATTTGGATCATCTTCATTATTATTACCGTTTCCGTCTGCCATTGAAAAGTAATTAATTATTGCTCTTCTTGACAAAAAATAAGTATTAAATTTTGTAATAATTATTTAAGTTTATATAAACTCAAGTAAAACTACGATTTATTTAATAGATACGCTATTTACGATAGGTAAATCTGAAAAAAAAATTTAAAAATGTAAGTATATTAATAAGTAAATTAATTCAATAAAGCATATTTTTCAGCTGTCAGGTGGCAAGGCTTAGTATGTTTCAATGTAGCTAATATTTTTTTCTGGCATTAATATGATATAAAAGAATGAGAAGAAGCCCGGGGAGCAAAGTTTTATGATCTTTTTTCAACATCTTTTAATTTTCGGAGCACCCTAATATACACCTCAACTGCTAGAGTTCCAGAATAACCAGTTATATCTCTTAATTGTTCAGTTCGTTCATTTTTATGATTAGTGTCTATAAAAATGTTTACTCCGCTGCATCTGTTATTAGTTCTATATACGAGTATATACACTATATGGTGGCTCGTGCAGCCCGGTATATTAAAATTACTTATTACTTTTATTTAACCAGGTTTCGGTCAATATAATACATGTAAATTTATATTGTAACAATTTTAAGTTGGCCGTCAACTCATCAAAGTGATTTGGAAGGCTTCTGATATTTACAGTAAGTTCAAAGTAGATATGTTTCCGTTACTGTGTCGCTCGTTTAAGAAGGTATCCACTGTAGTGGGGACGAGCTTATAGGAAAAAAAAAAAGAGTTCGTTGCAGTGCTTGTGAAAAGCAATTTTGATCGTCGACGCTGTAGATTTTGACCCAAGGACCACGAATCAGAAGGTGCGCCAAAAAATCTGACGCCAAATAAGGTCACTAGCGTGATTTTAAAGATCATTCAAGGTCATATAGAGTAAAAAAACTGAAAATAACAACGGAGGGTCCTACGAAGGCCCTATTGACGTAAAATGAAAGCTCTTATCAAGATAAAACACTTTTATTTCGAGGTATAAAGTGGTGGGGTCAACCATGTGACCTGTATATGTGATTTAAGGTCAAAAAACAAAATTAACTAAAAATGGATGTAATGTAATGTAATGAGCTGAGTTACTACATAAAAGTAATATCCACTTAAAGCATATTTCATTTATTCTACCAGGTTTCGGAAAACTTCAGGTAGCTTATTATTAAATAAGAGAAAAAAGATATTGTTTAAGCAAAAAAAAAACTATGGATTTAAAATTAGTGTTGGTAACTGACTGTGATGGAATTCTCAACTAAGACTGGTATAAAGTTCTGCTTTCTAATCTCTTCAGTAACTGCCTTAAAATATTCAAGAAACCTGACCTTTTACAATTTGGAACGGGTAAAAATAACGAGTTAAATGGGTCATAGATTAAGTTCAGAAATGATATTGATCTCTTCTGTACACTTTCCACTAATCACTTCGAGCACGAACATTTGCATAACTGTGTACAAGCAAGATTTTCCTTCTTGCATGAGCAAAGAGCAATGCACTCTTTGCAGCAGCCACATTTCATAGTACAGGGCCCGTCGAAGATGCAGGTGAAGTGCGTTTTGGATTGGTGGAACACGCTGGACATCCTGGCTCCTCTAACTGAACATGTTCATCCAAAGAACATTAACCTCAACAGTAGTTGAATTCAGGTCATAAAGCCGGCATATAAATGACTCGAGAGTAGCCAATTCATCATCATTTGAAGACTGGAAGGGGACCGGAAGACCTTCGCAAGTGTTTCTGTAACTTCTGAGTGCTTTTGCCAGGTTTTCCACCAAATACGTTTACCCTTGTTCTTCAATCCATTTGTCGTGTCACAACCTGATACAGCATGGAACATTGGTAGTCGAAGGCAGCGTTCCGGACCAAGTTGCTGATAGAGACGATTGACATGCAACATCTACTGATGTTTCCCACTACCGAAGGCGATCCATAGTTCAATGCTAGGATTTATTGACTATAAACGCCCGAACTGTCCCAAGAGAATGACAAGAACGTCCTTATCTCCTGTCCGGACAAGAACAGAATTACAATTCTGAAGGGCATCAACGAGATGCACAACGATTCTCGTATCTGCTTCCTCATGATTGGAAGGCTTCGTCATCCCATTTCCAGGCCCCACATGCACAACACGGTCATGTGAAGTCAAATACCAATCCCTGTTATTGGGATAGTATTGGTTTTTAACCGCTTCGTTTGTTAGAAACGCGAACAGCTCTTCTTTGTCAGAAGAGTCTGCGAGAAAATTTTCAAAGTTTTTTTTACCTTGAGGAATCTTTGCCGATCCTCTGATTCGTTGTCGTGTTCCTCCATCAGCGCCATCGATTCTCTGGCTTAGCGTATTGCCTTTGATGCTTTTTGAGAAGTATCGATCCCATACTAGATCAAGGCGATCAAAAATCCTCAGTTCGACACGCAGTCGAAGACAAAACACAATAGACCCACAGTCGTCAAATGTCGAGTAAGTTGACTTTGGTTGCATCGTATGGATAAGGACCCCACCGTCGATGATTGCAACATCGCAGCTTGTTGGTGGGACCTCAGTTACCTCCAGTGAGCTCGCTTCTCCGTCAGGGGGATCTTCTTCGACGATGCAGTGGTACAGTCCAGCTTTGTCGGTTGTCGTCTTCATTGCAAGGGGAGGGGTTTCAGATTCGTACTCGAAGAAAAGAGGCAAATTCCCTTGGCGCGTGTGCAATGAGACAAAGAGTTGGCCATACAGTGATGTCTGATCCTTGAAGAGCGATAGTTTCTTCTGGGCTGCTGCCTTGCATTGTTTGACCTGTTTGAAGAAGTGCACCTTTTTTTTTAATTGGAACCAGCAGGTCGCGCGTTCGGCTTTCCAAAACGGATGCCTTATAGTCATACTGTGACTGACCAAGCGTGTCAATTGCTTTAACTGCTTCAACTGTCAGTGCTAATAAGCATACTTGTTCACAAAAAGACATCGATTCCGTTTCTTCTTGAAATGGATTCCCTTTGAGTAGAATTGTGTCCTGCATGTTTTGAATATTCGTCAGGAATCGCATTTGATATGAGTTGCCACCCTCATGGTGTGGAAGAAACCCTTGTTCATCAAGGTCATCAGAAGTGCCCCGGAATTCTTCTACTAACGGGCAAGATTCGGGCCGATGATTATCTATTTTGCCAGTGATGCAGGATCTCCTGTTAGCCCGATGATATCTCCAACGTTCTTGACCAGTTTGTTATTTTGCTCATGCGCATGGTCTATTGCAATGGTGGAAAACCTGTTCATTGTGCGGTTGATTGTCTAACAGCCATGATCATCAAAAGCATCCAGTACCGAGGTTGGTAGGCCTTCAAGATTGGCAATGAAGACGGGAAGCCACCTGGCGTAATTGTGGTGGTCCATGGCGAAGAAAATTCCGACTAGAGCTTTAAGGGTCTCAATGAAAAGCCTGAAGTTACGCTCCCTATGAGCTCGTATGAAGAGCAGGACTAACTGTTGGTACTTCTTGATGAGGATCCAGAACGCGAACGAGGGTTGACTGCAGCATTTGCGGTCGTCCATTCATCTATGGTTCGGGCCATAACTGCTGAAGTGTACATATCATGAAGAAGGATGTCTAGCACTGCTACCGTGACCTGATGCGCATATCGAGTCTTCATTGGGTCAGCAGCTGTCAGAAATGATCCTGCCGTCCCAGCCGTAGCAATTTCTGACTCCGTCACGATCTCGGCCCAGCCGATATCTCGAAGCAGGTCTCTAAATGTGTGCCACAGAGCCATTTCAATGTGCAGACCTCCCATCATAACAACGAATTTGTCCTCTCCTAATCATCGCAGGAGGAACATCTGACACCAATGCCCGCGCTAAAGGAGATAAGATGGTGTAATTCTCAGACAGCTGTTGTGAACAGTTATCCTGATAACTGCAGTCGGATGGGTCTCTTGGAATTCTAGGATTACGTGCCGATCGTAGCTGGAACACAGAAATTCCTGTTCCATGGAAAGAAGTCTTTGAAGTACGCGAGGACGGACGGATTGTGATCCAGATTGTCGAGCGCAGCTACAGTGAACAGAGCCTTTCGCAGGTTCTGAGGGCAAACAATTCCTTCCATTCGGACCTGCTGCGCCACCGTTTCCGCCAATCGATTTTCTACCTCCAGGTTCATACATTTCACGAGTTTCTTACTGCGGGTTTGACTGTGTAGCCAGATTCACACATACAGTGACAATGGAACTTCTCGCCTTCCACGACTAGACAAATGCTGCATATTATACACAATCAGCTCCGAAATCGTCTTCTCGGGTTGTGACATGGGCACGTTTGCATTTGTGAGTGAGCCATGCAGAAGAACAAACCAAATGTTTCAATGCTGCAGGGACCATTTGTTCCGTACTTTCCCGCAAACTTTCATTAAATGTGAAGCGCCCTGTTGTCGATACTGCCCTACGACAGACCACCGCTGTTTTCACGAGAATCTTGGCATCTCCTTCCCAATCTTTTTCGATAGCTTCTGAGATAATTTTGCGCATTTCCTTTGAGACGACTAAATAGATACGACGACAGGATCCTTGTTATTCTTAGGAATTAGGAAAGCGTCCGAGATTGTCGTTCTTGAGACGAGTCTGAGTGATGGCTGGGATTGTTTCTCCAACCACAGATTAATAAGTATGTACTAGTTCACGCATGCAGAAGACACTAATCCCGCTAGCTATATCATCTTCGATTTTGCTCACAACTCCTCCCTTGTTACTTCAGTTGACGACCAATCCTCGGACATCGGATTTTTCTTTCCTTTATAGGTACGTTCGTATGTGGTATAGCAGTCACGATGATACAGAATGTCCAAAGCAACAGCATCACCTTCCGACATGATGCCAATCAAGCGATGATATTTAAGTTCGAGTGACATCCTTTTCATTTTCTCGGCCACGTTATGTGTAGAGCATTTGTGCAATGTCCTGGATTAGTCCTTCTGGCAGAATATACTCTTCTGCTTTTGTAAGGCAGGTTCGGCTAGGCAACTTGACGTACGCCGATCACTCTTCTTTGAGTTCTTAATGGAGTGTTCTGCTCTTCGAAGCCTATCGGAGGAAAGCAGCTTCCGACATGACGCGTGCCACAATGTCCCTTTCTTCTTCCAGAAAAGATAATCAGCACTGTCAAAATCGAATTCAACTGGCAGGTTATCCAACTCCTTGAAACTCTGAGCCCGAACCAGAAAGTCTTCGTATGTATCATAGAATCATGGCCAGAATGTTTACTGGAAAGGGGACAGTTCAGTTCTCTCCAGTTTCCCTCTGACAGATGGTGCACAGCTCCCACTCCATAATCTGAAATATGAAGAGAAACATTATTAGCAGGGCCATTTCTAGCCATTAGGGGGCCCTAAGCAGTATACCCATTTGAGGCCCCACCCCTCCATCCACCAACTCACGCCTTACTACATCACTTCAACACACACATACAAAAAGTGGCTGTGTTAATAAAAAACAATTATGAAACAATTTTAATGAAACATTTATGTCCAAAACAACAAATATGTACTTTCAGAAGACAAACAGAAAAAATACTCTTCATGAAATTCCTGAAAATTAGCTTATACATTATTTAGAATATATGACACAGAACTATGCATAAAAAAATAATGCAATTATCAACTACCAAACAATTACTAACTCTACGATACAATCGTGTAATAGCTAACAGTTATACAGAACAGTTTGTATCTTCAAAATTTTTGCCTCCTAGATTTTTTCTGAGCGAAATCATCAATAGCATCATCATATGAAATCTCCCTGCCAACATCCTAGTTGATGCTTATGATGCCAAGGCCACTGAGGCGATCCTGCCCCATTGATGATCTGAGGTAGTTCTTGATTAGCTTCATCTTAGAGAAGCTCCTCTCGGCTGACGCTACTGTCACAGGTAGAGTGCAGGCAATTCTTAGTGCAACCCAGAGATTGGGGTATAGTTCCTCCAGTTGCTTCTGATGAATTACACTGGGGAACAAATTTCAAATTTTTGTCTATTGAATTAGATTTGACAGTTACTTCTTGGTAATTTGGGTGCGCTGAGCACGAATGTTTACTCGGTTTTGCTCTATCAGGTCCTGATTTTGCTCAACACCCCTCCTCTTTCGTCGTATTCATAAAAAGGTTTTTTTCTCAATACTCGCTGTCTTTTTGCAGTTAAACATTATGCAACTAGGTTTTTATCTAGGTATTTGTACCTATTGTTATGGTATTGTTGTATTATGTATATTTTTATATGTAACACCCTAAAAATATTTTTAATTTTGTCATTTTTAACCCATTTTAATATTAGTAAATTAAGCTAAAAATATCATAGAATTCTAAAATTTTCTCGAGCGTTCCTGTTCTCTGTAGAGTATTCTAGAGGGACAACTAAAATATATAAAAGCGACTCGTTTCCAGAGTTAATCAGTCAATTCAATCAGTCAGTCAGTCAGTCAGTCAGTTGAGTTAGTTAATTAAGTTTGGGCATTAACATAATTTTGAATTGGCATATGATTTAGTGAGTAATTTTGTCATCGTGATTTAATATAGTTGATTTAATTAGACGTAATTTATATTGTACCTACTCATCCGTGTTTCTAGTTTAATTTCATAGATTGTAAGTACCTATTTCATAATAAGTACCTATTTAAACTAATTTTTGTTTATATTTCAGATTTTCTTAAATTTATATGAATTAAGGGCTTTAAATACCTTTACAAATTGGCAGAACAATCAAGCAATATGTCATCAAGCACTAGAAAGTTCAAATGCAAAAACAACCCTGATTCCTTCTGTTATATATGTGGAAATTTTACACTTCCACATCAACGAGCAAATATAACTGACTTCGTAAAAAGAGCTTACTTAGCTTATTTTGGCATAAAACTGGGGGACCAAGATAAATCGTGGGCTCCACATAAAGCCTGCACTATATGCATTGAAAGACTGCGACATTGGACGAAGGGTTCGGATTCAAAAATACCTTTTGGAGTTCCGATGGTAAGTTTATGATTTCATAAAACTACGTAATTTAATCACTAGTATACTGTAACTTACCTAAATGTAATTGTAACTTAGGTACATAAACAAAAATTTACAGAAAATGTTTATAAGAATCTCAAATATTGCATAAGGTTGAAACACATAGAAATGTTAAATGTTTGGGTGATAACTTTTGATAAAATTCATAAAAACAAGTCTCTCGTCGCTTTTGTTAACGCTTTACAATTTTTTTTCCATATCAGGTGTGGCGAGAGCCTACTAACCACGAGACCGATTGCTACCTTTGCTTTGTCAAGACTTCGGGCTTCACTTAGAAAAATAAACATTGTATCGAGTACCCAAATTTCGAAACCGCGATACGACCTGTGCTACATTCAAATGAGATCCCAATTCCAAAATTTAAGGGTCTGCCAACTCAAGAATTAGTTGAAGATGTTCCTGAAAATATTGTTATGCACTTTGAGGAGTCAGACACCGATTTTGACCCCAGCGTATTTGAAAGTCAAAACGATCCGCAAAAGTTTAACCAGGCCGAGTTGAATGATCTTGTAAGGGATCTAAATTTGCCAAAAAAGGCTGCGGAAATTTTAGCTTCAAGACTTAAAGAGAAAAACTTGCTTACTTCAAACACATACAGTACATTTCATTTTACAGAAAAAGAGAAGAAGAACTTGTTAAATATTTTAGAACAGAGGATAGTTTAGTATATTGCTGCGACATAGTTGGTTTGTTAAAGAAGATGGGGGTTGAGTCTTACGATGCAAATGATTGGCGCTTGTTTTTAGACAGTTCGAAAAGAAGTCTTAAGTGTGAGTTGTTGCATAATGGCAATCTATACGGCTCGATACCGATTGGGCACTCAACAAAATTAAAAGAAAAGTATGAACATATAGAAAAGGTTTTAAATCTTATCAAATATAGGGAGCACGAGTGGATCATATGTGTTGACTTAAAATGGTTAATTTTCTGCTAGGACAACAAGGAGGGTATACTAAATATCCCTGCTTCCTTTGCTTATGGGACAGCAGAGCCAAGGAAGAACATTATTTCAAACAAATCTGGCCAGCACGAACATCACTTACTGTCGGAGAAAAAACGTAATTAATCCACCTTTAGTGAGCAGAGATAAAATCATATTTCCTCCTCTGCATATAAAACTAGGCCTCATTAAACAATATGTAAAAGCTTTAGATACGAACGGCGAGTGTTTCAAATACATAACTTCAAAATTTCCAAGTTTAAGTTATGAAAAAATCAGGCGGGAATTTTCGACGGTCCACAAATAAGAACAATGATTAAGACAGCAATTTTCCTAATGTCATGAATGAACGCGAAAAAATGGCTGGTTCTCATTCGTGGACTTGATAGAAAACTTTTTAGGCAATTATAGGGCAGATAACTACGAAGAAATCGTAAAAAAACTTTTAAGGGACTACAAAGAGTTAGGTTGCAATATGAGCATAAAAATGCATTTTTTGAATAGCCATCTTGACCAATTTCCAAGTAATTTAGGTGATGTAAGTGACGAACAAGGGAGAGATTCCACCAAGATATCAAAATTATGGAGGAACGGTACCAAGGCCGCTGGGATTCCCACATGATGGCTGATTACTGCTGGTGCTTAAAAGAGACCTGCCATCAACAAGCAAATACGCTAGAAAGTCTTACAAAAGAAAATTTTTGCCACAGTGAAAGCTTCATATCTGTTTGTTTTTTTATTTTAAGTCATTTCTATCGTTATAATGTAATTTTACTGTAGTTTGAACTGCTTGTATTCATGAAACTTGAAAAAAAAATTTAACACATGACTTAATTTTTTAGTCCTAATTTGAAAAATCTGGAAAATGGCACATAGGTAGGCTGTCGACAAGAATCAGGACCTGATAGAGCCAAACCGAGTTGAAATTCGTATTCAGCGCACCCAAATTACCTAGAATCAAGTGTCAGATATCATTCAATAAAATACGTGTTGCCCAGTGAATTATTAGTCTTGTAAGACTTCCTTGAAAACAACTTGCAGCAGAAGCAATAAAGAGCATCATTCCTTCTAGAGTACATCAGCCAGCTTCGCTTTATGTTTTCCCCATTAATTAATGTTCTGTACATGTAATGGTGATGAACGCTTCTACCGTCCTCTCTTTTAGGGAATGTGAAATCTGGACTGATTTGAAATGGTCCTCGAGACACCAGATCTGTCTTCAAGGCATCTGACAGGACAACTGGCCAGTCATATGGATCAAGCGGTGGAGCAGATCTTGGTTCTTGTTGCTCAGTAGAAATGCCTGTGTGTGGTGTTTAAAGCTGAGCAGAAGATGGGCCACTTGTTGGTTCATCAGGCTCTACTTCTACTGGTGTTTGAGGTTGCATAGAGGATAGTCCTGCTGTTGGCTCATGATGCTCATCAGCCTTTGCTGAGGATGGCTTTTCCAAATATTTCAGTAGTGCTCCTGAGAAGAACATAACATTACATATTCTGTTAATTTTTGCTAAAATACTCTTTCTTATCTTGTTTGATAATTGATCTGTGTGAACAGAATTTGAGGTGATGTGATCCATTAAATTTCACATTTCGAAATTTAAATATTACAGAGACTAGCTTACTCTACACGATTCCTGAGCACTTGCCTAGCTTGATGGTCTATCTAACCTAGTTGCCTGAACTGTAATCATAAGAATATACAAGTGGCACATCTCACCTGTGCTACTGGAAAGCTTCTCCTCCTCTATTTTCTTCTTTTTCCGTTTTTCAGCTCCTGATGGATAATGTCGTTTCATTTTCCAAGATGAACGAAGTCACATCTAGTTAACCACAACTAATCTGCTAAATAATAATAATGATGATAATAATGATGATGATAATAATAATAATAATAATAAATAATAATAATAATAATAATAATTGTTATAATTGTAACGTTAATCAAATACATTCAAATAATCAGACTACTTAGGTTTTAACCAAACAAAATTCATAATCCTAGGTTTTAAAGTATTACAAAATCTCTTAATAATTAGTAAATTAGTGAAATAATGTTTTACAATACTAGAAAAATTAAGCATTTAGGAAAGTATAAGCATATAGTAAGAATAAAGTTAAATAATATAGAAATAAGATCTCACAATAGTTATTTACACATAACGACCAAAACGTTTCGTTTGTCTCCGTTTTATCACATTTGTCTCATACAAAAACTTTAATTAATACGAGAATAATAATAATAATAATAACTTCAGCTATATTCCTATTCTTGCCCACTGAGCTATGACCTGGGAGCCTGTCTAGGGGCCCCCTAGTAGCAGCGGGGCCCTAAGCGCCCGCTTGGTCTGCTTATGCTTATGCCAGGAAACGGCCTAGATTATTAGCCAGTTTGACAGTTGACTCCTCTCATTTTTCAGTGCATGTGAAAGCATTTGTAAATAAAAAATAAAACTTCGTTAACATGCCTGTAAAAATAATTTTACGTCATTCTATATTTTTCCTTTTTTTTATACCTTGATTGACCTTAAGTGACCTCTGAAGGTCACATGGTTAACCCCACCACTTTATACCTCGAGATAAAAGTGCTTTGTCTTGATAAGAGCTTTCATTTGCCACCCATACGGCCTTCGTAGGACCATCTGTTGTTATTTTTAGTTTTTGACACCACGAGTATATGACATTCATTGACCTCTGAAGATCACGTTGGTAACCTTATTTGAGGTTAGAATTTTGGTGCACCTTCCGATTCGTGGTCCTTTGTTCAAAATTTATAGAATCACCGAAAAATTGCTTTTCACAAGCAGTGTAACGAACTATGGTGCTGCCGACCCCACTACTGGCATATAAAGAAAAAAAAAAGAAAAACTGGAGGGTATTGATAGGGAAATACAAGCCCTGATTAAGGACCATACAGAGACGGAAGAGGAAAAGGCGGTAGAAGCAATAAAGGAAAATCCAAAATACTTGTACAGCTATGCAAAAAGGAAAACAAAAACGCGCGCCGCTATTGGGCCATTAAGGACGAGAAATAATGAACTAAGCGACGATCTAAAAGAAATATGTGAGACATTGAGAGCTCAATATGAATCAGTTTTCAGTACCCCAAAAAGTGACAAAGCGATACCTGACATAAATGTATTCTTTGAAGAGGAATTGCAAGGAGAGTATATAATAGACTTTGATTTTACACCAGAAGATGTAGCGTGAGCTATAGGACAAATGAAACCACATTCAGCTGCAGGTCCGGACAATTGGAACGCATTATTGATTAAAAACTGTAAAAATGAAATAGCTACACCTTTATACTGGATATGGAGAAGATCCCTAGACACTGGGGAAATACCGAGCATCTTGAAAAGAGTAAACATTGTCCCTATATTTAAAGGAGGGGACAGATCTCAAGCAAAGAACTATAGACCAGTGTCATTGACGTTCCACCTCATCAAAGTATTTGAAAGAATAGTTAGAGAGAAAATTTATGACTTCCTGGAGACACGGGAAAGATTCAACGAAAATCAGCATGGATTCCGATCAGGTAGATCATGCCTATCACAACTAATAGAACACTACAACAATATCCTAGATGCATTGGAAGGCAATGACAACTACGATGTTATATACACAGATTTTGCTAAAGCTTTCGACAAATGTGACCATGGTATAATAGCACATAAAATTAAATATATGGGAACAACAGGCAAAGTGGGAAAATGGATCTACAACTTCCTCAGAGAACTTCTGCAGGTCGTCAAAATTCAAGGTATATCATCATCAGACTCGGAAGTACGCAGCTCAGTATCACAAGGGACAGTACTGGCCGCACTCCTGTTCATTATCATGCTAACAGACATAGACAGCGGAGTAAACAGCAACAGTATAGTAACATCCTTTGCAGACGATACAAAGATCAGCAGAAAAATCAGCGATGTACATGACGTGGAGGCCTTGCAGAGGGACACGAACAAAATATACAAATGGTCAGAAGACAAGAACATGTCATTTAACACCGAGAAATTTCAGCTCCTGAGATAATATGGTAGAAAAGAAGAACTTAAACAGACTGCATATTATGCTCCAGATAGACAGGAAATTCAGAGAAGCATGAAAGCGATTGATCTCGGGATAATAATGACAGATGATGCGAAATTCGAAACACAAAATCAGATAGCGATAAATAAAGCAAAAAGAGTCGCCGGACAGGTTCTAAGAACGTTCAAGAGAAGGGACAGGACAGTAATGATTCCCTTGCTAAAAACACTGATTATACCAAAACTTGAATACTGCTCAGTTTTGACGTCCCATATAAAAAGGAAGAAACTAATAAACTAGAAGAAACGCAAAGGCACTTCACAGCCAAGACTGATGGCTGCAAAGAACTCAACTACTGGGAAAGACTACGCAAACTAAATCTGTACTCACTGGAAAGAAGAAGAGAGAGGTACACCATAATCTACATATGGAAAATGATCGAAAAACTGGTACCAAACCTAAAACTAAACCCAATTACCATTCAAACAACACTGGAAAATAGGAAAGGCAGAATGTGTAGTGTTCCCAAATTAAAGGCTCGACAAGGGACCTCCTCAAATCTGAAGGAAAATAGCTTGGTTGTCAGGGGGCCAAAAGTTGCTTTTTGCTCTTTTCTTCCTCTCTTTTTCAACATGATGTTGGTGCTTGTGCTCTATATTCCCTCTTTTCCTACTTGAAGCCTGTAGCATCCATCTTCAAGAGAAGGTTAAGATACCAAAAACTTTTTTCATTTTCCTTTGTATATTTCCTTCAATTTTGTCCTTAATTTGTTTCAGAGTTTCGCTTGGCCTGCGAGGGATTGTTGACATATTTGCGTAAAAGCCAATTTAAGATCTAATACAGTTTGATGACACTTAAAGGGTTTTGCTGTAAACATTTCATGGTTCATATGTACATTGTACAAGTCACATAATCACTCCAATTTTGAGTACTGTTATGAAAAGTATTGACGAAAAAGTAGGCCTGTCGTCTGTATATAGGTTAGAAGTTACTTTTAAGGTGGTGGGGAGAGAAACGCCCTACATTTTCTTAAAATAAAAGGTGAAGTTGGCATGCTCATAGTATTTTATACCTATTTCGAGTTTTCGCCTTTTCGTAAAAAGTGGTCTTAAACCTCAAACGAGGTTAAGGATAAAATATAATAAAGTCAAGATAACACGATCTAAATGGACTTCAATTTCCATTGTTAAGAATAGGGAGGTTTAGTACATCCAAACCACGCCGGTCTCATTGGCTAGTTATCTTTGGAGAACACTAAAGCGTTTCGAGTAATCCTTGGGACTTTTGTAAGAACTTGTAGTTGTCAAAACGTTCGTAAAATTGAAGTTCTAAAATAAGAAAATAAAAGCTTAACGTAACATCATTATCATGAATTTATTAGAGTTGTATAATTATTACCAGTAATATCGCTCTTTTCAACACCCCAAAAATGCAGCTGTTTTCAATAATATTCGACATATGAAAGACAAACCATATATATGTGTGTGTGTGTGTGGGAGAGTGGGAGGCTGCGGAAAGAGGTCTGTATACTGTCCCCATTCAAAAGTCCCGCTTTAAAGTTGGAGAGTGGCCAAAGTCATAAAATGATAGCAATAAACTGCCAACAATTCATTAATTTTGATAACATTTTTAGTAATATTTTTTTTTGGTGTGTGTGTGATTGTGATCCATTTTTGTTCACGAGCTAACATTGGGACTTTCATAAATATTTACAACTTCTGGACCACTCCGTAAATCCAGTCTTCGTGTGGACATCTTTTAGGGTGAAAAAAAAAAGTAAGACTTTGATTTGGATTTGCTTAAATAATTAAAGGTAGTATATAAAATACCCGCAAGACTGTTTAACTGAAGGTTCTGGGTTCGAGTCTCGACGGGACCAGGATTTCAGGTTTGAGCGCTTAACGTGTTTCTGTGGATCATCTTTGCGGTGTAGTGATTTGGATCTTTATAAAAGATGTAGATTCCTTTCGTCACGAGTCCTTTACCGTTACGAAGGAGGTTAAAAAACTTCAAAGAGAAAGTGTCTTATAATAATATAATATAATAGGTGAAGAGTGTCAAAAAGTGGCACAGCGCTCAGGCCAAACAAATGCAGCCTATTGCTCTAACTCCTGGATTATTATTAACAGTACTGTCGGGAATCGCCCCCCCCCCCCCCCCGCTCTGAATTTGGTGTCTTCCCTTCGCTCAAACTTAAAGGGAAACTGCGTTACCCACTGAACTACTGTACAGACGCTGGCAACAAGGGATAGAGAAAAATAAAGACTGATGAAGATCTTTCTTAATCTTTGGATTATTTCTTTAAAAGCGAATCTTCCATTCGATGATTTTGACAAAGAGCCGGCAACATTCAATCCAAAAATGGGTGAAACAAGATTAAAGAAAATATAGAAAACGAAGAAAAGAAGGAAGAAAATGGTCCGTTTTCTTTAAATTTTAAGTAATATAATTTTAAGATAAAAGAGAAGTTTTCTTTTGGCGTAATTTGTTTCATTATTACGAACAATTGCCGTCTTTCTCTCTATTTCATTCTCATTGTTTACCATTGATAAATTTTGTTATTCAGTTATTGTAGAATTAAAGGTTGCAATGTCGCTCTTTTACTTTTCCGTTACTGCAAAGATATTTTCAGAAGGTTAGATCAGAATGAAGATTTTCTCTCTCTCTCTCTCTCTCTCACACACACACACAAAATTTTGAGAATTGTTGGGTAGTGTTTTGTCAGGAATCATCACCAAAACATAAAAAAAGTTACTGGATTTCCTTACCATAAAAGCAATTGCTGTGCCTTTCAGAAATCGTGAATTATGCTAACTTTTTAAAATTATTTAAAAGGCTAAATCGTGGTCGGGTCGCAACGCGGTTTCCTGTTAGATCTACACTGTTAAAAAAACGTTGGGTCTGTGCCGTACTTTGGATGGGTAATCGTCATTCTCTCGCATTCAGATGCTGTTGCGACACGTGGTTCAAATCCTACATCCCAATCCCACTTTTGCCGTTACGAAGGAGGTTAAAGAATCCCCAAACATCGCTATCATCATCATTATTATTATTTAAATAAATACAATTTTTTTTTTGTCAAAGTAATCTTCCATGTGGTTTTCAAGCAGATTTCTTTTCTTTGAAGAAATTATAGATATTACACAGCGTATTCATAAATTATCCATACAAACGAAATTCAATTGAATTTGTAAAGATAACACTGGGCAACACGTATTTTATTGAATGATATCTGACACTTGATTCTAGGTAATTTGGGTGCGCTGAATACGAATTTCAACTCGGTTTGGCTCTATCAGGTCCTGATTCTTGTCGACAGCCTATGTGCCATTTTCCAGATTTTTCAAATTAGGACTAAAAAATTAAGTCATGTGTTAAATTTTTTTTTCAAGTTTCATGAATACAAGCACTTCAAACTACAGTAAAATTACATTATAACGATAGAAATGACTTAAAATAAAAAAACAAACAGATATGAAGCTTTCACTGTGGCAAAAATTTTCTTTTGTAAGACTTTCTAGCGTATTTGCTTGTTGATGGCAGGTCTCTTTTCAAGCACCAGCAGTAATCAGCCATCATGTGGGAATCCCAGCGGCCTTGGTACCGTTCCTCCATAATTTTGATATCTTGGTGGAATCTCTCCCCTTGTTCGTCACTTACATCACCTAAATTACTTGGAAATTGGTCAAGATGGCTATTCAAAAAATGCATTTTTATGCTCATATTGCAACCTAACTCTTTGTAGTCCCTTAAAAGTTTTTTTACGATTTCTTCGTAGTTATCTGCCCTATAATTGCCTAAAAAGTTTTCTATCAAGTCCACGAATGAGAACCAGCCATTTTTTTCGCGTTCATTCATGACATTAGGAAAATTGCTGTCTTTAATCATTGTTCTTATTTGTGGACCGTCGAAAATTCCCGCCTTGATTTTTTCATAACTTAAACTTGGAAATTTTGAAGTTATGTATTTGAAACACTCGCCGTTCGTATCTAAAGCTTTTACATATTGTTTAATGAGGCCTAGTTTTATATGCAGAGGAGGAAATATGATTTTATCTCTGCTCACTAAAGGTGGATTAATTACGTTTTTTCCTCCGACAGTAAGTGATGTTCGTGCTGGCCAGATTTGTTTGAAATAATGTTCTTCCTTGGCTCTGCTGTCCCATAAGCAAAGGAAGCAGGGATATTTAGTATACCCTCCTTGTTGTCCTAGCAGAAAATTAACCATTTTTAAGTCAACACATATGATCCACTCGTGCTCCCTATATTTGATAAGATTTAAAACCTTTTCTGTATGTTCATACTTTTCTTTTAATTTTGTTGAGTGCCCAATCGGTATCGAGCCGTATAGATTGCCATTATGCAACAACACACACTTAAGACTTCTTTTCGAACTGTCTAAAAACAAGCGCCAATCATTTGCATCGTAAGACTCAACCCCCATCTTCTTTAACAAACCAACTATGTCGCAGCAATATACTAAACTATCCTCTGTTCTAAAATATTTAACAAGTTCTTCTTCTCTTTTTCTGTAAAATGAAATGTATGTGTTTGAAGTAAGCAAGTTTTTCTCTTTAAGTCTTGAAGCTAAAATTTCCGCAGCCTTTTTTGGCAAATTTAGATCCCTTACAAGATCATTCAACTCGGCCTGGTTAAACTTTTGCGGATCGTTTTGACTTTCAAATACGCTGGGGTCAAAATCGGTGTCTGACTCCTCAAAGTGCATAACAATATTTTCAGGAACATCTTCAACTAATTCTTGAGTTGGCAGACCCTTAAATTTTGGAATGGGGATCTCATTTGAATGTAACACAGGTCGTATCGCGGTGTCGAAATTTGGGTACTCGATACAATGTTTATTTTTCTTAGTGAAGCCCGAAGTCTTGACAAAGCAAAGGTAGCAATCGGTCTCGTGGTTAGTAGGCTCTCGCCACACCTGATATGGAAAAAAAATTGTAAAGCGTTAACAAAAGCGACGAGAGACTTGTTTTTATGAATTTTATCAAAAGTTATCACCCAAACATTTAACATTTCTATGTGTTTCAACCTTATGCAATATTTGAGATTCTTATAAACATTTCCTGTAAATTTTTGTTTATGTACCTAAGTTACAATTACATTTAGGTAAGTTACAGTATACTAGTGATTAAATTACGTAGTTTTATGAAATCATAAACTTACCATCGGAACTCCAAAAGGTATTTTTGAATCCGAACCCTTCGTCCAATGTCGCAGTCTTTCAATGCATATAGTGCAGGCTTTATGTGGAGCCCACGATTTATCTTGGTTCCCCAGTTTTATGCCAAAATAAGCTAAGTAAGCTCTTTTTACGAAGTCAGTTATATTTGCTCGTTGATGTGGAAGTGTAAAATTTCCACATATATAACAGAAGGAATCAGGGTTGTTTTTGCATTTGAACTTTCTAGTGCTTGATGACATATTGCTTGATTGTTCTGCCAATTTGTAAAGGTATTTAAAGCCCTTAATTCATATAAATTTAAGAAAATCTGAAATATAAACACAAAAATTAGTTTAAATAGGTACTTATTATGAAATAGGTACTTACAATCTATGAAATTAAACTAGAAACACGGATGAGTAGGTACAATATAAATTACGTTTAATTAAATCAACTATATTAAATCACGATGACAAAATTACTCACTAAATCATATGCCAATTCAAAATTATGTTAATGCCCAAACTTAATTAACTAACTCAACTGACTGACTGACTGACTGACTGATTGAATTGACTGATTAACTCTGGAAACGAGTCGCTTTTATATATTTTAGTTGTCCCTCTAGAATACTCTACAGAGAACAGGAACGCTCGAGAAAATTTTAGAATTCTATGATATTTTTAGCTTAATTTACTAATATTAAAATGGGTTAAAAATCACAAAATTCAAAATATTTTTAGGGTGTTACATATAAAAATATACATAATACAACAATACCATAACAATAGGTACAAATACCTAGATAAAAACCTAGTTGCATAATGTGTAACTGCAAAAAAACTTAGCGAGTATTGAGAAAAAACCTTTTTATGAATACGACGAAAGAGGAGGGGTGTTGAGCAAAATCATGACCTGATAAAGCAAAACCGAGTAAAGATTCGTGCTCAGCGCACCCAAATTACCTAGAACTAACTGTCAAATCTAATTCAATAGACAAAAAGTTGAAATTTGTTCCCCAGTGTAATTTATGGACACTCTACTATAAAATCATTTAAAATCATTAAAATCAAATCGAAAATATCGCGAAAACGAAAATATGAAATTTTGAATTACTAATTAATGATTGATTGTGATAAAATGATGAGATACAATACGATACAATGCGACAATAAATGATTGCGATACAATGGTACGATACAATACTATACAATGGGACAATAGCTAATTGAGATAAAATTATCCGGTAAAATTTAGAGTTGTTCTAAATTAGTTAGCTTAGGTCTAAGTACCCAGTAATGATGCCAGTGCCCTCATCTCAGTGGTTAAAACCGTTATAAGCGAAAGGGAGACACTGAGTTCGAGAGTTTAACTCCCGATGCTGCTGGTAATAATAATATAGGAATTAGTGCAATGGGAAGTGTTCGTTTGGCCTCAGTCCTGTGCCATTTTCTGTCACTCTTGACTCATTATTATTATTATTATTATTATTATTATTATTATTATTATTTTTATTATCATTATTATTATTATTAATTTTATTATTATTATTATTATTATTTTTATTATCATATTATTATTATTATTATTATTATTATTATTATTATTAATTGTATTATTATTATTATTATTATTATTATTATTATTGATTTTATTATTATTATTATTATTATTATTATTATTGTCGAATAATGATATCTGTAAAAAGTAAATGTAATGTATTCTGAATTCATTCTATGAAAGCGAGGGAGCTGAACTGAGGATGGGGAAATGTGAATACTAATGATGGCACACACACACACACACACACACACACACTACGTAATTCAAAACAAATTAGGCTCTGTGGGAATTTAGGCAGGGAAGTCTTATTTCCGTATAGATTTCAGAGCATAAACAGAAAATAAAAACTTATCCCGGGCTTCTTGAAAAAGTACAACTCTGGAACAAAAATATAAAATACTGTCTCAAATACTCTCATGACCTTGATAATACCTTTAAGTAATACACTTTCACGAGGAATAGCGAGTATCTGTGACGTCATTATGATAAAAAGACATTTCTGTGTGCCAGTTTTGAAAAAAAAAAAAATATAAGTAAAACCTTAATGAATAGTGAAAATTTAATGCATAGCGACGTATCAAAACATTAAAATAGCGTGTCAGGTGCTACAAAAAAAAAGAATAAATTCATTGTGTATTAAGTACTTCCAATATATTAAACCTTTAACAAAAACTTTTTAACTCTGCGTCTTAGTATTTAGTTGGTCCGCCCTTAGCCCTGATTACGGCCTCCAATGAACGTGGCATCGAGTCGAGAAGCCTGTTGCTTGCTTCTGTAGTCATCGATTGCCAGGTTGTCATCAACCACCTTTTCAGTTCACTAAGTGTTCTTGGTTTATGCTTTTGGACCTTCTGCTTAGCAATATTCCAAACATTTTCTATCGATTAAGATCGGGAGAATTAGCTGGACATGGTAGTACTTCAATTTCATGAGCATCAAACCACGCAGATGTTACATGAGCCGCACGAGCTGGAGCCAGGTTATGTTGAAAAATAGATGGTTCTTCTCCATACAGCTGTTCCGCAGACTCCAGCACAAAATATTCTAAGATTTCTTGATAAACGTGATAATTGACGGGTTTATTTACAAATGCGAGTGACCCCACACCATTTGTATTCATGCATCCCCCACATTGAAACACTCGACATAAATTTGACCGATCGCTTCAGGCAGCTTTCATGATATATTTCAAACTTTCTTCACCAAACTCGCGGACCCCTGTCACCAAATGACAAAATTTTGATTCGTCTGAAAAAAGCCCTTTTTGCCACTCGTTTGCAGTCAATGCAACTTTTTCTTTGCACCACGAAAGTCGCCTTCCCTTTTGCTTCGCATTTAACATCAACTTCATTTTCGGCTTTCGTGAATGAAATAAAAGCGGTGATTGTGTTAGTGTGTGAGGTTGCGTGAATGCAAGTGGTGGGGGGGGGGTCACTTGCATTTGTAAATTTGTAAAGAAAAAAAATTTAAGAATTCATTCTGACTTTTATGATTTAATAATTTTAGTTTTTTGTCGAAAATTTTAGATGTAATTTTTTTGTGAGTTAAGTATTTTTTTCTTTGACAATTGTTTTAATGTACAGAAAATATTTCCTTTATATATATATATATATATATATATATATATATATATATATATATATATATATATATATATATATATATATATATCAAAGCTATTGACTTCTTAAGGGAACGGAGCTTACAGATAAAAAGAAGGACCAACACAACAGCAAACATTTTTCGTTTATTTTTGTACTTCAGACGTTTTGACAAATCTTTTGTCATCATCATTGAATTATAATACCTTAAAACAAAATAAAAATAAATAATTAAAATTACATTAATAGAAAAGGAATTAAAATCATTAAAATTAAATTAAATTAAAATTACCTCAACTGGTAAATACACAATAATTACGACAACCTCCATATTCGGCAGATACTGAGAGAAAAGTGTATGAATTCAGTTACATTGGAAGGTATAATATATCTATGAAAGTAGGTTGGTTTGTAATTTGTAAGATGAACTCTTGTTGTTAATGGAGGGTTTGTTTCTTAGATATACAAAGATTCTAAAATTCGGAGTTTTGTAAGATTATTGGTTCTTGTTAAAATTTCGAACTGAGTTTTGTAAAGGGGATGGTTGTTATCATTACTATGGTTTCTAATTGCGGATTGTAGTGGGTTACTGAGGGGACGGTTGGTACGGACTGATAAGCCCGAATGTTGAGAAAGGCGTACCTTCAGTTGGAGTTGAGTACTGCCGATATACGCAGCCTTACAGCTGTCGCACGTGTATTTATAAACAGCATTGGGGCATACAGTTTTGGGAGAATTTGTCTTTGAACTTTAAAAAATTTAATAATTTAAGTGGGTTGACGAGGGCGAATCTAAAAATTATTTGGGGATAACTAGACTTAAGAAGTTTAGATATTTCATTTCGAATATGTAATGATAAATAACCATAAAAAGGTAATTTAATATATAGGGTGTCCATTAGGGTGCCACACTCTATAGGGGCAGTTTTTAGAATTTGGAAATTTCGAATGGCCCTTAGTCATATTGTTTGGTTGGATGAGAAAACCCTAAATATGAAGTTTGAGCCCGATCGAAATACATTTAGAGGTTCCGCATCGACCGTTTCTGTTGTACCGTGTGTTCGAAATAATGGATTTATC
Source organism: Bathynomus jamesi (assembly GCA_023014485.1). NCBI lineage: Eukaryota > Metazoa > Arthropoda > Malacostraca > Isopoda > Cirolanidae > Bathynomus > Bathynomus jamesi. Next base: position 701,877 of record JAJOZX010000006.1, on the reverse strand, counting down.
TAGGAAACCTGTAACCATGGCAGTATTACATATATACACGTAGGGTGCCACATAAAAATCGTTTTTTGATTTTTAGGACGGCCCTTTGTGGGATTGTTAGGTTGGGTGAAAAAGCCCTGAATATGAAATTTTAGCCAAATTGAAGGATATTTAGGGGTTCCGCATCGACCATCTCTGGCGTACCACGTGTCAGAAGTAATGAGTTTCTCCAAGAAATTGCTCCAGCTCCAAGGGGTAAAGTAACATGTACAATGTCAATATAAATGCTATCATATACCATGGCGTAGAGGACAGTCACAGCTATATTTCCATAGCATTAAGTTTATTCCATCTCCAATATTTTTTTTATATTAATATTTTTGTTGCGGTTCAAAAGTTTTTTTTCAAAGTTTCACTTTAATACGTTTATGCTTTGTAATCCAAACCACACCAACCGGCAACCAGCTTATAACAACACAATACGCAACTAGCAAACAGTGCAAACACCTTAACAATATTGCTCAACATTATTTCATAATTAATTGGAATGAACTTGTCCCACCATGCCTGGGTAGCAGGATACTATTCTCTGTGTGTAATGTTATTGATAATACAAAATCATTAAATCAATTTCAATTTTATTGCAACAAAACAACTTAATATTATTAAAATAAAAAACATTTTATTCCGTATTAATCATAGTAATATACTGAGCCTACTGGCCATATAAATCAAAATAATAACTAAGAAATAAAGTATATACGATTATACATTGTTATACAGGATTAATAGGAGTAACACCCTATAAAAATGAAGCAAATTCAAATATACCATAAAGTACTCCCAAACCCGTTAAGGATTTCCGCTGCGGGCGCTCGGGTGCTCTTTGCGGTTCTTCTCAACGACTTGCATCAAGTACTGCCGTTGCTCCTCGTCCTTGGTGAGTGCGAGATTGTAGTTCTGCATCAGCGCGACCCCTCGCTCCGCCCGGACATTGACAACGCTCAACGTAGAGACACGGCGTTTCCCCGCCAGGTAGGACGCATTGTTCGACCAGGTAGCCGGCTCCAACTCTAGGAAAGAAGTATTGATCGCGAGCCGCTCGAAAAGAAGCGTGCTGGATGTCGTGCAAAAGTCTGCGACTGTCTTTCGCTCGAGCTCCTCCGGGCAGACGTCCAGGGCAATGCGCTTGGGTGGCTCCTCGGTGCCCTCGACATCCTTGATGGCCGTCGCAATTCGACTCTTCTCCTCCAGCGGAGTGTCGTCATCGAAGAGAGCGAGGGCGGCCAGGTGTTCACTCAGGTACCAGAGATGTCGTCGAAACACAGGGGAGGTAGCCTTGGACACGTCCTTGTCCACCTTGTCGTAGTCAACCAGCGCCTTGAGCATCGCCAGGTCAGTTCGAGGGGCAGCGGCGGGAAGGGGCGCCGTAAACCAGGCCGGAATGTAAACCAGCAGCGCAAAGTTTACGAAGCGCAGGATGCCCCGGGCCTCGCGAGCCTTAATGGGGAGCTGCTGCCGGAAGAGGTGGAGCTTGATGGCGTATATCACTTTGGCCATCCACCGGGCGCGGTGGAGTCCGCCCGGTCGCATGAAGTGCACACCTCGCTGGGGGACGCCTCCAAGCGCTGTGATCCCCAGCTCCAGGAGCTCTCGGTAGTCGTCCCGCGGCTGGCCCTTGGTGATGTAACCCTTGAAACGCGCGATCAGATCGTCTCGCGCCTTGAGCAGCGGCTTAGTAAGGTCTTCCTTGGAGATGGCGCTGAATTGGTCGGTGCAGACGGATTGCCAGCGCTCCTTCAGTCGCGAGAACAGTTTAATGTCAGGACCAGAGGAGGGGCCCATGCACTCGATGAAGGCTTTCTCTGCCACCAATTCTAGCATGTGGTGCCGACAGGCCAGGTTCAGCAGCTGGCGGTGAAGGCCCTGCTCGATGAAGAAGCAAGCGCCCGAAACGACGCCCCTGTTGGCAGCTGTCGTGTCAAAGGAGAGCCCGACGACACGATCAGCGATTCCCCAGTCATCCAACGAGTTCAGCACAGCATCTGCTTGGGCGCGACCAGTTCCAGCAGGCAGCTTCGGCACGGAGAGAAGTTTGTCGACGCCGTCGCCGGACATGACTATGGCGAGGCGATCGACCTTCTTGCCGCTGAAGTCGGAGACCATCTTCCCGTCCCAGTGAACGATGAGCGGGACACTGGGATCGAACGTCATCTTCACTTCTTTGGCGATTTCCCCTCGATGACGCAATCGCCAACGCCGAATCGTCTCGTGACTGAGAGCCAGTTCATCTGTGTCTTGAATATCCAGACTGGAAGCAGCTGCTTTCATGAGTTGAACGGCTCCACGGTTGCTTGTTTTGGTCCGGTCCAGTGCCGACGCTAGGTCTTGAGTCATAATGTTCTTTTTGCGACGGCGCTTTGTAGGTGGATTGGTTTCCTCTTCTGTCGAGCAATTAGGCGACGACGACGAGTTTGATGATGTAAGGGTTGCTGTTGCCAGTGATTGCTCTGATTGCTTTTGGCGTTGCCTTTCTTTGGCAGCTTCACGCGCGGATGCACGTTGCTCAATTCCAGTGAGGATTTTGTCCACCCCGGACATGACACCACGGCGACCCTTTTCGCGTTGAGCAAGAAGGAATTCGCGATCCTCCTGGATGGTGATGACGGAGAGGGCGTTGTCGAGAGCCACGTCAAAAATGTCATCGAGTCCCTCGGTGAAGGCCGCCCTGGCTGCCTCACCTGTGGCGCCGGACCGCTTCCGGCTGCGCTGCAGTGCCTGCCAATTGTCGTAAAGTCTAAGCAGTTTTCGCGCGGCGCTTTTGGAGGTCATGGTCGGGATTCTGGCCATAGCCCAGAAAGTATACACCTCGACGATCACATTACGCGCCGCTTCGGCGAAGCACTTCACCATTTGAAGGTAACCTGTTTCCCGTTAGGGGGCTTGGGTTGGCGTGTCCGATTAGCCATATCTCGGTCTTGGATCTCAGTGAGCTTGCGGTAGCCATCACGAGATGATCACGCGTTGAATGCGTGAAGAAGACTGATTGACTGAAGACTGTGACAGTGTGACTCACCACACTAACCCGGCGTTGCGCTGTTGCCAGATCTCAATGCTGAAAAGTAGTGAAAATATATACAATGAGAAGCAAATATTAATTATAAATATTTAAATTTATGAAATGCATAAATTATAGCAATATATATGCAGGGTTGGCTGGTTTGACCCAAATGGTTTAAACCATTGGTTTAAACCATGGTTTAAACCATTTAAAAAAAACCATGTTTTTCTGTTTTTTTTTGTTTTTTTCTAATTTTAATTTTTACAACACAAATTATTTAATTCATAAACTAATAGCTCTAAAACTAAAACTTATATTTATATTGATAAGACCTAAAAACCATCAGTTCAGGCTAGCCTAGTATGTACGGTAGTATATAATATAGCTACCTTGCACTAGCAGGCCTATTTAATAGTGGCATTGCACATAAAAGGATTGAAGTTACCTGTATCAATTACATTATAAACGCATGTAGCTACAAATATAAATGTTGTTATTAGGTTTATTTTCATTTTTGTGAAGTTAGCATTTCTTACATCTAACATCTTCCAATTAAAAAATGAGACAGTCAGCAATTCTAATTTCTGAGTACCAGTACCTAATTGAGTTATCTGAGTTAAGTTTTTTTTTTTTTTAAAACCATTGGTTTTTGGTTTTTTTTTAAAAACCATGGTTTTTTTCAACCCTGTATATTAGGGTGCCACACTCTATAGGGGCAGTTTTTAGAATTTGGAAATTTCGAATGGCACTTAGTCATATTGTTTGGTTGGATGAGAAAACCCTAAATATGAAGTTTGAGCCCGATCGAAGTACATTTAGAGGCTCCGCATCGACCGTTTCTTTTGTACCGTGTGTTCGAAATAATGGATTTAGCTGGGAAACCTGTAACCATGGCACTATTACATATATACAGGGTTGAAAAAAACCATGTTTTTTAAAAAAAATACAAAAACCAATGGTTTTAAAAAAAAAAAAAAACTTAACTCAGATAACTCAATTAGGTACTGGTACTCAGAAATTAGAATTGCTGACTGTCTCATTTTTTAATTGGAAGATGTTAGATGTAAGAAGTGCTAACTTCACAAAAATGAAAATAAACCTAATAACAACATTTATATTTGTAGCTACATGCGTTTATAATGTAATTGATACAGGTAACTTCAATCCTTTTATGTGCAATGCCACTATTAAATAGGCCTGCTAGTGCAAGGTAGCTATATTATATACTACCGTACATACTAGGCTACCCTGAACTGATGGTTTTTAGGTCTTATCAATATAAATATAAGTTTTAGTTTTAGAGCTATTAGTTTATGAATTAAATAATTTGTGTTGTAAAAATTGAAATTATAAAAAAACCAAAAACCCAGAAAAACATGTTTTTTTTAAATGGTTTAAACCATGGTTTAAACCAATGGTTTAAACCATTTGGAGTTAAACCAGCCAACCCTGCATATATATTGCTATAATTTATGCATTTCATAAATTTAAATATTTGTAATTAATATTTGCTTCTCATTGTATATATTTTCACTACTTTTCAGCATTGAGATCTGGCAACAGCGCAACGCCGGGTTAGTGTGGTGAGTCACACTGTCACAGTCTTCAGTCAATCAGTCTCCTTCACGCATTCAACGCGTGATCATCTCGTGATGGCTACCGCAAGCTCACTGAGATCCAAGACCGAGATATGGCTAATCGGACACGCCAACCCAAGCCCCCTAACGGGAAACAGGTTACCTTCAAATGGTGAAGTGCTTCGCCGAGGCGGCGCGTAATGTGATCGTCGAGGTGTATACTTTCTGGGCTATGGCCAGAATCCCGACCATGACCTCCAAAAGCGCCGCGCGAAAACTGCTTAGACTTTACGACAATTGGCAGGCACTGCAGCGCAGCCGGAAGCGGTCCGGCGCCACAGGTGAGGCAGCCAGGGCGGCCTTCACCGAGGGACTCGATGACATTTTTGACGTGGCTCTCGACAACGCCCTCTCCGTCATCACCATCCAGGAGGATCGCGACTTCCTTCTTGCTCAACGCGAAAAGGGTCGCCGTGGTGTCATGTCCGGGGTGGAAAAAATCCTCACTGGAATTGGGCAACGTGCATCCGCGCGTGAAGCTGCCAAAGAAAGGCAACGCCAAAAGCAATCAGAGCAATCACTGGCAACAGCAACCCTTACATCATCAAACTCGTCGTCGTCGCCTAATTGCTCGACAGAAGAGGAAACCAATCCACCTACAAAGCGCCGTCGCAAAAAGAACATTATGACTCAAGACCTAGCGTCGGCACTGGACCGGACCAAAACAAGCAACCGTGGAGCCGTTCAACTCATGAAAGCAGCTGCTTCCAGTCTGGATATTCAAGACACAGATGAACTGGCTCTCAGTCACGAGACGATTCGGCGTTGGCGATTGCGTCATCGAGGGGAAATCGCCAAAGAAGTGAAGATGACGTTCGATCCCAGTGTCCCGCTCATCGTTCACTGGGACGGGAAGATGGTCTCCGACTTCAGCGGCAAGAAGGTCGATCGCCTCACCATAGTCGTGTCCGGCGACGGCGTCGACAAACTTCTCTCCGTGCCGAAGCTGCCTGCTGGAACTGGTCGCGCCCAAGCAGATGCTGTGCTGAACTCGTTGGATGACTGGGGAATCGCTGATCGTGTCGTCGGGCTCTCCTTTGACACGACAGCTGCTAACAGGGGCGTCGTTTCGGGCGCTTGCGTCTTCATCGAGCAGGGCCTTCACCGCCAGCTGCTGAACCTGGCCTGTCCGCACCACATGCTAGAATTGGTGGCAGAGAAAGCCTTCATCGAGTGCATGGGCCCCTCCTCTGGTCCTGACATTAAACTGTTCTCGCAACTGAAGGAGCGCTGGCAATCCGTCTGCACCGACCAATTCAACGCCATCTCCAAGGAAGACCTTACTAAGCCGCTGCTCAAGGCGCGAGATGATCTGATCGCGCGTTTCAAGGGTCACATCACCAAGGGCCAGCCGCGGGACGACTACCGAGAGTTCCTGGAGCTGGGGATCACAGCGCTTGGAGGCGTCCCCCAGCGAGGTGGGCGCTTCATGCGACCGGGCGGACTCCACCGCGCCCGGTGGATGGCCAAAGTGATATACGCCATCAAGCTCCACCTCTTCCGGCAGCAGCTCCCCATTAAGGCTCGCGAGGCCCGGGGCATCCTGCGCTTCGTAAACTTTGCGCTGCTGGTTTACATTCCGGCCTGGTTTACGGCGCCCCTTCCCGCCGCTGCCCCTCGAACTGACCTGGCGATGCTCAAGGCGCTGGTTGACTACGACAAGGTGGACAAGGACGTGTCCAAGGCTACCTCCCCTGTGTTTCGACGACATCTCTGGTACCTGAGTGAACACCTGGCCGCCCTCGCTCTCTTCGATGACGACACTCCGCTGGAGGAGAAGAGTCGAATTGCGACGGCCATCAAGGATGTCGAGGGCACCGAGGAGCCACCCACAAGCGCATTGCCCTGGACGTCTGCCCGGAGGAGCTCGAGCGAAAGACAGTCGCAGACTTTTGCACGACATCCAGCACGCTTCTTTTCGAGCGGCTCGCGATCAATACTTCTTTCCTAGAGTTGGAGCCGGCTACCTGGTCGAACAATGCGTCCTACCTGGCGGGGAAACGCCGTGTCTCTACGTTGAGCGTTGTCAATGTCCGGGCGGAGCGAGGGGTCGCGCTGATGCAGAACTACAATCTCGCACTCACCAAGGACGAGGAGCAACGGCAGTACTTGATGCAAGTCGTTGAGAAGCACCGCAAAGAGCACCCGAACGCCCGCAGCGGAAATCCTTAACGGGTTTGGGAGTACTTTATGGTATATTTGAATTTGCTTCATTTTTATAGGGTGTTACTCCTATTAATCCTGTATAACAATGTATAATCGTATATACTTTATTTCTTAGTTATTATTTTGATTTATATGGCCAGTAGGCTCAGTATATTACTATGATTAATACGGAATAAAATGTTTTTTATTTTAATAATATTAAGTTGTTTTGTTGCAATAAAATTGAAATTGATTTAATGATTTTGTATTATCAATAACATTACACACAGAGAATAGTGTCCTGCTACCCAGGCATGGTGGGACAAGTTTATTACAATTAATTATGAAATAATGTTGAACAATATTGTTAAGGTGTTTGCACTGTTTGCTAGTTGCGTATTGTGTTGTTATAAGCTGGTTGCCGGTTGGTGTGGTTTGGATTACAAAGTATAAACGTATTAAAGTGAAACTTTGAAAAAAACTTTTGAACCGCAACAAAAATATTAATATAAAAAAAATATTGGAGATGGAATAAACTTAATGCTATGGAAATATAGCTGTGACTGTCCTCTACGCCATGGTATATGATAGCATTTATATTGACATTGTACATGTTACTTTACCCCTTGGAGCTGGAGCAATTTCTTGGAGAAACTCATTACTTCTGACACGTGGTACGCCAGAGATGGTCGATGCGGAACCCCTGGGGATTAGAAGTGCGGAGGTTCCTCAATGAAAAGTTCCCTTCTCGTTGGATCGGGCGAGATGGCCCTATTCCATGGCCTCCTCGTTCCCCGGATATCACGCCTCTGGATTTCTTTTTATGGGGCTACACAAAGGACAGAGTGTATGCAAAGAAGGTTAATAACATCACAGAATTAAGACACCGGATTGAAGAGACATTAGCTTTCATCACGCAAGACATGCTTCTTAATGTTTGGAACGAAATCATCTATCGCCTTGATGTTCTGCGTGCTACCAATGGGGCTCACGTGGAGGTTTACTGAATTAAAACAAAAATTTCTTGAGTTGTGTTATTAATTGCCGCAAACCGTTTTAAGATAGCTCCTATAATAACGAATTTCTTAAGGCTTATAATGGGGTGAATAATTTATGGACACCCTATATATGTGGTTTCTGTTTGTACTATGGTTATGGGGAGTTTAATATTAAAAGTGTAATTTAAAAATTTCTTTAATTAGTTGTCAAAAAGATTAGAAGGGTAGTAATTATTAATAAAGTACTGTCTTGAAAATTTAAATTTTTCGTTTAATAAAAGTAATCTGAACAAATTCGGTAACTTGTTAATAATGTTAGTATAGCGCTAATCTTATTTTTATAAAATATACAACTAAAATAATTGGTTCCCAAGCCAGTAAAAGTTTGTTTTCTAAATAATGAGGTCTGGAACTTGTTATTAGCCCGTTTAACTAGAACATCCAGGAAAGGTAAACTATTATTTGTTTCGTTTACACATGTGTACTTAATATTAATATGTTGTTTATTTAGATAATGAAGAAAAAGTTTTATGTGTGAAGGATGTTTAAATATTAAAAAAGTGTCATCCACATATCTTCTATAATATGTGTTTCGTTTACACATGTGTACTTAATATTAATATGTTGTTTATTTAGATAATGAAGAAAATGTTTTACGTGTGAAGGATGTTTAAATATTAAGAAAGTGGGTGCTACTGTAGTATGCGGTCTACCTACGATTGGTTAGGTTTAATCATGATATTTTCGTTAAAACTAACGAAAATATCATGACTAAACCTAACCAATTGTCAAGGGCGATTGACAACTAATTGTAAACAAACAATTAGTAAACAAGATAAGAAGCTATAATTAAAAGGTAGACCGCCGAATCGTAGGTAGACCGCATACTACAGTAGCACCAGAAAGTGTCATCCACATATCTTCTATAATATATGAGTAGAATGGCCGCAAAATGGAAGAGTGCAGATGTAACTGCAATGTTGCTCATATGAGTGCCAGTACCAACCCACAGGGTGTCAAAATAAAAGGGGGGACTCCCCCAGCAAGATGGGGGAGTCCACCTAACCTCTTTTGGAGGGAAGGTGAGACGGCCTCACCCCCAAAGGGGCATACCTAACTTAAGAGAGAGAGGAGGAGAGAGAGGAAGAGAGCATTCAACTTCTGCGAGAGGCAGAAGCTTAATGACAGCTCAAGGTAGCAACACTTGATTTAGAGCTCGAAATCCGCCGGTTGGCTTAGAAGGCATAAATGGCTTGTATATATTAATAACCTTCGAACGAATTAAAAGCGCACAAAAACGCACGTACACTCCCCGACTATGCGCCCATAGAGCCCCTATTATCACACACACACACACACACCACACACACACACACATATATATATATATATATATATATATATATATATATATATATATATATAACCAGATGCTTGCAAAGTCCCAATAGCAAAATATATACGAGCACAACCACCGCACAAAAAAACTAGCACATCATCACCTATCGTCTAAGTATAGACTTTTAGGAGCTCATCCCATCAACAGCACGTAACCGATATGAGTGCTACAACCAAGCATCGAAACTTAGACGATTGGTGGTGAAGCAGTATTACACAACCACCACCACAGCACCACAACCACCACCACCACAACTACGACCAACGCTTTACTTACCAGCTTCTGGTAGACCAATAAATTCTCTAAATACGACCCAATAGACAGAGCTATTAAACATAAAAAATACGTTCATGAGGCCAAGGGGTAGACGGGCAAGGTCTCAAAAAAAGGCAACGCCAATAGTTTTTCCATTGAGCTTCTCATGGTATAATACCACGAGGCCAATTTGACATTTGGTTGGCGATCTTTTAAACAAAAAATCGAATAAAATAAACTAAGTTTAATACAAAAACAAATTTTCGCCATAATACACAATTTTGTCCTTAAACTATAACATAATAAAAAGCATTAATATGATTTTTAAAACAAAATAGAAATTAAATTAGGGGTAACTTATTCATTTTTCCTCTTTTACTTGCAGCCGTGCCGCAACATTGCGGCATTACTTTTAATATAATTTAAAACCGGCATTCACGATCATATTAAATCTTACTGTTGAAGATATCCAGAAATAATGATGCAAAATTATTTTAAAAGGTATAGACTCTTCGAAGTATCTTAAACTTTGGTACAAAAAATATTAACATAACTATTTTAAAACTAGATTTTAAGTTTTAGTTCGGCATGCCCAATAAATATCGTTTTCTATGCGTATTTATGAAAAATGGAATTTATGGTATAACTCATTTAATTGTACCTTTTACAATTCAATAAATGGATATAATATGATTTACTCTAAATAATTTCTCTCTTCAACATTACTGCATTATATTTCATGTAATTTTAAACCAGCTTTTGGAACATATTAACTCTTACTGTTCACGGCTTAAAGTAAATTTTCTTCAGTGCAATTCTCGAATTAAACTACCTTGAGAATTCGATTTCTAATACAGCGTATTGTCACAAACACATTTAAAAGCGTAGAGATTGGGGCCTTCCATCCAGCAAAAAGATTATGAAATGCTTCGATATATATATATATATATATATATATATATATATATATATATATATATATACAGTGTATATATATATATATATATATATATATATATACAGTGTATTATATATATATATAATATATATATGAAAACATGAGTATACGAAGATGAAGTTCTACTAAGTCCTTTTTCATCGTATAGTTAAACGAATACACTCATTTCACCTGTTCAGTCTCTATAGTTTAAGGGTATAAGGTTCAAAATTGAGTGTGAAACGCGGATATTTTTAGGAAAACCCACCTGTGTGGAGATGACAGGTAAATTTCGAAAAACACCTGACATCTGTTATTTTTGTCTTAAATACACTTCGATATGCAACCGTTTGCTTGACATCTCAGAAAAACAGATTTTATCTTCCAAACAAAATTTCTCTCTCACTCTCTCTCTCTCTCTCTCTCTCTCTTACGATCGTGTTTCATTTCTGAAAGAAATCTGTGGTGTGTATAAGTTATATTTGACACGCCCCCCAGAATTCGCGGCTCGTCCAATCACAACCCAATGGGTGTGGCATGAGAACGAGTCCAGGATCTCTGGTTGGCGGAAAGACTCGTTCTAACACAGGAAACTCGCGAACCGAATATTGAGGTGGGGTCAATCGGGGTCACGTATATAAAAAGGAACATTTTCAGCTGGAATTCACAGCAATTATTTTCACCAGTGACTAAACAAACACATTCCCTCCATCATGAGTCATTCATAAGAACTTTACAGCTCCCTGCAATTGCTTGAAGACGGGGATTTCTATGCAGGGGCTACGCTCCACCTTTTCGCTGTGGCTGACCGAAATGATCTTCTCTCCACACAAAACGTTAATGATATCTGCAATGATCCTCCGTTTGAACCAGCAGAAGACTCTGCCCTCGAGGTGCGAGTAATTACGTAATATTCAATTTGTGATTCGGGCTCTCTCTCTCTCTCTCTCTCTCTCTCTCTCTCTCTCTCTCTCTCTATATATATATATATATATATATATATATATATATATTTGTCATTCAGTGCTTAACTCCTGCGAGTGTTAGTTAATTTATAAAAAGCCATATTAAACGAAGTGAAAGGATATCTGTCTAGAGGTTCGTTACCCGGTGCTTGCAGATGATGCGTAGTACACCCAGCTAATCTCCCTTTTGAGCCCAGTTAGGGTAGTTGCTTTGTTTATTATTTGATCCGGACGCCCTAATCGGCATTTAATTTTATTGTAACTCTCCCCTCCCATATATAAATCATGGTGTCCTGATATATAAATCCATGTTTACTACAAGATACTGTGCTAGGCTTTCTGTAATTAATGTATTCTATTAAGTATTTAGAGAGTGAATCTGGTTTATCAAATATTTATGTTTAATAAATTTATAGAAAGTTCTACAGGTAAGGTTATAGAATTACTAAAACTTTAAAAAATTCCAACGGTCCTCTGCTCGAGACCCTCTGAGTAGGCATTGCGTAGTATGCACAGTTAGGATAAAAGTATTTCCGGCGCTGTAAATTAATGTACTTGTAACGCCTTGCAGCTCTCTCTTCATATATATATATATATATATATATTTCCCCTGTGAGTATTTTGGTGAAAAACAATAGGTTTTTAATTATCATCCATTCTGTCTCCTGCGTGGTTATTTCGGCATATATATATATAATATATATATATATTGTGGATGTAATAATACATTTTCTACTCATCGCATTTTGTTGTAAATGTTTCATTAAAGTAGCGGGTATCCTCAATTATAGATTAGTTTCCATTAGTACGGCGCTAGGCTTTCTGAATACAATTCGATTTATGAAAAAGTTGGATTTTAATTAAAAAAAATTCAGAAAATGGATGAACTATTCAAGTTAATTTCTTAAAGGCCCGATGCGGAACTCAATTGTGTTATAGCTACTTTTCGTGACAGCTTTGAAGAAAAGCAAATAGTCGACGGCGATTTGGATGTTTTACCGCGCAGCCAACCCAGTGACCTGAATACAGAGGTCGAGGTATTAGATCACATCCGGTCCAACGAATGCCAGATCATCGAGGAACTAATGTAAGTTTCTTGGGTTAAGAACAAGATGCATTGTATTTTCATCAATTTATTAAATGATACAAATCATGTTTTAGTACAATTCAGCTTACAGAACTAGCATCCATTAAATAAGACTAACTTTAATGGGGACATTTTACACAATATAGTTACAATTTCATACACACGCGTAAAACTCTACACAATACATCGAGTGCGCACAAACGGAAAACGGCTTTTTATCTGTCTGCATACCAATTCATCATTCATCTCAGTGTCGCACAAATCGAATAATTTTAAAAAATTTATAAATCCCTTCCCACGTGACATGTGCAGGAGAAATGAAAGACAATACATCCCGCAAGTATTACTAAAATATCCTTGTAATCGGTGGGGATTCCAGACAATTTCAGGGACATGCAACTGTTCGAGAAATTTTACAATAACAGGGTCACTCCAGGGATGAGTCCTCAGTGAATTAAAATAATACATTTTTTCCCTATTTTTAAAGTATATTGCAAACCAATTAATCCCCTCGCTACCAACAACGTTCGCATTGACGATAATCCCCCCGCATTTTCTCGTAGTTGGTGATTGCAATGTTTCATTCTTCGCAAACACACCGATAAATTTGGAGCGTTTGATTCGGTCACTTTTTATTACTCTCTGGAGTGTATTCGCGTCCATTTTAAAAGTCAGTAATACGTTCCGGAAGCCATCGACCTCAATTAGGGCTTGTGACTCGAGGTATACTAGTACACTAAAAGGCGCGTCTATCGGGTTGGCGAATTCCAATCTGACTGAGATGTTCCCACTTTGTTGTGGACTTAAGTGTGTATTTACACTAGCACATAAGTCGGGAGTGATACCAAATGGGTAAAGGTTAAATTGACCGACAAATTCTTTCTGCGTTACGTCAATCACAAGCTCATCACAGCCACCAGCAATATGGGCCAGATTACTATAAGCTCTCGCGCAAAGTGGGAACACAGCGTCTGATGAATAGTCCGTATCCATAGTCCCACCCAACGCAACGCCATTGACGTAGAGTTATATTTTCAAGGCCGAAATTCTCGAATTTAAGGCGTTCTTTTTATATTTTATATTCGTTGAAGCGTGATCCTGCATTCCAATTAATAACCTTTAAGGTAGAACTCCCAGGGCCACGTTTTCTATCTGCTTCGAGGCCAACCGTGCGGGCACCATGTATAGTTTGATCTGTACTCTGTTAATTGGGTATTTTACTGTTGCGTGTATTAAATTTTTTTCAATTTCTACATATTGCGGTGAACTTAATTTCATTCGCCGTACGCGCAGATGTTTCCATAATGTGAATCACAACGGGTTTTGCGCCCTCTTCTTGATCAGGCTCCAGATTTATGCAGATCTCAGGATTCGTGCGGGTGAGCTTTAACTTCATATCCACCCCATTCATAAGCAGTTTCTCCTGGAACGTGAAGTCTGTATGCAAACGTCCAAAACACTCGTATATCTTTTTTTTTAGAATTTTTACATTTATCCTTTATACTACTTTCCTCTTTAGTCTGATAATAGCCCTCGGCAGTTAAAAAGGTATCATTCGCTTCTTTGGAAAAGTTGAGGACATTTTCCAGATAGGCTCGTAGGTGTTAATAACCCGTTCCTGCCGAGATGTTGACCTGGTTTAAATACACTTCACACTGACTGAATATGGAGTGTAGAAAGTTGGTTTCAGGGTATGCAGAATAACTATCATCGTAGTCCGTTCCATCTGAATGGGCTATACGCAGTTTAGCGTACATGTGCATGCAGCTTGGATCAAAAAAGAATGGGCCTGAGCTGGATATCACGAATTCTATATGGGCACTCGGGGAACTAATTGTGTTTAATGGGTTAACTGTAATAAAGTTACTGTGCTCAATAGAAACTTATGTTAGGGCATATCAAAGAGGGACAGCTCCGATTTACAACATTGTGAGCTACAAGAATGAATGAAGCGTGCCATGACGAGTCAGAAATAGTGCCACCTCTCTCGAGAACTATTAATCAGCCTATGATTCATGAGAGGAATGTCCTCAGCTTATATCAGTTAAAAAATGATCAACCATATGTTTCATTCGCTTAGAACACTTCTTCGATGTCCTTTTACGTTTAACACCACGTGTTGGCAACCCCTTTTTCCGGACAGCACTCTTCTTCCCACCACCACACATTTTTCTCTTTGCATCGTTGATGATTTGGTCCCGTGTACGTTTTAAATGTTTTTTTAGAGCTTCTTTAGGTTTAGTTCCACCCATTATGTCTTCTACCGCTCCACGATATTGCTGTAAATATAACACATTTTCAACTGATACATTAAGCTGGACAAGTCATGTTGTGCCTCGTGAAAGGTATCTCTTTGGAGCGCTGCTCCATATCGGCCTTCGATTAAATTTTGTAACAATCCTTTGTCTTTAATATTTCTATTATCCTGAGATTTTAGGGTCAGGGCATGTGCAGGGGTTTCTTTGTTTATGATTTCGTATACTAAATCAGCCGTAAGATTTGAGCTTTTTAAACTTGCGTTTAAGTCTCTCACAACCTCCTCAGTCGCACCATAACGCCCCTGACCTAGTGTTACTACTGTAGTGTAATACAGGGCCTCCCCACTCCGGGCGGCACGCATGGTTTCATCCCTAATTACCCCTGCCTTTTCACACTTATCACGATCGCTGAGAACCGTAAAAACGAGTTATTTATAATCAATACTTAAGCTGGTAGATAGATGAATTTCGCATAACCCTACCTCAAACGAATCACCTTCCAATTCAATGGGCCCATGGAGTTCTGTTACAAAGTTGGCTAGTGTGTTGTTAGGATGTACAGACACAGAAGAAGAGGACGGTCGTGTGGCATAGAAGTGGTTAGGCGCCATGTTGTATACTATTTCAGCTTCATTATTGCATCAGCTTTTATATAGGTGTTGAAGCTTTCTTGGTAGCCTAGCCATTTCACCACGTACATTTTTCTCTTTTCTGAACCTTTACTGCCTAAAATTTTTTCAATTTTAAACACATTTTTTCCTAAATTAAATTAAACTTTCTGCAACTCCTCGCGGTAAAAGCCTCCTGCGATTTCTTCCCCATTCAAATCTTCAACGTAATACATCATTATCTCGCCTTTAGGTTTCATAGCACTAACTTTAAAAATCTCACGTGTCCATCCTTGCTCAAATTTCTTCGCGAATTTATTTCCCGAACGCGATAACCTTACATAATCAATGATTTTGAAACGTGAAGAGTGTGACGGCGGTGTTCCATCTATTCTCACATCAGCCTCTGGGTGGGTACCTATTTCTAAAACTTCGTTAAGTGTTGTCCCAATAGCGCGATAGTGTGAACGGTTGTATGACGAGACCAATGATTCCAGAATGTTTATATATCTTTATGTGTTTTTCTGTGTAAAATAGCGATGCATGCGTTCCTTTATGGTACGTTGAACTCTTTCAGCTAAGAAGAGGCCTTATGTATAGAATTGCTAGTGTATTAACTGATATTAAACTCTGTCAGCATGTTCTGAAAAGCGCGGCCTATAAATTCTTTCCCCATATCCGTACAAAAATAGCCTGGAACCCTGTTTTCTTTCAACATCACCGTTTTGGTAGCTTTAGCAACTGTTTCAGGCGATTTATTTTTCAGTGGAATTAGCCACAGATATCTAGAGAATACATCTATTATGAATAGGATGTAGCGGTAGCCATCATTATACACTGAATATCTTGGCATGTCTGTTAAATCCGCTTGCCAAATAGAGTCAATCGAAGCCGCTGTTGTCCTGGCTGTTTTAAACCTTCATCTCACAGGCTTATGAAGTGTATAAGCATCCTGCTCCAACAAAAACCTCTCAACATCTTTTTTCCCTACTCCATCATTGTAAACACCTCTATACAGTCTATCAACACCGCCGTAGGAGGCGGGGTTAGAAATGTCATAATAGCGTTTTCTTAATATATTAGCCATTTGTGTATTTTAGAGACACGTGGATAGGGTTGGCCGTTGTTGTTTGGTCTCTTCTTTCTCCTCTTCAGAGATGCTACTGCTGGAGGTTATGGCGTACTCAGTTGTGGCACACGTGAGACTTGATCCAAGTCTTTTAACCTATTCACATTTCCTATCAATGTTTTGGGGACATTTATTTGTTGTAGTCTTGCTTTAATATGCTTCCATCCTGATGGTGAGGGCCTGTCCCACTTTCTCACCAGATCATGGACAATGTCGACGATATTCGATCCCTGTACCCTTGTTCCTTCAACCATGACCTCTCCTGTATCGGTCCACTGTATGATGGGGTCCTCACTCAATAGATTATAAAGACTTACACCTTTATTCCTCAATGCATGTGGGAGACTACTTTTTAATACATGTTCGATATGTTGTGGAGGCGCACCGTTATTCTTTGGTTGGTCATCTCTAACATCGGCCCCAGGTCCTATATCGCCATGCTCATCGTTGCTCGCGCTGTGCCTAATAACCACGGGGATCTCTATCGAATTCTTATAATCTCCGTACTCATGAAGAAATTTCTGCAGAGCCTCTTGGTACAAGAGCCTTTTCTCATCAGGTGAATTTTCACTGTTTAATAGGTCTATCAATTCGCTTTCCATTCTTTTAAGCCTACTTTTACGGGGTTCTAGAACCGTGTCTGGACTCTTTGAGCGTTGCAGTGAAGCATACACCTCGTGCGGAATCACTACCACTTTCTTCATTATATTAATCTAGTCAGTAAAGGTCTCAAAACTGAAAATAAGATGGGGAGGAATGATCCCCCTCTTTGTACAATAATTCGCTTTTTCTTCCCGACAGTTTGACTTTTACGAGCGAGCGTACGTATCATGTTCTTGTAACGACGTAGGCGAGCCTTCCGAGAGGGTTTTATTGGCACATTAACTTTATAACATTAAAGCAGATTTCACAGATGCATTTTAAAATGTCCGAGGCGATATTTTTAACAAACATCTGCTGCAATGCCCGGGGCAATCGTTAATAGATTTTTATTAATTCACCGTATTTCTTTAGCCTATTTGTCATTCTGGAATATACACCGTTTCAGGCTCGTTTGGGAATATAATCGTTCTTAGAAGCACCCTAAACGTGTTTCGCGGGTGAA
The DNA here is from genome assembly GCA_023014485.1 of Bathynomus jamesi. Lineage (NCBI taxonomy): Eukaryota > Metazoa > Arthropoda > Malacostraca > Isopoda > Cirolanidae > Bathynomus > Bathynomus jamesi. The sequence goes on along the minus strand of JAJOZX010000006.1, from coordinate 684,314 downwards.
GGTCACAAAGCAAGTATCCATAACGCTGACTTGTAGCTTCTTTATAAACTTTCAAAAACTCCTTACGCTGATTCGGGAACATTTGATTGGCTAATACTCCAATTTGTGACATATCTCTACGTTGTGCGAATAAGACTAGATATTGTGTATTTAATAACACATCGCGCAAGTATCTATTTTTGAAAAATAGATTCTGATTGATGAAGAATACGCTTATGTTAAGATGGTGGGAGAACACTATAAATGTCTCGGCAAACGTTTTATCCATTTCCAACATGAGATCGTCAATTACAATGCCTGTATGCTCATTTCCCTTTAACGAATTAACGTCATATACGCCTTTGTGGAAAAAAATATCATCTTGGTACTCGTTGAACACTGATTGGTACGTCGAATAGCACCATATTACTTTATGCACAAATTTTGAGAACATCTCTCCATTATCTTTAATGATTTTAAGCATAAACACAGTTTTACCACATCCTGTAGGGCCAGACATAACACATGTGGATGGTCTTGTGAACCTGAATTTTTCTACAGATTCCATTTCTAACATGTCACACCCCTAAGTAGAACATTTACAAAATATAACAAAATTTAAGTGTTCTTCCTTATATTCTACAATCTTGTTTTTCTTTTTCCACAGAACCGTGAATGACGACGATGTACAGCACTCCATCATCGATATTACACACGACCCCGATGACAGTGTATTTGTGGTTACAGACTCCACCCCCGCTGACGAACCCTCACCAGCGACACCTCCACCACGTGTCAGTTCAAAGTGGAGGCACGATGATGAAGAACCTTCCACGTCAGGTATAAAACTTGCCAGGAGTGCACCGGTTGCTAGACCCCCAGTAATAGAGCCCCAGCCCTCTACGTCTTACGGCACAACCAGCACACTAGCTCTCTCCTCAAATATATCCCCTTATTCCTGTTCAACTCCGGGTACATCCTCCACACCAACAGCTTCTCGTGCTGTGATGAAGGTATAACATTCGAACTGGTGCGCACCGCTAACCCCACCCCTGCCCTGACTAGAAATCGGTACGTAGTCAGGGTTGACCCTGGAACCCTGTATAGCAACGGTGTGGGACTGCGGCGCGTAGTTTAGCGTATTGTGGAGTTTGCCCTTCAGAACCGTGACGAACGTGAAGTCCGGACGAGGTTGTCCTTCAGGTTCGGGTTAGATGACGGGGATGTAGATTATTTTTGGGTAGTAATACCGTTCAGACGCTTGGCAGCTGTAGACAGAATATATTTTGGGCTGTATAATGCAGGCCTCTCAAAGTAGTACAGCCTTGAATATGGACAACTTGATGGTAGATATTGAATGAGTATTCCGGGTTGCGTGTCATAGTGCCACACCTTATACTCTTAACTTCAATTCTCAGGCTATTTACAGTCGTCACATAAACTTCGAGCGTGGCTGCGGATTTATAGCCGTAATCCTGGCTCAAATATTTACCGTACTAAATACGAGATCCAAGCAAATTTGGTTGCCTACGGTTGTGCAGCGTGCTTGTAAACTGGCTTCAGCTTGTAAGCTTGAGTTTGAGTGTAATATGGATCCTGAAGAGCTGAGAAGGGTAGAGCAGGAAATGAATGTTCGTATAGTTGTATTTGGAATGGATGATCGTCGTAGGATTGTATGTTTTTAAAAGCTGTGTGAGAGATCGTACAAGACCTCTACTTATTTTAGGAATGTCGGGAACAACGTATCTCCCCATCCGCAATTAAGGGACCTTTACGCTAGTTATGATAAAAGTCGAAAATATGGAAGGCATCATGATTTGTGTAAGGGATTTCTCGAGTTTGCGGATGATATAGTGAAACATTGTAAGGAATGCCAGATGGTATGTGAGAGTGTAAAAGCTTCAAATGTGAAAGTCGTGTAGTTGAAGCTGAGAAGAGGGAATGTAATGTGTGCAGACGTACATTTTTCAATACTAAATGCTTTGAGTCCCATAAGTCAATAGACACTTGCAGGAAAATGAGAATCTGTGAATGTGGTGTATTTCATATGATGGATAATTGGTGGAAATTCAAGCATAAATGTGATGAAATTCACTGTCCTACATGCCATGAGAAATATAAGGCAGATGGAGTGAAGCATGTATGTTATATGAAAGACGCTAAGCCTAAAAATAGACCTTGTATAACTGTACTACGATATGAAAACATACACAAACCCTGAAACCAAAGAGGTTATCCCACATCTACTTGTAAGCTAGATTATCTGCGATGAGTGCATGGAGGTTGAGTGTGATGAGTGTCACAAATGTGGTAAACAGACAAACGTTTTTAAAACGATCGCACACGACAACTCTGTGAAACTCTTTGTGTCCTACATTGTCAAGTTAGCGGACAGGTTAAAAAATATTACTATATTCTTGCCCATAACGGGGCAAAATTTGACATAGTTCCTTTATAAGGAACTGCTTGAGCACGAGTCATCAGAGATATTCACGGATGATCCCCTGAAAAGAGGAAACAAGCTTATACAAATGTAGATAAGAGGTAATGTTCAGTTTAAAGATACTTTATTATTCACACCATGTCAACTAGCCAAGCTACCCAAGGTGATGGGTGTAGCTGCCGAAGTTTCAAAAGGGTATTTACCTTATACTTTTCTCACTAGCGACACTTTAAATTACTTATGACTACCTCCCTCAAAACAATACTTTAACTACACCAACATGAGTGATAGTGAGTGTGAAGATTTTGACCGCTACTACAACAGTTTTAATGAAACCAATCCATGCAATATAGCTGATGAATGTGAACGTTATTGCGTGAATGATGTGCGCGTGCTTAGAGTATGTTTCCAGGCCTTTAGAAGGATGTACATAAACCGTTTCAACTGCGATCCCCCTTAGCCGTCATTCACAGAAACAACCCTCGCAGTTATGGGCACAAGGCTATTTACTGGCTCATACACATACAACAGCAGATCGGAGTATACATAAAACACGCCCACAACACGGGAGAAGTACCCATTAAGGTCAATGGTCGTTTTTTTTCGGTTGATGGTGTAAGCGAAGAACGTACCACTGGTGAGAAGATGTGTACTCCTTTAACAGTTGCTGGTGGCATGGGTGCCCACGTCCTGAGGGTGGAATCGTAGGAGATATCCACGGTAGATCTCCTGCCGACAGTCTTGCATGGACCCACACCCGCGATCAGCTTATAGGTATCCAGTTCACTCACAAGATCTTGTGGGAGCATGAGTATGATGCACGGATGGAAACAGATGGACAGTACCGTGAAGAAATAAAGACGATCAAGCGTTCAGTGGTGTTGGCTCCTCTCAAATGCGGTGATAGCTTGTTCGGAGGGCGTACAAACCCATTCAAGCTATACTTTCCACCTACGGAGGGCGTGAAACTCCATTACTACGACTTCTGTTCTTTATATCCCTACATGATGAAGAACAATCCGTACCCCGTAGGTGCACCTAAAAAACTGGTAGGACCTGACCTGCCCACCATCGAGGTGTTCTCAACAAATTTGAACAAGTACTATTTCGGTCTTTCTTTCGTAGACGTGATCCCCCCTCGCGATTTATTGATGCCGATCTTACCCGTCGTTATAGATCACAAACTCATGTTTCCCCTGTGCGTGAAGTGCGCAGAGGAGAATAATGGGTCCTGTAATCATACAACCAACCAACGGAAGATCAGAGGTGTATATACAAGTGCTGAGCTGTCCCTGGCCATCCGCCATGGTTACAGAATATTGAAGATATATGAGGTGTGGAGGTTTCAGAAACTCCCCAACCTTTACATGCCGTATATAAATACTTTTTTGAAGGCTAAGGTAGAAGCATCAGGCCACCCGCGAGGGGTTGAGACCGACGGTGAAAAATCGGCTTATATTCAGCGTTACCGTGACCGTGAAGGGATACAACTTGACCGGGCCCAAATTTTTAAGAACCCTAGCAAGCGCTTTAGTGCAAAGTTGTGCCTAAATAGTCTTTGGGGCAAGTTTGCACAGAATACGGGTAAGGGGAACGTTCACCTAGCCCAAAGTTATAACGAGGTGTGGGATTATGCCAATGCCCCCGATGAAGAGGTTATGGAGATCGTGAATGTTGGTAACACGTACATAATAAAGTACAACATCACTGAACTGGCCACAGATACCTCACGTGTTACAAACATACTTGTAGCCAGCTTCACAACGGCATACGCACGCATCAAGCTTTAGGGGCTACTGCACTCTCTTGGGCGGAGGGTGCTGTGCGCTGACACAGATAGCGTAATATTCACAGAGAGGGAAGGTGAATACATGCCGCCTATTGGTGAATTCCTCGGAGAGTTGGCCGACGAGATCAAGGATGAGTATGGTGATAGTGCATACGCTGACTCCTTTGTATCAACAGGGCCAAAAACTTATGGGGTACGGGTGAGGGTGTGGGAGAAATATATCGTGAAAGCTAAGGGTATTACGCTTAACCATGCGAACCGACGAGTCGTTAACTTTGACTCGTTGAAGGATCTAGTGTGCTTGGAAGATGAGGGCGACCAGCCACCCCAACTGACTGTGGAGACCCACAGTTTTCGGCGCAGAAACTGGGGGTCGTGAAGGAACTTAGGGGTACGAAGGTATGCCGTAACACCTATAGGAAACGTTACCAGGTGCCTGTTACCTATGATACCGCACTCTTTGGATACCATACGCCTTGATTGTGTTATATTATATATATATATATATATATATATATATATATATATATATATGTTAGGGTGTACCATTTTTGGGTCATTTTCAAAAAGTCAAGGTCCAGGAGTCTAATGTTGTGCCAAATGATGTCCTAAACACGAATTTTACAGGCATTTTCTAATCCGACAAATTTTGTATCCCCCCCCCACCCCCCCTTGAAATTTTGCGCATCCCCTTTTCCTAAAAAAACCATATATCTCAAACACTATCAACTTTATCGAAAAATGTTATAGATAAAAATGATTTAGAATCAAAAGTTCGATTAGAAAAGTTCATCAAAATAGAAATTTACTTAATTTTGAAAATTTTCATATAATTTTTAAAAATGTAAATTAAAAATTTTTTTTGCTTGCAGTGCCTTCTTCTTAAATAAGGTGTTACCGCCACCTTTGAAGCATCACCCCAATGCAGCTTCGCGGCGATGGGCTTTGTATTTGCTAGTTATAATGCAAATCATAATTAGTTTTTATTATAACTAGCCTATACAAAGTGAGGACAACCTCAAAACTATATATATATAAAATAAAGCTAAAAATTAACACTTTATCTATAGTTGTGAGGTCCCATCGTTTTTTTTTCCTTTATTCAACACTTTCCTCAAAAAAATAAAAAGAAACAAGTTTCCTAATTAGAAATCATTGATATAAGAGCTTTTTAAACATAAAAATAAGAAAAGACAATTTATGGTATATTTAATACCAAAAAAAAATCAGCCTCTTCTAAATTAAAACAATCTCTGCAAATAAAAATACCTAATCTATCTGTTAATGAATTATTCTTACTGAGTTTCATTCTTTTAAGAGTCTCTTTACTAGGATCAGGAATTAGTCTTCTATTCTCTTCCACAATTTGCAAAAGACCTTGAAATTCTTCTTCATTTTGACATTTGTCATGAAAGTCTTGAACCAGCTTGATTCCTCTTTCAGCGGTATCATTGACTACTCTAATAGATGAAAGAATGTTTTTTAGTTTGTTGTAGTCATCGACCTCTTCCCATGTTGATGCTGGTTTCTTTATCCATGAGTCTGGTTTTGACCCACAGCATTGAAATAAATGTCATGAAATTGGACCTACTAGCTGATGAAGCTTTGTGTCTTCCTTTAAAATGGGGAAAACAGGTTGCCCACATACATAATTTTCTGGAACTGGATATTTGTTTAAGGATTTTGCGATCTTATCTTTTTCATCATTACTTAGCGATCCAAAGAAACTCAAAGGGACCACTTCCTCCGTCAAATACCAGTAATGATTGGCAAAAGATTTCAAAGCAGCATTTGCAACTTCCCTATCTTCCTTCTTGTAATTCACCAAATCATGATAAAACTTAAGATCATTAGCTGGACTATCTAGTGAATTAGAACATAAAAGCTAGTATTTTCCATAAATTAATGCATTAAATAGACACATTCTCTTTAATTTCTTAATCAATGATTCATCATATGATGCTTGGTGGGCAAAAGCATACATTTTATTTGTATACAAAATCATTGCCATCCACCTGGCACGGTGCATTGCACCAGGTTTCCGCCAATGACTGTTTTCTCTGGAAACCTCTCCTAAAAGCATTAAAGTTGTTTCAGCAACTTCCTTATAGTCATCACGTGGAAAGCAGTCAGATTTTCTTAAACATTGGGTCATAAATTCTACACATTCTTCCTTTAGGCCTCTTTGATACCTTGATTTAACATCAAGAAGATTGTATGTAGATTTCGTATTAATTTTCTTCCATTTAGACTCGCGAAATTCTTTGAATAACTCAAACTCAGGAGATTTACTTCGGCCAAAAATGGTTTCATACACAGCACACAAAACTCTTTCAGCCACATGATGGCGGCATGCTAACCAAATCAATTTCTTTTGCAAAAGTTCTTCAAGTAACTTACAGGAACCTTTCATCCATCCTGAATTGGATGCAGTGGTATCAAATGATACTCCAAAGACATTTTGCTTCAAGTTCCATTTTTCAATACTTTGAAATACAGCAGTGGCTTGAGACAATCCAGTGGAATCATCTATTATAGAAACTGATAAAAGTTTTTCTACATTTGGGTATCCAGTAACAAGTATTGCAAGGCGGTCTTCTTGTTCTGAACATGATTTAGTAAGCAGCTTGCTATCCCAATGTACTAGGCAGTGATCAGGAGGAGTAAAATCCTTGATGCAAGTTTCATATTTTCGTTTTCTTGTCTTTCGAGCGGCTCTTGCAGATGTGGTCCTGGAGAGAGACAGTTTTTCAATATCCTTGCCACACCTAATGGCTACTGCAGCAGCAAAAACAGTCCGTTGTCCAATAGAGAGATTAAGTCTGTCTGCAGTGGAGGAAACCAATGGCGAGGCAAGAATATTTTTGGGGCTGGAAGCATTTGAAGGTCCTGCTGTAGGTTCTGTCGGAAACTCTTCATAGCTGTCTGTCTCAGAACTGGTCGTGCTAGAAAGAAGGGTCTCTGATGTTCTGGCTGTAGCACTCACTTGCTTCACTGATTTATGTTTCTCTTTGCGTTTCTTCTCTTTCTCTAATCTAATGTACTTGCGCTGTACTTTTGATGCATAATCTGCATCTAGCAAACCTAAACATGTTTCTCGTTTTGTTCTTTGATCTTCTAAGAATGAAATATCATATGCTTTCTGAGGCTCAGTTCTCATGCGGTCTTTTTGGATTAATTCAACGGCATTTTGAGAAGAGATGTCAAAAAGGGAATCCATAATTTTCATGAAATTAGAGAGTTAATTTTCAAAGCTTGCTCTTTTTTTGTGCTTGATTAAATTATTATGCATTTCTTCTAGATTTAACAGCATCTTCCTGCCTTTAGGGTTTTTACTAATATCTATAGTAGGAATGCATGCTTTTTGCCATATTATTAGTAGCTACTGTAGAACTTCATTAACAGTAGAATCTTTTGTAACTTTTGGACCCTCATACTGCATTCTCCGTAAATAAATAAAATGGCTTAGAACATCTTTATTGGATGGTAAAACAATTTTAGATGAACTCATAATATCAGCCTGCAAGCGACCAAGAATAAAGTCATGCTGTTTTGTAGCTGTTTGACTCATTTTTTATTTATTTTTCAAATAAAGCAGTCTGAAAAGAAACAATAAGAGTAAAAACAATGCTTGTTTATTAAAATTCAATGTAAAAAAGGATTTTTAAATTTGGATTATACTCACAATATACTCATAAATAATGTAACTTAAGCACCTTATTTTATATTAATACAATAAGGTGCTCTTGGACAAAAGAAAATGAAAATTTTCACAATTACGTAAATTTCTATCTTAATGAACTTTTCTAATAGAACGTTTGATTCTAAATCATTTTTATTCTATAACATTTTTCGATAAAGTTGATAGTTTTTTAGATATATGGGGTTTTTAGGAAAAGGGGATTGGCAAAATTTCAAGGGGGGTGGGGGGGATTCAAAATTTGTTGGATTAGAAAATGCTTGTTAAATTCGTGTTTAGGACATCATTTGGCACAACATTAGACTCCTGGACCTTGACTTTTTGAAAATGACCCAAAAATGGTACACCCTAATATATATGTACAGAGCGACAATAAACCTTAGCCCCTCCCCGCCCATGGCCTAAACCATTAGAGGTATAGTAAAACTAAACATACCTTACGAAAGAGAATTTAATCCTGCATTTAATGAGAAACAATTAAAACTTGGTGTTCCCGCCATTGGCTTCCAAGATAGCCTGAATTCGCTTTGGGTAGCTTGCCAAAAGTGACGTGAATAGATCTTGATCGTTACGCAAATTTGCTAAAACAGTTTCAATGTGTTGCTTCATTGTATCCTTCGAAAATCGATTTGCTGCAGGTTCTTGAAACAAGAGATATTCAACCTTGTCCTTTATAACTGATCCAATGTGTTCACAGACGTTCAGGTCAGGAGAATTTCCTGGCCATTCTTCATTTCCAAAGAAATCGATCTCATGGTTCCGCAACAACTGTTGAATGGCTAATGCCTTAAAGCAGGGGGCCTTATCGTGCAGAAGTGTGACCTGATCGACATCCATAACATTGTTTGGGTTTCTTAGAAAAGGAATGACATGCTGGGATAGAATAATATCACGAAAATACTGTCCATCCCAACTCTGACCATTTGGCTTCAGCACCCACATGAGCTTCTTTGCAGTGAACAAAACAAACACACCAACACAGTCTGGACTTTTTAATAATTCGCGATAATGTTCATTGTCATCGATTTCATCTGGTGTTGTGGCCCACACTCGATCATTTTGGTAGTTAGGCCGACGTGTTACGTAAACAAAAAATTCATCGGAGACAGCTAAATGCATGAAATCATCCACATCCCAATCTTCAAGATAATGGGAAAACCACATTCTGCCATCGATGTTAAGTTGAGTTTTTCTTGGCTTTGGAAGTTCATGCCAAGGCTTTAAACCTTACCTATGACGGTACAGTCGAATGATCTCACCACTAACGATCTTTCCTCTCAACACTTCGATCTCTCTAGAAAGTTTAGCACAGCTGTTTTTCCGCTTACGCGTACCGCTTTCAATGATGTCCTTTGTTTCCTGAGAGAGTGGAAAATTTGGGCGCCCAGATTTGGTTGTATCCATTTCACATTCATCCAAAGTTTTATTCCAATTTCTTTTGACGAAGTCCTCACTTCTTCGCAACTTTTTGGCAACCGATGAATGTGTTATAAAGGTGGCTCCAGCGTCACGAGCTTCCCGAAATGTTATTGCTCGTATGCGATCTATCACACGTTACCTCTCCGAATCACCAATTAATTGAGAAACCATTATATTATCACTTTATCAGATAGAGTAATTTTAATACCTGCAATAAATAATTTTATATGTTTTTATAATCACTAAAAACTATTTCGATATAAGTAACATGTAAGCTGCAAATGGGAGGCTAAGGTTTTTTGGAACCCCTTATTTGTCTATTGTTAACGATATGTTTATTTATTATGTATATTTGTAAATGTTTCAAATAGGGTTTCATTTTCTCCTTTGTGTGTGTGTGTGTGTGTGTGTGTGTGTGTGTGTGTGTAAAGGAAAAAGTCCTAAGCTTCGCCCACTGTAAGCTCAATCAAAGGGTCACGTGACTCCTGCTACTATCTGGGTATATCTCTACCCCTACGTGCTCAGTTGACCTCTGCAAGCCCTGGAGCTCAGACGTGAATTTTCTCACGTAGACGAAAAATAGTGATGGCTACTTTTGATATTGCGTATTTAACGTTTATGAAGTGGTATTCGGTAAAGTCGGAAGATGTAGTGAAAACTGAATATCGGCCTAGCCCACCCTCCTTTGAGACTTTTAAGGCTACATTGAATCGCGCGAAGCTTAAGGAACAAGATGTTCAAATACTCTAGGATATTCTGGCGAGAGCATTGCAGGATTTCCGGCACAAACGATGTAATGGACTACGTTGTAGGGCTAAACTGCATAAAAGCGTACATATACCGTGAGGTGAAAGAAACGACGCGTGCAGAAGAGAAGCAACGGGTATGGGTAATGAGACTTGTTGATGAGTGGTATGACAGGCGGTATTATGTCATGCTGCATCATACCGAGTACGCGTACCCTGCGGCTGAGAATGTAAACCTTGTCATCATGGACAAGCTAAAGTACTTTTACCACTACATTCATATATATCATGACGAGGTTCACAGTGAGGGTGTGGCTAAAGACCTGTGTGAGTTTTTAATAGAGTTTAGAGACGAGTATCGACTGTTAAACAAAAAGGATAAATATGGGCACATGTTTCTCTCAAATAGTGCACCGGATTGTTAATGTGTGGAGAAAATGAACGTTTAGTGCGCATTCCGATAAAACATTAAAACTGAAATTACCCCATGTGTCGGAAAAATTGGCCGGTATAATGGGTACGAGTACTCTCGTGATTCATGCTAGAACAAACCCGTACACAATTCAACAGCTTATGGTGTGACTCACTCCCCCCGTCGAGCCGATTCGCCCACCCGCGGCTCATAGTCATCTCAGAGCTTGAACCGACTGGCCGTGCACTCCTCGAATACGATGGAACTTCCTTTGAGAAGCATTCTCAATGCCGTGTACGATGTGTCTGTGATGAAGTCATTGCGCGTGTTCAGGCGTGAAACCGGTGCCACTAACTATGTACTTGAACCGACTTGTAGTCAAGCAAACTCTGGTAAACGTAATGTTATTTATTTAAGTGTTGAGGAGATGAATAGAGTCTTCGTGATAGTTGAGAAATGGGATGAGGACCGTTATAAAATACCTGCAGGTGTAGGTACAAGAAGAGAACAGATTAGTGATGCCCTCTCATATGCCATTGTTTGTACGTTGTGTATAAATAACTCAGCCATGCATTGATATACGATACGACTGATGTGGAAGAATGCATCTGGTAATAACGTTCTTGTCCCCACGAGAAACCGATTCATCCCCGATAGACTCTTTGAAATCGTCGGATTCCGCAAGCTGAAGCCTATATTAGACGCGCGTGTTACGGATATGATTTATTTTGACACGGTTCTTGAATACGCATACACCACTCTACTCGACGGGTTTATCGAGTGTAAGAATGAACAAGGCGAGAATGGTCTAGAGTTGGATGCTTATTTAAAAGGTTTAGACTCTTCGAAATATCATGAACTTTGGTACAAAGGACTTGAGCTGTACAAGGCAGAGCTCGCCAACATATCTCATACATTTCATGAATTATTTCCCTTAACACGTCTAAATAAACAGAATGATGTAATGTGGTTTTATTTATTTCTTTTGGTTGTATATATTATTTAAGGAATAACTGGGGTGATGGGAATATATATACCAAATGGCTGGTTACGCCTTCTAAGCCGACTGACGGATTTCTAAGCCAACTGTCAAGAATATCTGAATAGCGTAATCTGGCAGCTGAAAAGTTAATTAATATATACACATACATTTGCCTTCTAGGTCTTCTAAGTCAACTGGCGGATTAAGCCAACTGGCGGATTATGCGAATTGGCGGATTTCTAAGACAACTGTCAAGAATATCTGAATAGCACAATCTGGCATCTGAAAAGTTAATTAATATATACACATACACCTGCCTTCTAGGTCTTCTAAGTCAACTGGCGGAATAAGCCAACTGGCGGATTTCGAGTTCTAAGTCAAGTGTTGCTACCTTAAGCTTTCATTAAGCTTCTGCCTCTCGCAGAAGCTGGATGGTCTAGTCCTCTCTCTCCTCCTCTCTCTTAGGTTAGGTATACCCCTTCTCCCCAAAGAGGTTAGGTGGAATCTCCCAGTTTGCTGGGGGAGTTCCCCTCCCCACTTTTTTTGGCATCATGGGGGTTGGCACTGGGGAGTATTGCAACAAGAGGAAGGGGGTTGGCACTGGCACTCATATGATCAACATTGCAATTGCATATGCACTCTCCCATTTTGCGGCCATTCTACTTATATAGATTTATAACTATTGGGACAACATTTGGATCACCTGAAGATCAGGGCCCCCATATCATAATAAATAATAATAAATCATAATGACTCGTAATAAATAAGTTATTCTCTACTAGTAATACTCTTATTAATGGCCTCACTCAGACTCATTTTAAAAGTCTCCTCGTAATAGTGTGTTTTGATAATCTTTTCTTATTTAATAGTAACCTTTACAGTCAAACTGATGGGGTAGCTATGGGTTCCCCGTTAATCCCAACACTAGCAAATACACTTCTTTGCCATTACGAGGAAATTTGGTTGAAAAGTTGTCCCAATAGTTTTAAACCCATATATTATAGAAGACACGTGGACGACAATTTCTTAATATTTAAACATCCTTCACACGTAAAACTTTTTCTTCATTATCTAAATAAACATATTAATATTAAGTACACATATGAAAACGAAACAAAGAATAGTTTACCTTGCCTGGATGTTCTAATTAAACGGACTAATAACAAGTTCCAGACCTCATTATTTAGAAAACAAATTTTACTGCCTTGGGAACCAATTATTTTAGTTGTATGTTTTATAAATATACGATTAGAGCTATACTAACATTATTAACAAGAAGTTACCGAATTTGTTCGGAATACTTTTCATTAAACTAAGAATTTAAATTTTTAAGACGGTACTTTATTAATAATTACTACCGTTCTAATCTTTTTGACAACCAATTAAAGAAAATTTAAATTACACTTTTAATACTAAACTCCCCATAACCATAGTACAAAAAGAAACGACATATATTAAATTACCTTTTTATGGTTATTTATCATTACGTATTCCAAATGAAGTATCCAAACTTCTTAAGTCCAGTTATCCCCAAATAAATTTTAGATTCGCCCTCGTCAACCCGGCCTTCTTTAGTTAGCTTTATAAGGCTAACTAACGAAAATATTACGACCTAACCTAACCAATCGTTAGGTCAACTGTACGGCCTTGACGACTGGTTAGGTTAGGTCGTCATATTTTCGTTAGTTAGCCTTATAAAGCTAACTAAAGAAGGCCGGGTGGCCCTGATCTTCAGGTCATCCAAATTTTTTAAAGTTCAAAGACAAATTCCCCAAAATTGTATGCTCCAATGTTTTTATAAATACCCGTGCGAAAGATGTAAGGCTGCGTATATCGGCAGTACTCAACTCCAACTGGAGGTACGCCTTTCTCAACATTTGGACTTATCAGTCCGTACCAACCGTCCCCTCAGTAACCCACTACAATCCGCAATTAGAAACCATAGTAATGATATCAACCATCCCCTTTACAAAACTCAGTTCGAAATTTTAACAAGAACCTTACAAAACTCCGAATTTTAGAATCTTTGTATATCTATAGCAGGGGTGGGGAAACCCTCGCCCGCGGGCGAAATTTCGCCCACGAGCTAATTTCAATTCGCCCGCTTAGGTATTTATTATTTACTAAAAATTATTTATTTACAGCCCAGCAAATAGCTTTTTAAAATACATCTTATATACAGCGTGTCCCAAAGAAATGTATACCCACTTTGTTCGATAATACCAGCTATGAGGATAATAAATATATTACTTTATATGTTTTTTAAAAACAAAAAAGTTACAGATGTTTAAATTATAATTATTATTTTCGAGACTTCATGTGCGATATTTTCTAATATTTTTGCACGTATACGAGATAAGTTTGAAACCGACGGCACTGTGCAAAACTTACAAAAACAACGTTCTGGAAGACGTCGAACATCTTAGATAAAGTGTCATTTAACCATGGAATTTCTAAAATTTTTTGAATTAACTAATAATTACAACATTTATGCTTCAATATCAACACTAAACATAAGTATCTCAAAACAGTCGGTTAAAATATTAGAAAATATCGCACATGAAGTCTCGAAAATAATAATTATAATTTAAACATCTGTAACTTCTTTGTTCTTAAATTTTTAATAAAAATAATTACATATTTAGATTCAGGAGAAAATTCTTTATTAAAAAACATATAAAAAGTAATATATTTATTCTCCTCATAGCTGGTATTATCGAACAAAGTGGGTATACATTTCTTTGGGACACGCTGTATATAAGCTTAAAATTTGCCAGACGCCCGCGGAGGTGTTTATGTTATCGATTTTCGCCCTTGGTACTGAAAAGTTTCCCCACCCCTGATCTATAGAAACAAACCCTCCATTAACAACAATAGTTCATCTTACAAATTACAAACCAACCTACTTTCATAGATATATTATACCTTCCAATGTAACTGACATTAGTAGTATGGGGGGAGACTGCAGGAATGTTGCAATGCAATTGTAAATATTGACCAATGTTGCAAAGGTGTTATGCAACAAAGGGGGATTCTGCAAAGGGGGAGGGGGAATGTTGCAAGAGCAACAAGGGTTATGCAACTTGGAGACGGAGTTGTCCCCCAAGAGAAAGAGAAGAGAAGGAGAGAGAGGAAGAGACGTGTTCGCCTGGCAGGAGCCAAGCGCATATTAAGAATTCATCTGAGCGCCCGCTGTCTTATTAGGTGTAAATCCACCAGTTGGCTTAGAAGGCGTAAATGGCTTGTACAGGTTGAGTTGCCAGATTGCATTATTTATTTAATTAAAGCATATATTATTGACAGTTGGCTTAGAATTCCGTCAGGTGGCTTAGAAGGCGTAAATGGCTTGTTCAGATGTACAGGTTGAGTTGCTAGATAGCGCTATTTATTTAACTAAAGCAGATATTCTTGACGGTTGGCTTAGAAATCCGTCAGTCGGTTTAGAAGGCGTAACCAGGCATTTGGTATAATTAATTAATAATATTGTTTAAAGCGAAAAGAATTAAATAAAACACCATTACATCATTCTGTTTATTTAGAAGAATTATTGGAATCAGAAATATATAGAAAATAAATATACAATGGAATATATATGATCAAAAAAAAAAATAAAAAAAAATAATAGTATGAGAAATATGAACGAGGAATATGTATATAATAAAAAATAAAAAATAAAAATATAACCATCAGTATAACAGTACAGGAGAAATATATATACACAATTATGTTAAATAATTAAATATATTGAAAATAAATACACTTTATCTTCTACTACAGAAAATAAAAAAAATAAAAAATAAGAAATACAAAACGATGGAGTATAATCATCAAAATAATAGTTCAGGAGAAATATATACACACAATTATGTTAAATAATTAAATATATTGAAAATTCATCAAATTGCATTAACTTTGTTCTACTGCGGAAAACACTAAACTCACACGTAATCGAGTCTACAATCACATCATTATTGCTTTGCACGACGCAGCAAACGCGGCTTAACCCTTTCAGTCACTGGGTAGACAATTGTTTAGCTGAAAAATAAACCATATTGATTCTTATATAACCACACATAAAGGCAAATTTCTTTTTTATCCTATGTCATAATTCGTGAGCGAAAGGGTTAATATTATTTCACCGCTGAAGTTATAGGGAAACCTACACTCTATATAAATTGCCTTCATATCCTTCAGTACTACTTTTGTGCCCACTTTACATCCAGTTGGCAAGTTATCTTTAAATACGTCTAGAATACAATTAAAAGCACGCAAAAAGAGGTCATCGTTAGCCACAACGTCATTATTAAATACAAGTTTATTTACACTCCTTTCCAATCGGGGGTTTATTTTTACCAACCCGAGCTTTTCAATCGTGAACTCTTCTTCACACTGCAAAGCGGCAGTTGAAATAATCTTCTAAGTCGTTACGACAGCTGCTCATTATATAAAGAAATAGTTCTTCAGGGTGAACGGTGTAGGTGAGCTCAGCCCTGTACCGCTCAAGTGTTTTGTACCAAAGTTCATGATACTTCAAAGAGTCTAAACCTCTTAAATAAGCATCCAGCTCTAGACCATTCTCGCCTTGTTCAGTCCTACACTCGGTAAACCCATCGAACAGAGCGGTGTATGCGTATTCAAGAACCGTATCAAAATAAAGCATATCCGTAACACGCACGTCTAATATAGGCTTCAGCTTGCGGAATCCGACGATTTCAAACATTCTGTCGAGGATGAAAGGGTTTCGCGTAGGGACAAGAGCGTTATTATCAGAAGCATTCTTCCACATCAGCTGTATATCAGTGCATGGCCGATCGTTATTTATACACAACGTGCAAATAACGGCATATGAAGGGGTGTCACTAATCTGCTCTCTTCTTGTACCTACACCTGCAGGAATTTTATAACGATCCTCACTCCACTTCTCAACTACCACGAAGATTCTATTCATCACTTCAACACTTAAATAAACATCATTCCGTTTGTTTGTTTGCCTACAAGTCGTTTCCAGTACATAATTAATGGCACCGGTTTTACGCCTGAACACGCGCAACGACTTTGTCACGGACACATCGTACATGGCGTTGAGAATGCTGCTCAAAGGAAGTTCCATCGTATTCGAGGAGCGCACGTCCAGTCGGTTCAAGCTCTGAGATGACTATAAGCCATATGCAACGGATCGGTTCGACGGGAGGAGTGAGTCACACCATAAGCTAATGAAACGTGTACTGCGCTGTTCCAACATGAACACCTGTATCCCATTATATTGGGTAGGTGTTTTGAGAAATTTTACGATACATGAAGCAATATCGGTTTTAATGTTTTATCACTCACTCCCCAGAATACGCACCAGACATTTTGCATAGGGGGATTTTCACGAACTAAACACATTTTATTCACACTCCGGCTCACTATCAGAGAGAAACATATGACCATATTTTTCCTTTTTGCTTAGCATGCGATACTCATCTCTAAATTTTGTTAAATACTCACGCATACCTTTAGCCACAACATGAATACCTGTATCCCATTATATTGGGTAGACGTTTTGAGAAATTTTCCGATACATGAAGCAATACCGGTTTTAATGTTTTATCACTCACCACACGTTCATTTCCACAAACTAAACATCTTCACAATCCGGCGCACTATTTGAGAGAAACATATGCCCATATTTTTCGTTTGTGTTTAACAATCGATACTCGTCTCTAAACTCTGTTAAAAACTCACACAGGCCATTAGCCACAACCTCACTACAAACCTCGTCATGATATATATTAATATAGTGGTAAAAATACTTAAGACTCTCCATGATGACAAGATTTACATCCTCAGTCGCAAGGTACGAGTACTCGGTATGATGCAACATGACATAATATCGCTTGTCACACCACTCATCAACAAGACTCACTATCCATATCCGTTGCTTCTCTTCTGCACGTGTTGTTTCTTCTACTTCACGGTATATGTAGCTTTTATAAAGTTTAGTCCTACAACATAGTTCAATACATCTTTGTACTACGAAATCCTACAATGCCTCGCCAGAATAGCCCGTAGAGTATTTGACATCTTGCTCCTTCGCACGATCAATGTAGCCTTAAAAGTATCAAAGGAGGGGGAATAGGGAGTTTTTCAGTATCCACCACATCTTGGCACTTTGCCGAATACCACTTCATAAACGTCGAACACGCAATATTAAAGGTAGCCATTACTATTTTCTTCTACGCGGAGAATACACGTCTGAGATCCAGGGCTTACTGCGATCAACTGAGCACGCAGGGAAGAGATATGCCCAGGTAGTGCAGGATCACGTTGCCGATCTTACAGTGGGCGGAGCTTAGCTTTTCTGTACACACACACACACACACACACACCAAAGGAGAAAGTGAAACGCTAATTGAAACACGATTTATTTAATAAACGAAATATTCAAGGTGTATATATTTACAAATACGTGTAATAAATAAGTTAACAATAGACATATCAAAGATTATGGTATCCAAAGGGTACGGTATCATAGGTACCAGGCACCTGGTAACGTTTCCTATAGGTGTTACGGCACACCTTTGTACCCCTAAGTTCCTTCACGCCCCCAGCTTCTGCGCCCGAAAATTGTGGGTACCTACAGTTAGTTGGGGGGCGGTCGCCCTCCATCATCCCAAGCACACTAGATCCTTCAACGAATCAAAGTTAACGACCCGCCGATTCGCCTGGTTGAGCGTGATACCCTTAGCCTTCACGATATATTTCATATCCTCCCCCACCCTCACCCGTACCCCATAAGTTTTTGGCCCTGTTGAGACAAAAGAGTCGGCGTATGCGATGTCTCCATACTCATCCTTGATCTCATCAGTCAACTCCCGAGGAATTCACCAATAGGAGGCATGTATTCACCCTCCCTCTCTGTGAATATCACACTATCTGTATCGGCGTACAAACCCTCCGCCCAAGAGAATGCAATAGGCCCCAAAGTTTGATGCGTGCGTAGGCCGTTGTGAAGCTGGCTACAGGTATGTTTGTAACCCGTGAGGTATCTGTGGCCAATTCGGTATTGTTGTACTTTATTATGTAAGTATTACCTACATTCACGATCTCCATGACCTCTTTATCGGGAGCGTTGGCATAATCCCAGACTTCACTATAACTTTGTGCCAAATGAACGTTCCCTTTGCCAGTATTCTGTGCAAATTTTCCCCAAAGACTGTTTAGACACAACTTTGCACTAAAGCGCTTGCCAGGGTTCTTTACAATTTGGGAACGGTCAAGCTGTATACCTTCACGGTCACGGTAACGTTGAATATAGGCCGATTTTCATCTTCGGTATCAACTCCTCGCGGATACCCTGATGCTTCGACCTTATCCTTCAAAAAAGCGTTTATATATGGCGTGAAAAGGTTGGGTAGCTTCTGAAACCTCCACACCTCATGTATCTTCAATATGTAGCCATGGCGAACAGCTAGATCCAGCTCTGGACTTGTATATACACCTCTGATCTTACGCTGGTTGTGTATGATACATTCCCATTGTTCTCTCTGCGCACTTCACTCACGCACAAGGGAAACATGAGCTTGTGATCGATAACGACGGGTAAGATCGGCATCCATAAATCGCGTGGGGGAGCACATCTACGAAAGAAAGGCCGAAATAGTACCCGTTCAAATTTGTTGAGAACACCTCGATGGTGGGCAGGTCAGGTCCCACCAGTTTCTCAGGTGCACCTACGGGGTACGGATTGTTCTTCATCACGTAGGGATATAAAGAACAGAAGTCGTAGTAATGGAGTTTCACGCCCTCCGTAGGCGGAAAGTATAGCTTGAAGGGATTTGTACGCCCTCCGAACAAGCTATCACCGCATTTGAGAGGATCCAGCACCATTGAACGTTTGATCGTGTTTATTTCTTCACGGTACTGTCCATCTGTTTCCATCCGTGCATCATACTCATGCTCCCACAAGACTTTGTGAGTGAACTGGGAGCCTATAAGTTGATCGCGGGTGCGGGTCCACGCAAGACTGTCGGCAGGAGATCTACCGTGGATATCTCCTACGATTCCACACTCAGGACGGGGGCATCCGTGCCACCAGCAACCGTTAAAGGAGTACACAGTCTTCTCACCAGTGGCACGGTTTTCACTTAGACCATCAACCCAAAAAACACGACCATTAACCTTAATGGGTACTTCACCCGTGTTGCGGGCATGCTTTATGTATACCTGTCTGCTGCTGTAGGTGTATGAGCCAGTAAATAGCCTTGTGCCCATAACTGCGGGGATTGTTTCTGTGAATAACGGCTAAGGTGTCTTTAGGCATGAAGTTATTCTTGAACACCGTAAAACATAATGAGGCGATGGTGGTTGCGACTTGCAACGGATCGCATTTGAAACGGCCTATGTACATCCTTCTAAAGGCCTGGAAACATACTCTAAGCACGCGCACATCATTCACGCAATAACGCTCACATTCATCAGCTATATTATAAGGATTAGATTCATTAAAACTGTTGTAGTATCGGTCAAAATCTTCACGTTCATCTGTACTCATACATTCATAGTTAAAGTAATGTTTGGGTGGAGGTAGTCCTACGTAATTTAAAGTTTCGCTAGTGAGGAATGTGTAAGGGAAATATCCTTTTGAAACTTCAGCGGCTACGCCCATCACCTTGGGTAGCTTTGCTAATTTACAAGGTGTGAATAATAAAGTGTCTTTAAACTGTACATTACCTCTTATTTGCATCTGTATTAGCTTGTTGCCTCTTTTCAAGGGATCACCTGTAAATATCTCAGATGAATCGTGCTCAAGCAGCTCCTTATAAAGGAACTATGTGTCAAATTTTGCCCCGTTATGGGCGAGAATATACACAGTCATTTTTTTTAACTTCTCCGCTAACTTGACAATATATGACACAAAGAGTTTCACAGGGCTATCGTGGCCATTCGTTTTAAAAACGTCTGTCCGTTTACCACATTTGTGACACTTATCACATTCGATCTCCATACACTCATCACAGATAGTCTGGATTACAAGCAAATGTGGAATAACCTCTTTGGTTTCAGCGTTCGTGTGTTTCTATATCGTATTACACAGTTATACAAAGGCTATTTTCAGGCTTAGCATCTTTCAGATAACATATATGCTTTACTCCAACCGCCTTATATTTCTCATGGCCTGTAGAACATTAAATTTCATCACATTTATTCTTGAAATTCCCCCAATTATCCATCATATGAAACACACCACATTCACAGATTCTCATTTTCCTGCACGTGCCAATTGATTTATGGAGCTCAAAACAGTTATTATTGAAAAATGTTGTGCGTCTACACACATCACAATCCCTCTTCTCAGCTTCAACCACACGGCTTTCACATTTGGAGATTTTACACTGCTCGCATACCATGTGACAATCTTTACAATGTTTCACTATATCATCCGCAAACTCGATACACCCCTTACACAAATCATGATGTCGTCCATATTTTCGATCATAACTCGCATTAAGATCGATTATATTACGGATGGAGAGATACGTTGTCGCTGACAATCCTAAAATAAGTAGTGGTCTTGTACCATCTCTCACAGCTTTTAAAAACATACACAGTTCTACGACGATCATCCATTCCAAATACAACTATACGAACATTCATTTCCTGTTCTACCCTTCTCAGCTCCTCAGGACCCATATTACAGTCAAACTCAAGTTTACAGTCTACAGCTAGTTTACGGGCACGCTCCACTACCGTAGGCAACCAAATTTTTTGGGTCCGTGTATTTAGTACAGTAAACATACGAGCTAAGACTACTGCTATAAAGCCGCAACCACGATCGACGTTTATATGCCGTCTATAAATAGCCTGAGAATTGAAGTTAAGAGTATAAGGTGTGGCACTATGACCCGCAACACGGAATACACGGTCAATATTTACCGTGAAGTTGTCCATATTGAAGGCTATACTACTTTGAGAGGCCTGCATTATACGGCCTAATATATACTCTATATCTTCAGCTGCCAAACGTCTGAACGGTATTACTACCCAAAAATCATCTACATCTCCGTCATCTGACCCGAATCCGAAGGACAGCCTCGTCCTGACTTCACGTTCGTCGCGGTTCTGAAGGGCAAACTCTACAATACGTTCAACTATGCGCCGTAGTCCGTGTTCAACACCATTGCTATACATGGATCTAGGATCAACCCTGACTATATACCGATTTCTAGTCAAGGCTGGGGTGGGGGTAGCGGTGCGCACCAACTCGAATGTTATGCCATCCTCAACAGAACGAGAAGCTGCTGTGGAGGATGTACCCGGAATTGAACAGGGGGATATTTGAGGAAGGTACTATTGTGGGGGTTGTGTCGTAAGACGTAGAAGGTTGGGGCTCTATTACTGGTGGTCTAACAACCGGCGCAATCCTGGCGCGCTTTATACCTGACGTGGTGGGCTCTTCATGCCTCCGCTTTGAACTGGCGCGTGCTACAGGTATCGCTGGTGAGGATTCGTCAGCGGGGATGGATTCTGTGATCACAACTACACTGTCGTCGGGGTCATCTGTAATATCGATGATGGGTGCTGTACCTCATCGTCATTCACGGTTCTGTGGGAGAAGAGAAAAGCAAGACTGTAGAATATAAGGGTCATCACTTAAATATTTATTATATTTTGTAAATGACCCACTTAGGAGTGTGACGTGTTAGAAATGGATTCTGTAGAAAAATTCAGGTTCACGAGCCCATCCACATGTATTATATCTGGCCCTACAGGATGTGGTAAAACTGTGTTTATGCTTAAAATCATTAAAGAAAAGGGAGAGATGTTCTCAAAATTTGTGCATAAAGTTATATGGTGCTATTCGACGTATCAATCAGTGTTCAACGAGTACCAAGATGATATTTTGTTCCACAAAGGTGTATATGACGTTAATTCGTTAAAGGGAAATGAACATACAGTCATTGTAATTGACGATCTCATGTTGGAGATGGATAAAACGTTTGCCGAGACATTTACAGTATTCTCCCACCATCTTAACATAAGCGTGTTCTTCATCAATCAGAATCTATTTTTCAAAAATAGATACATGCGCGATGTGTCGTTAAATACACAATATCTAGTCTTATTCGCGCAACGTAGAGATGTATCACAAATTGGGGTATTAGCCAATCAAATGTTCCCGAATCAGCGTAAGGAGTTTTTGGAAGTTTATAAAGAAGCTACAAGCCCGCGTTACGGATATTTGCTTTGCGACCTTCATCCGCGAAACACGTTTAGGGTGCTTCTAAGAACGAATATATTTCCAAACGAGCCTGAAACGGTGTATATTCCAGAATGACAAAGAGGCTAAAGAAATACCATGAATTAATAAAAATCTATCATCGACTGCCCCGGGCAATGCAGCAGATGTTTGCTAAAAATATCGACTCCGACTTTTTAAAATGCATCTGTGAAATCTGTCTTAACGTTATAAATTGCAATGTATCAATGAAACCACCTCAGAAGGCTCGCCTACGCCGTTACAAGAACATAATACGTGCACTCGCTCGTAAAAGTCAAACTGTAGGGAAGAAAAAACGAATTATTGTACAAAGAGGAGGGTCATTCCTCCCCATCTTATTTTCAGTTTTGGGTCCTTTACTGACTAGATTAATATAATGAAGAAAGTGGTAGTGATTCCACACGAGGTGTATGCTTCACTGCAAAGTTCAAAGAATCCAGACACGGATCTAGATCCCCGTAAAAGCAGGCTTAAAAGAATGGAAAGCGAATTGCTAGCCCTATTAAACAGTGAAAAAACCTGATGAGAAAAGAATCTTATACCAAGAAGCTCTGCAGAAATTTCTTCACGAGTACGAAAATTATAAGAACCCGACAGAGATTCCCGTGGTTATTAGGCACAGCACGGGAACGATGGACATGGTGACATAGGACCTGTGTCCGACGATAGAGCTGACCAACCAAAGATTAATGGGTCGGCCACACAACATATCGAGCATGTATTAAAAAGCACCCTCCCACATACATTGAGGAATAAAGGTTTAAGTCTTTATAATCTATTGAATGAGGACCCCGCCATACAATGGACCGATACAGGTGAGATCATTGTGGAAGGAGCAAAGGTACAGGGATCGAATATCGTAGACATCGTCCATGATCTGGTGAGAAAGTGGGATAGGCCCTCACCATCAGGATGGAAGCATATTAAAGCAAGACTACAACAAATAAATGTCCCCAAAACAATGATAGGAAATCTGAACAGGTTAAAAGACTTGGAACATGCGTCGCACGTGACACAATTGAAGACGCCATCACCCCCGGCGGTAACACCTCTGAAGAGGAGAAAGAAGAGGTTAAACAACGGTCAACCCTACCCACGTGCCTCTAAAATACGCAAATGGCTAACATATTAAGAAGACGTTATTATGACATTTCTAACCCAGCCTCCTACGGAGGCGTAGATAGACTGTACAGAAGTGTTTACGGAGTAGGAAAAAAAGTTGAGAGATTTTTGCGGGAGCAGGACGCTTATACACTTCATAAGCCTGTGAGAAAAAGGTTTAAAACAGCCAAGACAACAGCTGCTTCGATTGACTCTATTTGACAAGCAGATTTAACAGACATGCAAAGATATTCATTGTATAACGATGGTTACCGCTACATTCTATTCATGATAGATATATTCTCTAGATATCTGTGGCTAATTCCTATGAAAAATAAATCACCTGAAACAGTTGCTAAACTAAAGCCACCAAAACGCTGATGTTGAAAGAAAACAGGGTTCCTGGCTATTTTTGTACGGATATGGGGAAGGAATTTATTGGTCGAGCTTTTCAGAACATGTTGACAGAGTTTAATATCAGCTATTATACTACCAATTCTATACATAACGATTCTTTAGCTGAAAGAGTTCAACGTACCATAAAGGAACGAGTGCACCGCTATTTTACACATAAAAACACATACAGATTTCTAGACATTCTGGAATCATTGGCATCATCCTACAACCGCTCACACCATCGCACGATTGGGAGAACACCTAACGAAGTTTTAGAAAGAGGCACACGCCCAGAGGTGAGAAGAGATGGAACACCACCACCACACTCTGCGCGTTTCAAAATCAATGATTATTTAAGGCTGGCGCGTTCGGGAGATAAATTCGCGAAGGGATTTGAGCAAGGATGGACACGTGAGATTTTTAAAGTTAGGGCTATGAGACCTAAAGGTGAGATAATGATGTATTACGTTGAAGATTTGAATGGGGAAGAAATCGCAGGAGGCTTTTACCGCGAGGAGTTGCAGAAAGTGGCATTTAATTTAGGAAAAAATGTGTTTAAAATTGAGAAAATTTTAGGAAGCAAAGGTTCAGGAAAGAGAAAAATGTACCTGGTGAAATGGCTAGGGTACCCAGAAAGCTTCAACACCTATATAAAAGCTGATGCAATAATGAAGCTTAAATAGTATGCAACATGGCTCCTAACCATTTCTACGTCACACTCCCGTCCTCCTCGTCCCTGTCTGTACACCCTAACAACACACTAGCCAACTTTGTAACAGAACTCCATGGACCCATTGAATTGGGTCGTGATTCGTATGAGGTGGGGATATGTGAAATTCAGCTGGACACCCTCTTTTTAAATATTGATTATAAAGATACCGTTTTTACGATTCTTAGAGACATTGATGAGTGTGAAAAAGCCGGGGTAACTCGGGATGAAACTATACGTATCACCCGGACTGAGGTTGCACGGTATTACAGTACAGTAGTAACACTAGGTCCGGGCCGTTATGGTTCGGCTGAGGATGTTGTGAGAGACTTAAACGTAAGTTTAAAAAACTCAAATCTTACGACTGATTTAGTATACGAAATCGTAAACAAAGGAAACCCTGCACATACTCTAATCCTAAAATCAAAGGCTAACAGAAATATTAAAGACCAAAGAGTGTTCAAAATTATGACCTAGGGGCGATATCGATCAGTCTTTCAAAGAGACAAATTTCACGAGGAACAACATGACCTGTCCAGTCTAATGTATCAGATGAAATTCGGGAAATTGGATGCTGGCTATACACCCCCAAACGTGTGCTATATTTACAGCAATATAGTGGAGCACCAGTTTGTTGGGGATACCCAGACACGCCTGCTCCGCATTGCTCACATACCCAACTATAGAGGAAGGAGTTTGAGTATTACATATGACAGACCCATTATGTGAATGTGGCAACTAATCTAATAACCAATATCTCAATATATATAAGAACGATTGATGGGAAAAATTTCCCATTCGGTGATGGGAGCTTAACGTTGAAGCTGCACTTTCGATGCACTGACGCCTTTCACCGTCTATCGAGGGGTGAGATACCAGCGTGGTAGTGGACTTGGATCCATTTTTTCAACCATACTACGTACGGCTGTTCCTTTGCTGAAGAGGGGTGCCAGATACCTCGGAAGGAAAGCGCTACAATCAGGTCTTAACACTGCAGAAGACATATTGGCCGGGGCGTACACGGGTACGAAATCGTCAAAGATGCAAAGAGAAAAATGCGTGGTGGTGGGAAGAAGAAGAAGAGGACTGTCCGGAAGAAGGGATTACCATCACGTGGCATTAAATGTAAAAGGATATCAAATAAGAAGTGTTCTAAGCGAATGAAGCCTATGGTTGACAATTTTTTTGACTGATATAAGCTAAGGACATTGATTTCATGAATCATAGTTTGTTTACTACTAGTCGAGAGAGGAGGCACTATTTCTAACTCGTCATGGCACGCTTCATCCATCCGTGTAGTTCACAATGCTGTAAATCGGAACTGTCCCTCTTGACATGCCCCCAACTCAAGTTTCTATTGAACACATGACTTTATTACAATTAACCCTTTAAACACAATTAGTTCCCCGAGTGCCCATATAGAATTCGTGATACCCAGCTGAGGCTCTTACTTTTTTGATCCAATCTGTGTGCACATGTATGCTAAATTACGTATAGCCCATTCTGATAGGGAACGGACTGCGATGACAAATATGCTGTATACCCTGAAACAAACTTTCTGCACTCCATATTCAACCAGTGTGACCTATATTTAAATCAGGTCAACATATCGGCAGGCACGGGTTACTATCACCTACGAGCCTATCTGGAAAATGTCCTCAACTTTTCCAAAGAAGCGAAGGATACCTTTTAAAGTGCCGAGGGATATTATCAAGCTAAAGACGAAAGTAGTATAAAGGACAAATTTAAAAATTCTAAAAAGATGATGTACGAGTGTTTTGGACGCCTGCATACAGATTTCACATTCTAGGAGAAGTTGCTTGTGAAGAGGGAGCAAAACCCGTGGTAGTTCACATTATGGAGACATACCTCCGCGTACGGCGAGTGAAATTAAGTTCACCAAACAAATATAAATTGAGAAAAATTTACTACACGCCACAGTAAAATACCCAACTAACAGAGTACAAATCAAACTATACACGGTGCCAGCAGGGTTGGCATCGAAACAGATAGAAAACATAGCCCTGGGAAATCTACCTAAAAGAATATTAGTTGGAATGCAGGAACACAATTCGATGAATGGAAAATATAAAAAGAATGCCTTTAAATTCGAGAATTTCGACCTTAAAAATATAACTCTATACGTTAATGGCGTTGCGTTGGGAGGAACATTGGATACGGACTATTTATCATACGCTGTGTTACCTCTTTGTGCGAGAGCATAGAGTAATCTGGCCCATATTGTAGGTGATTGTGATGAGCTAGGGATTGGGGTAACGCAGAAAGAATTCATTGATCAATTTAACCTTTATCCGTTTGACATCACACCTGACTCATCGGCTAACGTAAATACACATTTAAGTCCACAACAGAGTGGAAACATCTCAGTCAAATTGGAATTCGCCAAGCCGTTAGACGCACCTATTAGTGTACAAGTATACACCGAGTTACAAGCCCTAATAGAAGTAGACAGATTTAGGGGCGTTATCACTGACTTTTAAAATGGATGCGAATACACTTCAGAGAGTAATGAATAGTGAACGAATCACACGATCCAAATTTATCGGTGTGTTTGCGAAGAATGAAACATTGAATTTGCCAACTACGCGAGATTGCGGTAATCTTATTGTGAACACAGATGTCATTGGTAATGAAGGGATTGATTGGTTTGCAATCTATTTTAAAAATAGTGACCGCATGTACTATTTTGATTCACTAGGGGCTCAACCCTGGAGTGACCCTGTTATTGTAAAATTTCTCGATCAGTTGCATATCCCCGAAGTTGTATGAAACCCCTTCCGGCTACAAGGATATTTTAGTAATACGTGCGGGATGTACTACCTTTCATTTCTCATGCATATGTCACGTGGTAAAGAATTTATAAATTTTAAAAAATTATTCAACCCGTGTCACACTCAACGAAACGACGAAATGGTATGCAGACAGATAAAAAGCCGTTTTCCGATTGTGCGTACTCGTTATATAGTACGATGTTTTGTTCGTGTATATATATATATTTTTTTTTTGTAACCAATAATGTTAGTTTGTATATTCTGTAGTTTATGATGTTTAGTGTACTAAAAACATGATTTCTTTCATTTAATAAATTGATGAAAATGTATTGTGTCTTCTTCCCCCAAAAAAAGATCGAAACAAAAAAATATTTACATTATTTCGTTAATGATGTGACAATCGTTGGGTTGACTGCTCGGTAAATATTCTACCTCCGTATTCAGGTCCATGACATGGGTTTCTTCAAAACGAAAAGATTGTATAACACCTGTCAAATCCTCATCGGACCTTAAAGGAGAAAGAATAATTCATTAGTTCATACTGAATCTTTTTTAATAAAAATCCAAAACATATGCAGAGTATACATATAGTAAGAGTATTACAATGTGAAGATATCTTTGAACCCCTCAGAGAAGTTCCTTTAAGAGATAATTCCGAATAACATTTGAATTTATAAAATTATTTAAAACATGCAAAAGATTGCTATAAAAAAATCAATGATTCAAAACAGGATTTTAGCATAATTGCAAACTAATCTTTAATTGCGGACACCTAAATGAAGCATTTTTAATGTGATGAGATGAATTACTACAACCCTCCATATATATATATATATATATATATATATATATATATAATGAAATAATCCAGAACAGTGCTCTTTCCGACAGGCACATTAAATAAGTTTGCGAATAATTGGCTGCCAAAAATAAAATTACAGGCACTTACACTTCTACGGCAGTCCCTTGCGTCGGATCGTAAGGAGCGTCATTGCAAATATCATCAACGGTTTGCGTTGGAAATAATGCATCCCAGTCAGCTGCGTTAAAAAGATTAATTGTGGACAACGCTACAATGTCACCATCTTGATATAAATCCGGTAAACTGTAAAGTTCTTGATTCATGGTGGAGGGAATGTTTATTCAGTGGTGAAAATAACTACTGTGACTCCCAGCTGAAAATATTTCCTTTTATATGCATGATTCCCAAGCACCACTCCAAAAGAATAAGAGCGGTTCGTAAGTTTAATGATTGGATGTCAATGTAACTGGGCGGAGCTATGATAAAATTGCGTACCAATCGTAACACCTATATTATGGGTCCATGCTTTAGACGTCCTGATTGGCGACTAATGGTGCCTTTATATTCTCTACGTAGATTTAATGCTCACATCGTGTATTACCCCTTGCAGTCTCTTCCACGACAATATTTGCATTTGCGCCCATACTTTTCTCGGTTTTCCCATTTTAGAACCCCTTTATGCAATATCTCTCACCCTTTTGCAACATTGATCAACATTTGCCATCTCTATCACGACAATATTTTACATTATTATTTTTTGCCGTCATACTATTTGATCCTCAATTTTTCCCAGTTCGGATAGGGAGATGGACAACTTGAGCGGATGCAAGTCGTTATAAGAATATCCTCATCAGAGCCGCTCAGCTCAGTACCACAGGAAACAAAATTAGCGCCGCTACTCTTCATAATCCTGACACAGATCATTACCAGAGACAGCACAGTAACATCCGATGACACAAAGATCATTAGAAAATAAGAAATCTAGAAGATCTCTGCAAGCAGAATGTTTTTGTGCATTATTATTTTTTGTGGTCATACTATTCTCAGTTTTCCCAAGATTCCTGACTTGTAGATTTGGTTATATATATATATATGTGTGTGTGTGTGTGTGTGTGTGTGTGTGTGTGTTAATTGCCTTTTAGTCTTTACCACGATGGTTTCAAATATTTGCAAAATATGTTTGTGGTCATACTATTCGATCTTCAACTTTGATTAATGTATTCGGCTTGACTTTCTACTTGCCAATTCTCGCGTAGGAGTGTAATTAAATTTTGTTTAGCTCATGAAAATGAATGTCTGCTTGGGTTGGTAGATAAATGGGCGCCCTAGGTGTCCTATTGGTTAAGACGCTGGGGTGCTGGTTGAAAGATCGAGTCCGGGCGATGACATTGTAATTTCACCCCGCCAGTGCTGCAGCTTAGTTCGGATTCCACATTAAAGTGAAGGTCTAAGACGGAGTGAAAAGCTTGACCCTCGTCAAAATGAACAATTCGGTGAGAAGGAAAACCGAGTTATCTATTATTATTACTACTGTAATTTGCACCACCCTATATATATATATATATATATATATATATATATATATATATACAGGGTGAGTCAAAAGTCTCCATACATAGGCAAAATGGTCATGATAAATAAATGATTATTTATTTTTTATTTTTTTGCAGGTGATGTGCTGAGATGCCTTTGTCCCAAGAAGAGAGTATAGAGATCATTCTTCTGGCAGGATCAGGAAGCTGTCGCAAGGTTGCCGAAGATTTTAACAGGAGAAACGCCCCCGGCACGCGCATCACACACGACACTGTTGCCAAACTCTGAGAAGTTCAAGAAGACTGGAAGTGTTGCAGACCAACCGAGAAGTGGCCGTCCACGAACAACCACCGATGAAGGCACAGTGACCATGGTGCTGGCAGCGTTCGCAAAGAGTCCCCAAAAAAGCATTCGACGGATGTCTGCAGAATGCGGTGTCAGCCAAAGGAGTATCGTCCGCATTATGAAAGAGCACAGATGGCATCCATACAAAATGCAAATGTTGCAGTATCTCAGCGAAGACGACCCGGACAGGCGGCTGGAATTCTGTCAATGGGCAAGAACAAAAGTGGACGAAGACACGGAGTTCTCGGCTGGCATTCTGTTTTCAGATGAAGCCAACTTTTATGTTCATGGAGAGGTTAATCGTCAAAACGTACGTTATTGGAGTGATGACAACCCGCACTGGATGAGTCCCTCAAAGACGCAAGGCGCTGGAAAAGTGATGGTGTGGTGCGGGATGTGGGGCAACACAATTGTTGGCCCTTTTTTCATTGACACCAATCTGAATGCCGAAATGTATCTAAACATGCTGCAAGACAGTCATGCCGTCCCTGCTGAACGAGGACGGGGGATTTCCAGTGTACTTTCAGCAAGACGGGGCGCCACCCCATTACAGTATCTGCGTGCACCAGTGGCTGGATCAGCAGTTTCCGGGTCACTGGATTGGCCGCCGTAGTCCCGTGGAGTGGCCTCCGAGGTCCCCAGACCTCACCCCCCTTGATTTTTACCTGTGGGGGCACTTGAAGGCCATGGTGTACCAGGTGAAAATACAAAACACGGACCATCTATAGGAACGCATTCGTGATGCGTGTGCACGCATAACACCAGATGTGTTAACGCGCGTTTGCCATGACTGGGAGGAACGCATCCGTATGTGCATTCAGTGTAATGGTGCCCACATAGAGCATATTTTGTGACTTACAAGTGATTGCATAATAAAGTGACCACTTTGCCGATGTATGGAGACTTTTGACTCACCCTGTATATATATATATATATAATATATATATATATACATATATACATATTTTTGTTGCATATGGAAATATGATAAGGAAAATCATTACTTAAAGGTTAATTTAGTTTATAAATAATTTGGAAAACAATCACGTGATGCTTATGTATATATTTAAGTTCAGTTTTTACCCTCAATGATGATAATAATGGCGAATTTAATATTTGTAGTGAAGTGCAACAAAAACCAGTTTTGGAGACGAGAAGTGGTTGGACCTACATTCCAATCTCGCCTTTTGGATAGCCTCCGAGTGTTACACGCTTTCTTCCCGACAAAAGTAGATAGACACTTTCTGTTTGGCTTTAGAATAAATGAAAGCGATTCATGAATTATAGGTAAATTGAATATTATTCTTAGAGAATATGTTATTGTAATAATGTACAATATAAAGAGTCCTGTGTATTTCTTTTATTATTAATATTATTAAGATGAATGATTTCTTCTGCTATGCCATGGATTAATTGTCTTGACGGGTTATGTTTGAATGTAATCTACGTTTTTCACTCCACCTTAGACCTACAGTATACACAACAGACACACAGGGGGGCTTGTTTGAATGTAATCTAATTTTTAACAGTGATTTCGAAATAAAGTGAATAATGTGTGTGTGTGTGTGTGCCGTCTTCAGTTTTTCGAGCATTAACTCTCTCTCTCTCTCTCTCTCTCTGTATAAATAGAAATTAGATTCAGTTAAATATATAGAAAGGATTGTCAAAAGTAAGTAGACACAGTATACATTCTAAGGTGTTAGAATAAATGAAAGCGTTTCATGAATTATAGGTAAATTGAATATTATTCTTAGAGAATATGCTATTGGAATGATTTCTTTTGCTAAGCCAATTGTCTCGTGTATTTCTTTTATTATTAATATTAAGTTGAATGACGTTTAAATAATTAGTTCTTTTGCTGAACAACTTTAAGGAGAAAGCCAATCTTGCCTTTAATAAATAAGTAGTTAAATTAAATGGCGGTATCTGGTAACCCCTCCATATATAACAAAAACATTATTTGGCAACTCAACCTAATAAGGTATACCTGAACAATTAAAAACATTATTTGGCAACTCAACCTAATAAGGTATACCTGAACAATTAAAAACATTATTTGGCAACTCATGTAAATAAAATTAAAATAAATGGTGGTATCTGGTAATCCCTTCATATATAAATAAAAACATTATTTGGCAACTCATCTAAATAAAAATTAAAATAAATGTAGTATCTGGTAACCCCTCCATATATAAATAAGTGATATCTGGCTCATAATGCGCCTGGCTCCAGCCAGACGAACACCTCCTTCCTTCCTAGGTTAAGGCTTAGGTTAGGTTTCCCTTTGAGGGGTGAGGACATCCAACCTTCTCCCCCAAAGACCTCCTCCGTCTCCTTTCTCTTCCTCTCTTAGGTTAAGGCTACCCCTTTGGGGGGATGTCATCCTCCCTTCTCCCCCCGAAGCTCCCTCCCCTCTCCCCCTTGGCAGCATTGAGTTGTTGCATAACCCTACCCCCGTTTGCGCATTGATGTTTTATAACCCCCTCCCCCTTCACTGCATAACCCCTACCCCCTGCAGTGCATACCCCTACCCCTGTTTATTGCATAAACCCTTTGCAACATCTTGCAACATTGATCAATATTTGCAATTGCATTGCAACATTCCTGCACTCTCCCATATTGCGCCCATGCTACTGACATTCATACAGTTTTCTCTCAGTATCTGCCGAATATGGAGGTTGACGTAATTATTGTGTATTAATGTAATTTTAATTATTTATTTTTATTCGGTTTTAAGGTTTTATTATAATTCACTGATGAAAACAAAAGATTTGTCGAAACGTCTGAAGTACAAAAATAACGAAAATGTTTGCTGTTGTGTTGATCCTTCTTTTCATATATATATATATATATATATATATATATATATATATACACGAAGAGGCTACAGGTTCTGGCTGATTCGATGCCTTTGAGATGAGATACCAGCTATACCATTATCCATGCTCGAGCAGGTTACGAAATGTTGACCACTGGAATGAATGTGAAATATTAATCATTTGCCGTTATACATTTGGGTAAATTATTACATGTGCGGCTCCATCTGTAAACGTAGCAGATCTGTAAAAGTAGCAGAAAAAAATCAAGAATTATCACCAAATAATGCAGAAAAAAACCATAATTATTATCACCAATTAAATAACTAAGGTTAATTGAATGGCCGGTTAGGTCAACTGTACGCCCTTGATGATTGGTTAGATTAAGTCGTGATATTTTCGTTAACTAACGAAAATATCACGACTTAACCTAACAATCCTCAAGGGCGTACAGTTGACCTAACCGGGCATTCAATTGACCAGGGGCAACTGACAAGTAGATAGATCACAGCACTGCATTATTATAGTTCACACTAGAATAATTATATAAAATAACGATGAACTTCGATATAATTAAGATTGCAAGTTTCTCACACCACGTTGGAATCTAGACTGAGACATTGCGCGGAAGAATAACTAACCTAACAATAGTTTAAGCTCACTGACGGAACATCCAGTGCACACATCCATCATCAACAACGTTACACTGCAAAGTGACGCATTTCCACCTCATTGCCACATTTTATAGGCAATCATGCGGCGGAATGGCACAAAGTAGTTCTTATTAAAAATATTAATTAAACATTTTTGGAGAAATTTAAAAAAAATTAGAGATAGCAGGGTTTCTACTTATTCTATATTTATATAAATACATGACTTTTATAACTAGAAAGTTGATTTTCTTGGAGCCGTGAAAGTAATACTTAACTTACATTTTTAGACCCAGTGACGGTAGGCGGCGCGTAGCAAAACCAGCTGTTCATCCTTCCCTGGGTAACCTAGTGGTTAAGGCGCTGGGCTGCTGGTGGGATTCCACGCTAAACTGTAGGTCTAAAGCGGAGTGACAAGCTTGACCTTCGTCAGAATGAACAGTTCGGGCGGAAGCAAAACCAAGGTTATATATATATATATATATATATATATATATTGTATGTATATATGTATTTTATATTTTAGAACTAATTTACACAGCTTAATAACTGCACAATTACTTAACTGAGTAAATCTGCAGAATTTAATTAATGAAACCTAACAAAAAATAAAATAAATTAAACCAATTTCCAAACCAACAATTCCTTTTATTGAGTTTGGAATAATCTCCCAACATAACAATAATTGTTGCTCTTCCACTACGTGCTCTACCGTAAAATGTACATTCCAATATGTGCTAACTAACGAAAATATCACGACCTAACCTAACCAATCGTTAGGTGAATTGTACGCCCTTGACGATTGGTTAGGTTAGGTCGTGATATTTTCGTTAGTTAGCACATATTGGAATGTAAATTTTACGGTAGAGCACGTATTGGGAGCACCCAATAATTTATTAACATCAAAAATAGAATTGAAATTTGCTTTGGAACATCAAAGGCTGACAAGAATTTAATATATATATATATATATATATATATATATATATATATATATATATTATATATACTGTGTGTAGGTGTATATATATATATGTGTATGTGTGTATGTCGTTTCTATTCATTTATATACTGCGCGGTCATTGCAGTTATTTGCGCATATTCACGATTTGCGAGGGTGCTCTCTGAGGGCATTGGTTTCTGCCCTATTTGGGAGAATTTCGATTTGTGATTGAGTGAGGTCCGTAGCATAATGGTAGAGCGTCCGACCGGCAATTGGAAGGCCCTGGGTTCGATTCCCAGGCGGTTCGCCTCATTTTTCATTATTTCGTTATCTCTCCTCCTCGTGTGCAGAAACGTTCCTTAATACTTATGTCGTTTCTATTCATTTATATACTGCGCGGTCATTGCAGTTATTTGCGCATATTCACGATTTGCGAGGGTGCTCTCTGAGGGCATTGGTTTCTGCCCTATTTGGGAGAATTTCGATTGTGATTGAGTGAGGTCCGTAGCATAATGGTAGAGCGTCCGACCGGCAATTGGAAGGCCCTGGGTTCGATTCCCAGGCGGTTCGCCTCATTTTTCATTATTTCGTTATCTCTCCTCCTCGTGTGCAGAAACGTTCCTTAATACTTATGTCGTTTCTATTCATTTATATACTGCGCGGTCATTGCAGTTATTTGCGCATATTCACGATTTGCGAGGTGCTCTCTGAGGGCATTGGTTTCTGCCCTATTTGGGAGAATTTCGATTGTGATTGAGTGAGGTCCGTAGCATAATGGTAGAGCGTCCGACCGGCAATTGGAAGGCCCTGGGTTCGATTCCCAGGCGTTCGCCTCATTTTTCATTATTTCGTTATCTCTCCTCCTCGTGTGCAGAAACGTTCCTTAATACTTATGTCGTTTCTATTCATATATATTATATATATATGATACACACAGACCGTGCATGGAACAAGGAACTCTTCTGGGATAATTAAATCCACTATAGTCCGAATAAGTAATGGTAAATGACAAATACTATAGTTTTTCTTTTTCATGATGCAAGCCCGACGTGGGCAACGGGTCTCTCGCAAAGAGGTCCCATAAATATAGCTTCCCTCACCAGCTATCTGCAAAGCAGACAGGATCCAGCTTTGGGACATGGATCTAGGGTTTAAAGCAGCCTAGCCCCACTACATTTAGAACCTCAATATAAGTAAAAGACTCGTTGCATTCACGTCGGATTGAATAAATCAAAGAAAAAGGGGTAACTATTATATTTTTTAGCCAAAACCAAAACTTAAACCTCAACTGGCAGAATTGAGCGTCCACTTTTCAAGGCACATAACATGTCCGTTTCATGATGGGAATGAACTCAGAATGGTTCCCTGAGTTTTTTATGATACACACCGACCGTGCATGGAACAAGGAACTCTTCTGGGATAATTAAATCCACTATAGTCCGAATAAGTAATGGTAAATGACAAATACCATAGTTTTTCTTTTTCATGATGCAAGCCCGACGTAGGCAACGGGTCTCTCGCAAAGAGGTCGCGTAAATATAGCTTCCCTCACCAGCTATCTGCAAAGCAGACAGGATCCAGCTTTGGGACATGGATCTAGGGTTTAAAGCAGCCTAGCCCCACTACATTTAGAACCTCAATATAAGTAAAAGACTCGTTGCATTCACGTCGGATTGAATAAATCAAAGAAAAAGGGGTAACTATTATATTTTTAGCCAAAACCAAAACGTTGCCCACGTCGGGCTTGCATCATGAAAAAGAAAAACTATGGTATTTGTCATTTACCATTACTTATTCGGACTATAGTGGATTTAATTATCCCAGAAGAGTTCCTTGTTCCATGCACGGTCTGTGTGTATCATAAAAAACTCAGGGAACCATTCTGAGTTCATTCCCATCATGAAACGGACATGTTATGTGCCTTGAAAAGTGGACGCTCAATTCTGCCAGTTGAGGTTTAAGTTTTGGTTTTGGCTAAAAATATAATAGTTACCCCTTTTTCTTTGATTTATTCAATCCGACGTGAATGCAACGAGTCTTTTACTTATATTGAGGTTCTAAATGTAGTGGGGCTAGGCTGCTTTGCAGATAGCTGGTGAGGGAAGCTATATTTATGGGACCTCTTTGCGAGAGACCCGTTGCCCACGTCGGGCTTGCATCATGAAAAAGAAAAACTATGGTATTTGTCATTTACCATTACTTATTCGGACTATAGTGGATTTAATTATCCCAAAGAGTTCCTTGTTCCATGCACGGTCTGTGTGTATCATAAAAAACTCAGAGAACCATTCTGAGTTCATTCCCATATATATATATATATATATATATATATATATATAATATATATATATATATATATATATATATATATATATATATATATATATATATAGGTGTTTCATACCTATAGGGTAAAATAAAAATTAGCTTGGAGTTTTAATCCACACGTTTCTCCGTATTCTAAAGAACAAGAAAACACGTTTGTGCAAGTTTGAACCAGATCGCGCTGCATTTAGAGGTCCCCAACTTTGACGACTCTTTGTCAGTTCATTTCTCGCCTGCCTGCAGTGAAGACGTTTTTCTTCGTCACTTGAGCGGTTCGTGTTGTATAGCCTATTGGGCAACTATGGAGGTAATTATATATGCCAATAATTATCTCATTTTACTGTGGTATTGAAATTTATTTATTTAATTTCTGTCATTTTACTGTGGTAGTGATATTTATTATTAATATACATGAAATTAATTAGTCTGTTGCATATTGGACAACTAAGCTGGTAATTATTTATGATACTAATTAATGTAATTTTACTGCGGTATTGAAATTTATTTAATTAATGAATTGTCAAAGAGAACGTATTGTACACGTATCAGTTTTATAAATAAAAAAGCAGTAACTGGGACTCGAACCAGTGTCATAGCCGTTTGGCGGCATCGCTCAAGTCGGCGTACACAGCACGCTATCCACTCCCTAGATGGTGTAGTGGATAGCGTGCTGTGTACGCCGACTTGACCGATGCCGCCAAACGGCTATGACACTGGTTCGAGTCCCAGTTACTGCTTTTCTTTATTTAATTAATGAAATTAATTACGATGTGAAATTATTTCTGTGGAATTATTTAGTTTGTTTTCTTTTCCAGGTGTCTACCAGAGCGAAAACAGAAGTGTTTCTTATTGGCCAGACGGATGCGAACATCACATCAAGTGGCCTTCCAACTCAGTTGCAAGTACTCAAAAGTACTTTTACCACCAAAAGGAGCAAAAATTTGGACGTACTAAATGCCTGAACCTGTGCCTGGATGCCTGTCTCATATTTTGGGAGAGAGCGAGAATCCCCATGATGCGTCGAGATTCGGCCTTGAGGAAGATGGAATCCCTTCTCAAGGAATACGACCGGCTTGTGAAGCACAAGTCACATAAAGCAGAGTCCTTCCGAGTGAAGGAGGCGATGTTCAAGGAGGCAATAGCGAAGGAGATCATGGACATTGCTCATTCACAGGCTAAGGAAATGATGAAGATCAGGAGGACATCCACTTTCTCGACATGCAGCGTGAAGATCCAAATTCCTGCAGCATGGGCCCTGTTGACATGAAGCTTCACTATAAGGAGATTAGGAAAAGGAAGAGGCTGGACAAGATTAAGGAACAACAGGAGAAGGCCAGGAAGGAACAAGGAGCTGCAGAAGATACGGGGGCTTTAGTGATTTCAACTTCGTCAGAGACTGACTCAGATGTCGTTGACCCAACCGTGGAAGTTTTTCCATCCTCCTCCAAGGGAAATACCAAGAAGCGACGCAGGAATCTGATCTCACAGGATGTGACGACTACCTACGATCGGCTGAATATTTCGTACCGCGATTCAGCTATGTCGTACGCTGCAGCGGCTAAATCACTAGGTTTTGACTTGGATGAACTGTCCATTTCTGCCAGTACCATGTACCGCACACGCAAGGCTCTCAGGAAGGTGGCTGCTGAAAGTTATCAATCCGACGAAGTTTGTCCTGGTCAGCCTCTTGTCTTGCATTGGGACGGTAAGCTCCTACCTGACAATGAGCAATGGAAGGAGAGCGTTGACCGGATCGCCGTCCTCGTCTCTGGCGACGGCAAGGAGAAGTTGCTCGGCGTTCCTAAGGTGACGTCCGGAACCGGCGAGAAGATAGCGCGAGTTTGCTCAAAACTGTGATGCAGCATAGGGCGAAATACCCGAATAAAACCAAGAAGGATTTCATGGACAAATGATTCGCAAGAAGTGGTTATGTTTTTTGTATCTTTGTGAAAATGTGTAGTGAAATGGTACTCGTTTGTTGAATAAAAATTCATTGACAGATTTTTGTTTAATTTTTTCCGTTTATGATCTGCCAGAGCATCAAACTGGGGACCCGTAAACTTTAAACTATTGAATTAATACTTCGGTTTATCAGTCTCCTCAGCAAATGGAACAAGGGGATCTATGTGGATTAAACTTTTTCCAAACTTTTAATTTATGAAACACCCTAATATATATATATATATATATCTGGTCGGGACTAAACTTGTTTATACCAAGGTATTAGAATACATTGAAGTAATGAAGAAAATATTGACTACAAACTTTGAAGACCGATTTGTTGGTGAAGTGTAAACACACACACACCAGGTAATACAAAACAAATTAGGCTCTGTAGGAATTTAGATAAGGAAGACATATTTTCGTGTAGATTTCAGAGTACAGCGTTTGACGTTTTTCGAATATCAAGAAAAAATTGTAAATAAGAGATACTGTACAATACTTAAATTTTAATAAAGAGAAATTCGTAGGATTGTTCTAAAAAAATGAACCCTGTTTGAGATAAAATAACTATGTTAATATAGATTAAATAAGTGTTCATACGAAAGCTATTTATCTAACGAGCCTAATTAGTTATTCTTAGTTTCTAGCTATTCTTGGATACATGTATTAGAACTATAAATTGTAAATCGTAAATAGTAGTAATATTTTGCAATACCATAGTATGACGTTTATTATGGCAAATAGTTTACACTGAAATGTAACACGTTTCGGTTAGCAGTACCCTTGTCGTTCTTCATATAAGATTTTCTTCCTATCTGTGAATACCTCTTTGGAGATTTGCTTTTATATAAGCGAAAAGAACCCCCTTAAAGTTGCTCATACTACTGCTGATAGTACATTCGAAGACCTCTGCAAAAAGGTAAGGGAAACGATTATTATACTCAGAAAACTCTTTATTTAATTTAAACAGAGAATTGGTTTGGATTTTATACAAGCAA
Source organism: Bathynomus jamesi (assembly GCA_023014485.1). NCBI lineage: Eukaryota > Metazoa > Arthropoda > Malacostraca > Isopoda > Cirolanidae > Bathynomus > Bathynomus jamesi. The sequence goes on along the minus strand of JAJOZX010000006.1, from coordinate 644,227 downwards.
ACTTGCAGGGGCGGCTCGTCGGTAGGCACTGCGGAACTGCAGCACCCCCATGATCTTATGATCTTTATATTTAAATATTTAAGATAGCCTCTCTGATTGTTTTTTTAATGAACTTTGAGTTTTTAAATCAGATTATATCCTTTTTTCCTTAAACTATTTCAATGCCGAACGAATGAATCACGAAAGTAGCTTCAGCCTTCCCGTGGAACTGCGTACTTAACAGTTCCAGATTTTGTTCGAAACGCTTGAAACCTCGGTGGCGGACGTACGAAGAGCGAGTCAGAATCGCGGGTTTAAGAGGATCCAAAGCACTGTGGACAGAGCAGTGCCGATTTGTTTGTTTGACGTGCCAGTTGTATTGCTGTATCGTTTGCTAATTCGAAATTTAATTTCCGAGTTGCATTTATCAATGATTCGTTATCATTTATTTTTTGTCTTGAGATTGAAGTTAATATATAATAATTGGATTATTTACAATATATAGCTTTCATTTCTTAGAATATTTTTTCGCTCAGAATAAAAACAGAAGAATGGAATTTGTTTATAAATAAATTTTTTGGCAAATTCGAAATTACCCGTTAAGCGTAAGTACCCTATAATTGATTTTATGATACTATTTTACTTATTTTTATGACTGAGTAGCGAGTAGTTATCTATTTATCTATTCGACTTTCTCTCTCTTTCATATATATATATATATATAATCGACACAATTGTTCGCAATTTCTGAGGCAGCACCCCCATAACTGTGTTCTGTGTTCAGAATTATTTTATTCAGTTTCGTTTAAAATTAACTAAATAAATGATGTTACTTGAAAATAAATTTGGTTTAGATCGGGGCTTTCCAACCTTTATATTAGAGCAGTGGTTCCCAATTTTTTTAGGTCGACGTACCACAGTTTGCCGTCACGCAGGTGCCAACCATATGACTAAACATTAAAATGCATCAAAATAATTAACATTATATACCATATTAAAGAGAAAAGCCTTATCTGTCCGAATCTGGAATAATATTTAAGCTACGTCCTGTAGAAAAACTGTTATGACCATTTGTCCAACCCTAGCTCGGGAAATTTTTTTCAATACCAGAAATACACCAATTTTACCTGCGATTTTTTACTGTCCTTGATATGTAATCATTGTTTTATGTTATTTATTTATGTAATGTAACCCTTTAGTGATAAAATTGAATATTTTTTAAAATACCTGTATTTTATTTCCGGAGTTCATCCCTATCAGGGAGACAGGAGGTTGGAATTGTTACGACCGTCACAAAATTTTCGTTTTATTTTCTTAGCAAGCACAGATTTTAACCAAATTGAAAATAACTTCAGGTCCTTTATTAGTATATAAAGGGCTAGCTTTGGTTTCCGAAAATTTTTGGTGTTGCTTGTAGTTTAGGGGAAAATGACCCATACGGTCGCAACATGCTATTTCCTGCATTTCTTATGGAATTTTGGCACATGTGACAATTATAATTTTTTTCCTTTCCAGATTCCATTAAAGTAATTTCTACTTTAAAGTTATTATAATTGATATAAAATGTCCTCCCAAAGAAAGAGCGAGAGCGAAAGTTGAATTTATATGCTCCACTTCGGAAATGTTATGACCTTCACGACAAAATGCTGCGACCGTCACAGCATATTATCGTCTCTATCTCACTTCTGGAGCAAGATATATTGATAAACTATATACGAGCACAAAGCTTAATCATCTGTCTACTACAACAACTAAAATATATTTGAATCATTTTGCATAATTCGCAATGTGTACAATGTACATAAGTCTTGAATTCTCTGTTTTACCTCGTGTTGCGACCGTCACACCAATTCGGAGGCCTATATATAAAAACTAAAAGAAATCTAGACCAAATGGTGCCAAAATGGCCTGAGAGCATACTTCACAATGTCTCACAGCAGTTTTGTCCTACTTCCCATACTTATACTATTTTTAGGTGAATGTTTACTAAAATATTGCCCCAAATGTTGCAACCGTCTCCGTGGAATGACTCCCCATAATTTACTAAGTACCACCATTAAAGAAGGAAGGAAGGTGGTACCACCTAATCAAGACCGTATAAGAAGGTTTGACTGTGGTGTTCACTCTTGAATTTTCAGTCTTATCTAAAAAGTAATATTTATTCTAATGATGAATCGACATTTGTAGTTAATCAAAATCTTGATTTTGGCCTTGCACGTTATCGTTAAATAATGTGAAATGCACCTGGGCTGCAAATTGGATAGCATGCAAACCCGCAATCGGAAAGGTTGCGGGTTATTTAACTACAACTAATATTACTTTTGAAAACATTATTTTCAAAGTATAATTATCAATTGGCAAGCTAGTATTTATAACTCTCTTGCGTACCACCTAATAGAACCCCGCTTACCACAAGTTGGGAAATGCTGGTTTAAATTAAAGACATATTAATAACATCATATTTACTTATAATTGGGCTTTACTTAATGGGGGAATTTGGAAATTCATTAATTACTGTCATGGGTCATTCCATGAATATGTCAACTTCCAAGCCAAAAATTTTTTTCAGCAAAACTCCACTTGTAATACACCATTTTTTAGGGAAATGTGTCTATTTTAATATTCTAAAGAGCTATTGATCCTATCACGTACAGAAAAAAAGGTTATGTAGTAAAATGTGAACGTATGTCTGTCAATAGTTTTTCAGTATCAAGAAATAGCAAAGTTGACAGTGTTGTATTGTCCTACAGAATGCATAGATCACTGAAAAATGTATGTGTGCTGTACACTGGGATACAATCTATGTATTCACTTAATAACAGTTCATATTGCCAGCCATTTTTTCTCCAGGCTTTATTGAAGTGAACTATGTCTCTTATGTAACGACAGTTACGTTTTTTCTTTTTTTTAGATAGCACAATGCAGAAAGCAAGTAGACCCATACCAATATATATCATCAATAAGCTATCAAAGCCACGATGGTAATGAGTTTTTACCTCTAGACCTCCTTCATTTTAAAGAAAACAGACGTAACGGTCGTTACAATATCGACCGTTACATACTTTCTTTGCAAACGGCATGTATAAATGTTGACCTTGTTGGGTTATGGCAATCCTAAATATTATGTTTATCCATATTAAATGTTTTTTAACTTATTTCAGATTTTCTAAGTGTCACTCTTACCCCCTCCCTCTCCCTCTCCTTCTTCCCTCTCTCTCTCTCTCTCTCTCTCTCTCTCTATATATATATATATATATATATATATAGTTAAGTGGTTTATCGTCACCATTTTATAGTGGAAGAATTTATTTTTGCCATTTTCATCCTTGTCGAATCTTTCAATGTTAATTATGAAGTTGAAGTTTAGGTTGAGTGGTCTCGCGATGTGACATCATCTTGGTCATTTATACCAGGCACTCCGTGCGACAGTAATGAGCGAGCCAAATTTAAGTTTCGAGAAAACGCGTGTTAAAGTTATAAAGCTCGCGCACATGGTCCACCACCCTCTCTAAAACAATCGAAAATTACCGAGCAATAAAGACGAGCTCGATATATGAGAACTGTGTATTATCATAGACAATGGATAAACCTTTCAGGTACCATAAAAAATGGATTTCTGAGACCATGATGGGTAGGGTGCATCAAACCCTCTATGTTTTGGAAAAGTTTGCAATATACACTGAGCCCTATGATAACTTTGTTCAACTACTTGAAACAAAAATTGTGACCAAATTTCATGCATTTCCATGATCATCTAGCGGGTCCACGTCGAGGTTGAAAATTTAACAAATTTCGAAGTTTTCAAGAAAAATGACACTTAAACTAAAATATTAAGGTAAGGTAAAACACCACTAAAATCTAATGTATTAACGAGTTTTAGCCACACTTTCAACAGTCTACATTACTCTTGAGTCGACTGGAAAGTGTGTTACCAGGATGCGGGACGGGGACCCAACTCATTATGTATCCCACCGACCACTTTCCCCAACCTCCACCCATTTGGAAGTGGTCACTATTACTCTTCATTTCTTAGTAGCTGCCAACTGCATAATCTTTGGGTGGTGAGCAGGTGTTGAGGCTGTCTTCCGTTTTCGTAGATTTGGCATATTTTTCCTGTCTGCTTCCACGACCTGTACAATATTCTGATAATGTTGTTCAGATCTTGCGGCATCGACTTCCGAAGGGCAGGTTGTCCACCATGGACAGTATATCAGGCAGACAAATGTAACAAACCAAACTCACGTATCTTTGGGTTTTGTTGTCTTGTGATTTTTCTTGGTGGTAGTGTCGATTTGTTCTTGCAGAAGTGCAATCTTAATTGCATATATAATCTTTGCTATCCATCTGGCCTTGTGTACTGCACCAGGGCGCCTGAAGCTAAATTCTCGATATGTCCCTTCCAAATACAACAAACAAAGCTCAGAGAACTCTTGATAGTCGTCACGCTGATGTTGCACTGATGATCGTGCGACCTGAACAGCTTGTGCGTTCCAGTCTTGAATGAGAATTTGTGTCTCTTCAGAATAGAATATGAACTGGAATTAAAATGACTCAAGTTTTCTTCACTGCTGTGGGGAAGGAGCTGGAAGTTTGTGCGAAATCTATTGAAGACACTTACTTCTAGTGATTTCGATGTCTCTACTTTGAGGTAATTGAAGACATGCCCAATGATCACTTCACCAACATGGTGTCGACACCCAGACCATAGCAAAGGGCGACCGATTGCCTGCTGGAGAATGACACACGCTGCGCTCACATGTCCTGTATTGCTCGCAGTGGTATCAAATACTAAGTTGACAATGAACTGTGAACAACTCCAGGACTGCAACAACGTCATAGTCTTTTCAGTTATGATCTCCCCAGACCGCTGGTTACTACCAGTACCAGGTTCATATAATGGCACGCCAAGAAGTTTAAGTTCACTAGCATCACTTACAGCAACAGCAAGTCTCTCATCTGATGCATTCTGATTCTGCAGTGAACCTATCATCTTTGAATTCCACTGGAGAGATGCAAATTTTGGTGATATCTATGACTGTTTGACGGAATTGACAATCTGCTGGTCTACCCTACGCCTTGACCTATCAGCTGTTGCATAAGAAGTTGAAACTTTGTTTGGATCACCTCCAGATTCTTCTATAAAGGCTTCCGTGAATGTTGCTTGTTGGGCTGGTGTTAATTTCATTCTAGTGGCCAAAGACACTAACTTGGGCTTGGTGAGTATGTCATGTGGTATGAACGCCGGTGTGCCATGACGAACAAATCGATGATGTGTCTTTCCAGAGGTTTCTTGTTGCATTGGGATGTCTTCATGATCTTCATCACTGCTGCTTTCAAGTGGTACATAACTGCATGATGCCTCTTGTTTTTTCTCTGCTCTTTCTTTCCTCTCTGCTTCTTTGGCTTTGCGTGACTGAGTGCGCTGGATTTGTGAGGCCAGCACTTTATCATGAGATCCAAACGACGCAATGCGGTGTGTTTTCATTGATCGAAGAAACTCTAGGTCATCAGGATTTCGGATACACTTTCCAGCATCTTTGGCCCACAATGGAAATGTCATTTTCAACTGATTCTTCATCTCTTTCACCTTGGCAAGGGCAGCTGAAGATGAACGGCGATCTATTGGGATCTCGCGCAGTTTTCCATTTTTCTCAGGTAGAGCAATGATTTTCTCATAAGCTTTCTTGTCTGATATCATAGAAATGTTTGTTTTGTGATAAAATAGTAAAATTTTTTCAAACAATCTTTGCAATGTCCCGCTTTGTCCTGTTTGACGACAGTCCTTCACGCTGATGAAATGAAAAACATCGCAGAACTTGCTCATTTGTTGGTAGCCGAGATCCGGCTATTTCAGCGTCCTTGTTTGTGATTCCTGCACCAAGGCCATACACAGCTAAAGACAGGCGTGTTTTTACAGTTTTCTGAGGAGTAATAGCCTCAGGTTCATCACTCTCTTCCATTTTGAGCAAAAATGACAGTTATATAAAAAGAAAGTTTCACGTCTGACGTCGTCCGTTTTTTAGTGTGACTGATCAGAATGCAGACCTGAAACAAGGATAGGTACTGTTAGGTAGGCAATAAAATCAGGTTATATTCATTACAAACGAAAGCCCAACATGTTTAAATAATCAAAAGTCAAACATTTCTTTGCATGAGAGTTGTTCCAAGCAAATTTCAATGGCATAAGTAAACACATTTCTATGGAAGTTCGTTTATCATATAGACACAAAAAAGATCACATATAACACATTTCAACCTTCACGTGAACCCGGTAGCTGTCAGTAGTATGATGGCAAATTGTTAGAGTGCAATGCAATTGCATGCATCATTACAACATTGCATGCAACATGATGATAGTGTTTTTAACCACCCCAAATATATATATATATGTGTGTGTGTGTGTGTGTGTGTGTGTATATCTGTGATCTCCAAGCGGGGGAAGTAACATAACCTGTCAGCTCAGGCCCACAAAAGTATATGAGATGTATATATGTGGGTGTGTATGCATGTAAATGTGGGTAACCTAAAATAAAACACAGGAAGGAGGAGAGAAATGAGATGCTTTCACTGCGGCGTCTCGAAGCATTTTGACTTCTTCACTAGCCTTCCTGGGCAGCTTTAGCATCACAGACAGTTGGTTTAGAAGGCGTATGGCGTAATCCCCTTAGTTTAGTGACCTATATATACACATATATTGACTAACTGGAGCGGCACGTGTATACATGGACGTACATATACATATATAGGCTAACTGGGGCGCCACCACCACTCACGGCAAATTCTTAAAGTAAAATGTGGCCAGCCTGTCGGTTCACAAACCCCTGCCAATCGAAACAGCTAGAGAATACAGCCAGTCTCCTTAGATACACACACACACACACACACACACACACTATATCGTTTTATATATACTGTAGTGTTTAGATTATTAAAGAGCCTATTTAGCCGATATATTAGGGATGCAACAGGTAATTAAGTATCTGTCCAGCTATAACAGTCGAATTTAACACCGACACAACCTTAAAGATTTTCGAAAGAATGCACCGTTAGGCTTATTTTAGTTTTTATTGGAATACTAAATTAATTTACATTTACAGGTTATTAGGGCGAGGTCGAAAGTAATACATAAAACAGCACCGAGAGAGAGAATTTGGTAAATTTCGATTTACATTAAACTGACAAGCTATACTTACAAAATTTTGAGAGCCTCAACAACCTGCGATCTTGCTTGAACAACCTCTAGAATTCAACTCCCCGCATGTAGGAACTTATGGTACCCTTGTAGAGGGTTTTCCCCCTACTTCTTCCCCCAATTCCCCCATACCCAACCGATACCCCCACACCCATATATAAAAAACCGTTACAAATCTCTGAGAAGTTCCAAAACGACTATATAAAAACTATATTAAAAGTTTAATTCGAAATACTCAGCCATTTCTCTCGGTGCCCTTTATTAAATTTATTACAAATCATTATAATTTCAATAAACAACCCAAAACATTCTCCTCAAATACAATTTCAATCCAAACAATCATAATTTGAACATTTATAAAAAACATTATAATCTTTAAGAAATATCATTATTAATCTTCTTAACTAGGCATTACTACACTCGCCTCACCCCCTTGAAAATAAGTTTGACACTAGGAAAACTTATTAATATAAATTTATTTAGTCAAATTGAGTTTAGAAATAGACAAGAAATAATTAGAATGACAAATTTCACCGTCAGATATTTTGTATCATTTTATAAAAATCGAAAACTTTATAATGTTCACACTTGCATAAAACAACATTTCACACTAATAATTAAATTACAACCTGTAACTAATCTATACATGCCAAAAAAAAAAAAGTAACGGAAAATTTTCTTACAGTGGCTACACAAATCTCAAGTTCACAATCTATTCCCGCGATTCCTCATCAACGATCGCTTTACATTTGAAACAGTTATTTGTATATTTATACAGTTACTATCAGGGCAACATAGAAAAAAAATAAGAAAAAGTTTACATAAAATACTGACCAAGAGCGCACATACTATTTCACGAAAAACACAACAATTTTGGGCAATAATCGCACCCTTTCACTTATTATTTCATTACATAATAATCAGTACATTAATTTGCTGGACGTTGTTTAGATGACACTCCGCACGCTGACAACGGACTTCAATTTTCAATCGCAGCTCTCCTGCTCACTTCGCTAGAATGCAAGGGATTGCATCAATCAATATGCAACAGGGCAGCACGCTATAATGGTTCCGCTCTCTCTCCAATGGCGAAAAAAAACAAGAGACGTCCAATTCTAAAAGGATCAGGGGGGAAGATATCTGAAAGCGGGACCACGCGCTGGAATTGGACGGAATTTGCAATTCTAGAAGTCGATGAAGAAACTCGCCTTGTCTCATCTCCACTTTTGCCGGTGAACGCTGCTCTTCCTACGTCCAGCTGAAAGACTCTTCCACTGGCAACAATCAAACGATGACTCCGCCGTAGGCCGTTTCCCAACGAACCTACTGTATGTCTGTATGGACAGTACAGTCGTAGGCGCCCGTTCAAGGCTCTCGTGGCCTTTCTACCGCGCGCTTTGTTGACACATATTTAGCGAAGCATTCGAGCAACGTGACCAGCTACTGCCCGAAAAATACCAGTAGACCATCTTCGATCGAAACTTTCGTGTACCAAGACCCTGCACACGTAAATTTCTCTTCTCTTCCGGAACTGTCCTGCGCCAAGTCCTTGCGCATTCGGTTCCTCTCTTCTCTCTTCTCTTCCGAAACCATCCTGCGCCAAGTCCCTGCGCAGTCTGGGTTTCTCTTCTCTCTCTCTCTCTCATTGGTGATCGATCACCTATCCGGTCGACTAACTCACTTGATGGAACTCGGATTCAACTTGGTTGACCCCAAACTGATTCTTCTCCAAATTTTGAAAAAAAAAGTATTCTAAACGTGTTTCTGTACTGCTTATCATTTCATATTTAATTTATCAAATTCTTTCGACAGTTCACTTCGAAATACTAACTACACATTTGCTCTGGCCAAATTCACGGAAAAAAAATGACAAATCTAAAAATTTCGCAAAAATTTAATCACATCTAGCTACCACTAATGTCACAAAAATTTAATCACATCTAGCTACCACTAATGTCACTTATGGCAGTTACATCGAAGATAAAAAGAAGTCATAAAATGTACGAACCAAAATTGTACAGTATAAATATAAAAGCGCCCATACATAGTAACTGTTAGTATAATTTAAGAATTATTATTGTTCAAACTATCGTCCGAAATCACCTCAATACCTCTAAATACAAAAGACAAAAATGAACCCCAGAAACTTCATGTCATCCATTCTCTGACAATCATGAACCCTCTTGCTTTGAGGAGGAGCACACAAAGACGCCACAAAAACGTTACTGGCTATCTATGAGGCTCCATTTCCGAGTGTACACTTGAGTCAATGTTTCAAATGCATTAGTTAACTCCGACTGAAGGTTTAAACAATAATAATTTTCTAAACAGTTATTAAAAAGTAAAAAAAATTTAACTATTACTACCAAAAATTATTTTACTACAGTAATTCCAACTTGAAACGTCAAATTCCATAAGAATTGAACTTGCAATTCGCAAACCACATCTGAGATACAACTCTCTCCTTCAACAGAAACCTCAGTATGGTTTTCAAATCACAGAAATCTCAGCAATTTATCGTTTCCAAGTGAAAATACAAATTTTTATCGTTATACTAAATAAGAATAGATCATATGTACTAAAAAATTACACACAATCCACTGTAAACAAAACTAAAACATTTCCTAATTGAGAGCGGTCGCTTTGTTTGTAAGCGAACCTCTATACAAATATCCCTACGTAACCGAATGAAACTGCATTATATCCTAACATAATTTCGTAATATTTTCCATGCAAACGCTCAAACTAAAAAAAAAAGGACATTTTTCATTTCTAATCCCAATTTAAAATTTAAATTAAAACATCCTTTTTAGAATACAATCTAAATTTGAACTAAAAATTTTACCATTATCATTGACCTGGAAAGAAAAATAAAAATCGGCCTACCTGTACAAATAAAATTGATTATTGAATGAATTTATAAAACGTAAACAATATATGAAAAGATTTTTTCTACACAAATTTCTGTAATTCAAAAAATTATAATATCCAGATTTAGTAAAATGTGTACCGTAACTCACCTTGGCCGTCAAAATAAAAATAAAATTTACTGCTGGACTTTTAGGCCTATATTAAATAAATTCAATGTTATGCGCGGAAAAGACAATTTAGAATTTTATGCATAACATTTGTGCTTATTAAAGAAAAATCCTATGCTTATTTATGTTAAACCAATTAAAATTTTGTAAAATAACTATTGAAGAAACTCTTTATAATAATTTAAAAGATACTATAATTTAATAGTCAATACACATACGATAGTGATAACCAATATTCGAACAATACTTTACGATAGGCCTACAAAAAGACATCCTTCCAAACCCAACACAATTTTTAACTAGCCCTAATTTAACAAAATATCAGTCGGAATTTTTTTTTTTTTTTTTTTTTTTTGTCTGAAAAAATGAAAGATAGAAGAGGAAAAAAAAAAAGACAACAAAACAGCCCACCTATAAAAATAAAAAAATTATGAATATAAAAAAGATAAAAAACAAATCAATATATCAAAAGAATTTACTACACCACTTCCTGTATTTCAAATAAAAATTATAATTTGCCGATGTCGCAGTAAAAACATTGAAAAATTGTAAATTGTAAAAAGACTAGTGTATTTATTTTATTACTAATAAAGGTTATTCAAAAAATACTAAAAAAAAAATTATTCAACAAAATGTAAAATATGTGTTCTAAAATTTAAGACACGCCAACGTAATCCACACTTACAGTATCTAGGCCCACAAAATAAAAATAAACATCACTGCCGTAGTTTCAAGCCTATAATTAATAAATTATAACTATCTAAGGAAATATTTATAATAAATTTAAGAGGTACTATAATTTAATACTCAATACACATATAAAAATAACTTGATGGTGGCATACAACAATACAGCAGTGATAAACAATATTCGAACAATATTTTACGATAGGCCTACAGGAAGACTTTGTAAGATAGCTACTGTGTTGTACTAAACAAAATGTTTCCTTCCAAAAAAAAGAAATGGTGAAATAATTCAATAATCAATAAAAAAAAATCATAAAATTATGTAACTTTAAAGCAAAATTTTTCAAGCTAATAATAATGCATGCGTTATATATGACAGGGCCGTAAAGAATCAGAAACGTAATAAAATATGAACGGTTATGAAAGTAAGTACTCATTTATAATATGCCTATAATAAAGCTATGAATGTAATGAAGAACGAGGAAATTGCTAGTGTTCTAGGACGAACCATCCCAAAACACGGAGTTGAATTCTAAATACTGTATGCATGATTCGAAAAACTGAATATAGGCCTTCAAGTTTGAAAGACAGCCCGTCAGTTCGAGAAATCGCGTACCATACTCTCTCTCTCTCCTAAGTAAAACATACACAAATTATTCGTTTTTAAGAATGAACAAAGCATTTCATATTGGGTTGTGTCAGTTACAGAAATCGGCAATTGAAAATAATCGAACAAGTGTTTTGCTCTGTCGTTTATTTTAATGTTGAAAATCTCCATATAACGGCTATTTTCTCCTTATGATTAGTTATCGCTTCCTTAAATTATACGCGTGAGTTTTTTCGTTAGGTTTTGTAACGGCAGATTGGCTGTCTGTCGAATTCGGCGGATTAGGCCTCACAAAAATCTGTTCAGCATCACAATTTGAGTCTTCGGGTACGACCATCGGATAGGCTTCTCTTAAAAACGCTCTCTTGATCTTGTTGGCATGCGTCAAAACAGCTTTTTTCTTACTGGAAAATATTTCTCTAATAACAAAGTTATCGTTGAACCTATCAATAATTCGATACGGCCCAACATATTTAACTGGCCACTTTAACTGTCTAATTGAGACGCTGTTCCCTCGTTCCTTTTCCAAACGATGTCTCCAACTTGTAAGTCAATTTTGGTTGTGTTTTTATCGTATAGCTCTTTATTTGCCTCGTGCCGTTTTTCGGAGTTTTCTTTTACGGATGTAAAGGCTTTATTTAATCTGAGCAACATTTCCACCGCATAATTTTCACCCAAAGAGTAATTTAATCGCTGTTTTCCTAAAAAGCTCGCAAATGGGAGTTCGGGATCTCGGCCATGAAACAAAAAAAATGGGATGTTTTTAATACTGGTCTGATAGGACGTGTTCAACGCTAAACAAGCAAACGGTAGCTGCTTATCCCAAGTTAAAGAATCGTTTTCCGCTAGATGAGAAAGGCATTTTTTTATATTTCCGTTTTGTCTTTCAACGTAGGAGTTACCAGTCGGCTTAAATGGGACCGTAAATTTTAATTTAATTTGCAAGTTGGCACACACTTCCGTAAAAAGAGCGTTTTTGAATTCAGTACCGTTGTCTAAAGTACATTCAGTAAAACAGGCATTACTGCAAATAAAATTCGTAAAGGCCTCAGTTACCGTATTAGCAGATTTATTTGGCATAGCAGTCGCCCAAACATATCGGGTAAAGTTATCAACAAAAACTAATGCATATTCATTCCCCTCATAAGATTTTGGCAATTGGATTAAGTCTATGGAAAGACGTTGCATAGGCCTATCAATAGGAGGGAACGTTCCTAATTCTGCCGTTTGTTGGCCGTGCGATCGGCGCAATTGACATGGTACACACGTTTTTGTGTACTCTTTAATATCTTTGATCATATTTGGCCAATAAAAATTTGATCTCGTTCTTTCTAAGGTCCTCAAGAAACCCTGATGACACGCTACAAGAGAGTCGTGAGTTAACTGTAGGACAGCTATGACTAACGATTTTGGTACGACAAGTTGATTTCTAATATGCGCTGTGTTCTTATGAATTTCTGGGACCCTATATAATATGCCTTCGTCTAAATAGTATAAATGGCTTTCACTCGGTTTCCGAAGAGGTGCATTACAATCGCCGTTCAAATACTGTATAATGGGTTTCGAAAATTTATCCTCTGACTGCTCTTTCTGTACAGTTTTTAAATCTAACTGAAAAACCGATTGAGCACATTCGTCTGAGCCTACCGCGTTAATATTCAAGGCTGGGCCTACTGGAAGCGTCTTTTTCTGTTGTCCTTGAGAGATAGTCAGCTAAAATATTTGCTTTCCCGGGTAAGTAATGAAATTGGAAGTCAAAAGTACTTAACTGTAGTGCCCATCTACACAATTTTGGATTTTTATTGTTCTTATTAAATATGTATGCTAATGGCCGGTGGTCGGAATGAATATGAAATTTTACGCCCGTCACATAATGCGCGAACTTATTAACTCCCTCAATTACAGCCATTGCTTCCTTCTCTATTGTCGATTTCAAGACTCAGAATCTTTAAGTTTCCTAGAAAAATAAGCAATGGGCATAGGGATTTCTGTATCCGTTATAGAGTTATCTGACATCTGCGTTAAAACTGCACCGAGTCCTTTATTTGACGCGTCTGTGTATAAGTGAAATGGTTTAGTAAAATCAGGACTTTGTAAAATGGGAGCCTCAGTTAATTTCTGCTTTAATGTGTCAAATGCGATTTGATGTGATCTTTCCCATTTAAATTTATTGTTCTGTCGCGTTAATTCAGTCAAAGGTCCCGCAATAACCGAAAAATCCTTGATGAAACGACGATAAAAGCCTATTAGCCCTAAAAATTGTCTAACTTTTCGTATTGTAGTAGGTGGTGAAGCCTCTTGAATACAAGTCACTTTCTCTGGTGATGGGGAAATGCCATGCTCAGAAACCTCATGGCCAAGAAATTTTACCGTATTCTTCGCAAAACTACATTTTGATAAGCCCAATTTTAAATTGTAAGTTTCCAGCTGCGTTACACTCTATCTAAATTGCTCAAATGATGTTCAAAGTTTTGGCCTGTGACGATAATGTCATCAATAAACGAATGACATATGTTATCCTGAATTTGTTTTTGTAAAATCCGATTTATAGTTCGTGAGAATATAGCCGGACCATTGGTCGCTCCGTTGGGCAATTTTCTATATTCAAATAGGCCATTAGGTGCCATAAATGCAGTCTTTTGACGATCTTCCGGATTAAGGGTTATTTGATAGTAACCATGCTTTAAATCTAAGGTGGAAAAAACTGTTGAACCATTTAGGCTATCAAATATGTCGTCAGATCTATTAATCAAGTAAGTATCTTTCTTCGTAACTGCGTTCAGTTTACGAAGATCAACGACTAATCGCGTTCCCCCATTTTGTTTTTTCACTAAGAGAATCGGTGATCGCCAAGCACTTTCGGACGGTTGAACAACACCCATTTTTAGCATATTTTGAATGTGCTGTTCCACTAAAGCGCGCGACGAGTACGGTAATCTGTACTGTGGAGAGACGATAGGCCCACTATTACCCGTTTCTATTGAACAAAGAACGTCAGGCACTTCACCTAGGTCGAATTCATTTAAGGAAATGGCGTTCCTATGGCTACGTAAAAGGTTTAGTAACGTAGATTTTTGAGTGTCATCCAAATGAGACAATTCCAATTGTTGGAACTGTGTTTCTAATTCTGTATCAGGGGTCACCGACGTAACACAAACTGAATGAGAAGGAACGTCAGTCTGAGGTTGCATTTCCTCCTGTACAATATGTACTTGGCCTATTACTGAATGAAACGGAATTTTGAAATTTTACTCGAATAATTATAAATTGCTAAAGGAGCTCTTCCCTTTTTTACGTAGGCCAAAGTGGGGGGAAATTCGATGTCTGACGGTAACTTAGAGGAGTCTATTAAAATGCAGGTATCATCGGGAATATTACGTATTTTAACAAAACATCGTGCCGCCGTGAATGCAGGAATATCAAAATCTTTTGGAGCCATTGCAAAGTGCATTTGGGAATGTTTTGAAACTTTGACTACATTTACTTGAATCGACGGAATTTCGTTGGAGAGTGATGGAAAAAATGTTTTAAATAATTTGATAGACTGAATATCTGAATTTGCCTTATATTTTATAATCGCACTGGCACGTTTTAATAAGTCTGATCCGAAAAGTAACGCACCCGGAAATGAAACATCGCTCACAATAACAAAATGATGATAGTAAAATTTTCCATCTTTCAAATTAATTGGCAGTCGCATACTTCCTTCTGTTCGAATGCATTTTCCGTTCGCAGCTCTCAGAATTTTATTACATGAATTGACTTTGAACCCCTGATTTACAAAATTAGAGGCAACCGAACTCTTAATTAGCGAAATATCACTACCAGAATCTATAAGAGTACGGTAAAAATTATGATATATTTGAACGCGAATCATGGGACACGCATTTTTCGCAGGTAGAGTAGGCTTCGCATTAAGTATGGGGCTTATTGGTTGGGCAGGTTTATTAGTGAATTTTGTCGGCGAAACGTGAATTGTTGAAGTGTGCCGTTGTTTCGTAACAGGCTTGGGGCCCATTACGTCCGTTGTCGCTTTGGAGGGGGTCCATTTGCTAAAAAAATGGGGCACGAACTACGCATATGCCCCGGCATGTTGCAATGAAAACAAGTGCCTCTCGGTGGGTTACGAATACATTCCGTCAAAGAATGACCCTGAATGCGACAGAACGGACAGTATTTCCGTTGGGGATCTATCGTGGGCAGCTGTGACGCGTTGGGAGGGGGTAAAGTGTTAGGGAGAATCGGTTGCGGGGGAGGGTAATGGAAGTAGTTAGAGGGGGGTGGGACAGTCGGTGGCATTTGTGATAAGGGAAAAGACGCTTTATTTTTCGTCAGACGGGACGGATTGCACCAATTTTCTATTTCATCTGGGTCTAATTCGCATTCAGATGGGTCAAATTTTTTTGCTAAGGTATCAACATCTTTCGGGTCAAATGTTGATGGTAATGCCTTCAGGACATTCCGTTTCACGGCCAAACTGGTTAACATTAAAGCTACTTCGTCTATTGAAAATTTTCTGCTTTTGTCAAAAGCTCCGCAGATTTTATTTTTTACGAGAGTGGAATATTCGGGGAAAGACATATGAGGAGTGATTTGCAGGTTTCCAATAGAATTAAATAACAAGAGAAACCTTTGCTCGGTGTGTCTTGACGATAGGGCGTTCCGTAATCCTCTATCGTGCAAGACTCAGGGTCCGGAAGCGTATCTATCACTTTGTACAGCTGCGACCCTTCCAACTTGCTAAGAATAATTGTAATTTGATCCCGCTCGCTAATTTTCTTTAAATTTGCCTTCCACGTAAACGTTTGAAAATACGTTTCGATATCATCTTTATCTAAATTTAAGCGGGCATCCGTTTCTCAAATTCTAACAGGATTTGCGGAGACACTGTTACAGGGTGATTAGTGCGGGGCTGACCATTTCCATTACGCCTACCAGCCATGTTAAAAGAGCTATATGTATTCGTATGTAGAAAAGAAAAAATGAAGTGCCCGAAAGGAGAATCTCTAAAAATTAAAAACGAACGCGACGAAGAGCAGTTTAAAGTTTACAACCCTCCCTTCCTATCGGGGATCTGGGGGAGATGGAGAATAATGGGGTCGGGGAACGAGGGAGGGCCTGAGGTAACCACTCGAGAGGTTTAAAGTCAAACGAAACGTTAGAAGCTACACAATTTTTTTTTTTTTTTTCACAAAAGCCTACCCACTAGACAACTATATATAAATATTTATAAAGGTACCAAATTTTCTATATAACAATGTTAAAAACAGATCGAAAGGGAAAGATGTAACATTAATTGGAAGAAACACACACAATTTTTTCAATACCTATTCACGAAACACGAATTAATGCAAAAGCCTACTTTAATACGGAGTGCGTGGGTTCGTATTATCAAATTGATAACAATTTAATACGGTTTTAAATTGCTAACAATTTAATAAGGTTAGCTGCCACCAGAATGTAGTGTTTAGATTATTAAAGAGCCTATTTAGCCGATATATTAGGGATGCAACAGGTAATTAAGTATCTGTCCAGCTATAACAGTCGAATTTAACACCGACACAACCTTAAGGATTTTCGAAAGAACGCACCGTTAGGCTTATTTTAGTTTTTATTGGAATACTAAATTAATTTACATTTACAGGTTATTAGGGCGAGGTCGAAAGTTAATACATAAAACAGCACCGAGAGAGAGAATTTGGTAAATTTCGATTTACATTAAACTGACAAGCTATACTTACAAAATTTTGAGAGCCCCAACAACCTGCGATTGCTTGAACAACCTCTAGAATTCAACTCCCCGCATGTAGGAACTTATGGTACCCTTGTAGAGGGTTTTCCCCCTACTTCTTCCCCCAATTCCCCCATACCCAACCGATACCCCCACACCCATATATAAAAACCGTTACAAATCTCTGAGAAGTTCCAAAACGACTATATAAAAACTATATTAAAAGTTTAATTCGAAATACTCAGCCATTTCTCTCGGTGCCCTTTATTAAATTTATTACAAATCATTATAATTTCAATAAACAACCCAAAACATTCTCCTCAAATACAATTTCAATCCAAACAATCATAATTTGAACATTTATAAAAAACATTATAATCTTTAAGAAATATCATTATTAATCTTCTTAACTAGGCATTACTACAATACTGTATATACACACACACCCTTCATTTCCATTAATATTTGTTTGTTTGGTATAAAGGAGAAATAAAACACAACTATGTCGTTCTGTCTATTTAAAATATATATCAGGGATAGGAAACTGAATTGAACTGGAATCAATAAACTGATAAAACTGATATTATTTTATGAACTGAAATCGAAAAAAACTTGAACTGAAAAAATTCTGACGACTAAAATCGAAATTCGAAATGAAATTCAAAAACAATTAAAAACTGAAATCTGAATTCGAATAGATTAAAAATAATAGTTTCGCGTTTCAGTTTTGAGGAGCATTTGGATTGCGAAAAATATAAATAACGAATTATTTTCCTTTTTTTGGCGACTTAACATTTGTATGGATTTAAAATATCTATTTATCCTTTAATTCGATGTAGAAAATAACAGCTGAAAGTACTAGAGACAATTGTTTTAAAAATGAAAGAAAAAGAATTAGGGAGGAAATTTTTTAGCCCATATCAAAATACTTTTCAATAATGACTGTGCCTCTTTTGTTGACCTAAGTTTAATCACTTGGTAAGGACGCCTTCAGTTTTTTCTGACCATTAAATTTTTCAGTTCGATAATAGCTGTACTATCTATACCTACATAAGTGAGTGAGATAATCAGTGGGAATGACCAAACTTCAACTCAAATGTTAATCTGTGGAATGTTGTGACAATAAAACCCATACTAATAGAAGGAGTTTATTTCCACAACAGTTTCGATGCCCACTGGCATCCTCTCCGGGTGGATACAGAAAAACGAATTAATAAAAGTAAGGAAACAATCCAGGAAAGGTAAGGAACATTCTAGAAGGCCAGAGACCATTAAGAAATTCACACCTAGGTTAGATTCCGTTCACCCGACACCGAAAGGGAGTTTTTGACCAAGAATCTCATTAAAGGGTCCAGTTTATAAGTACCTTCGCACAAATTAAAATTATCTTCTTGTCAAGAACTGCAAAATAGAATGTTTTCACTGAAAATAGGTATCGCATCTCGTCTGGATAGATCTGTTCTCGCCATTAATGCCCAATTCATTAATGGAGATTCTCTTCAGATACGAACATTATCTGTTGCAGACTTCTCTCATGCTCATTCGGGTGAAAACATCAAGGAACTGGTTTTATGTAAGTGTGCTATTGAAATATAACTTAAGCGTTCGTCAAGTGTATTCTATTACTACTGATAATGCTAGAAATATGGTGAAAGCTGTAGAACTGATCTCGAGTGAAGGAAATGTCATTGTAAACCATGAAAGTGTTATCAGTGAACTAGATGAGTTGGAATTAGGAAATGTTCTTTCTGTTAAATGTGCTGTACATACTTTGCAACTTGCAATAAAAGACTAAATGCAGGATTGCTTGTAAATACTATAGCTCATTCGCGGAAACTTGCTAAGAAGCTGCAAACTCCAGTTATTATGAATATTTTAAAAACAAAGAAGTGTCATATGCCTATCGTAGACGTCATGACGAGGTGGTGCTCAACATATGATATGATCTTCCGTTTAATGGAACTCCGACCGTTCATTAAAGAATTTCTTGAACTCATAGGAACTAATTTGAAACTTTCTCCTCAAGCTTGGGAAAAACTGCAAGAAATTTTGCAAGTATTAGAGCCTACTAAAAAAGCTACAGTACAACTGCAAGAAGAAAATTTGACTCCAGGACACTTCTACAAATTGTGGTTTCTGTGTAAAAGTGATATCTCAAAAATTAAATGCGTGCTAGCTCACAACCTTTTAGAAGCAATGAATTCTAGAGAAAAGTTGCTCCTACAAAAAGTAGTGATAGCATCGTTATATCTGGATCCTAGGTTCAATGTTATGCTATCCGAAGTAGAACAGGAGCGTGCGATTACTCATTTGACCCAACTTCACACGAAAATGGAATCGACATCTTCGGTAAGCTTGGTCTAATTGCGTGATGGAACGCAATGAAGATAAAGCATGAGGAACTGTACAAATTGTCTTTAGTTGTGCATGCTGTTCCAATGACACAAGTTAATATGGAACAGCTTTATTCTCTTTTTAGATTGATTTTAAGTCCTCAAAGAAACAATTTGTTGCCCCAAAACATTGACAATATTTTAAATGTTCGCTCAAATTTTAACATGTGAGTTTACAAGGTATTTGTATTTTGTACTCGTATATAATAAACAGAGGTGCATTTAATTGTTTTATTCCCCTTTCTAATACTATTATTTATATATTTTATACATGTCGTGTGCTTTAAAATTTAAAAAGTGTACGAATTAATAAAACATTTCGAATTGAAAGTTTTGTTAAATAAAACTTTATGTAAAAGAAATGAAGTGAATAAGTAAAAAAAAAAAAAGATGAGTGTTTCGTGCTGATCAGTTGGCGATAGATGCTTACATGTTTAATCATACAAAAGTAAAGATAGTTACTAAAGCAAATTCTCTCTTTGAAAAACAAATCGAATGCAAATACAAATATAAAATTAAATCTGAATTTGTCAGTAGGGTACCCCCCAAAAAATAATATAAATAGTACAAAGAAATTCTTAAAGAAATCTGAGAAAAAAACTGGAATCGAAATTTAAATTGAATCCAACCTAAAAATATAAAACCTGAGTCGAAAAATAAACTCAAATCGAAAAAAAAAAAAAAAACTTAAATCGAAACTAAAATCGATATTTTTGCAAACTTAAACTGAAATAAAAAACTGGACTTAAAAATGTATCAGTTTCCCATCCCTGATATACAGGGTGTGCATAAATGTTTACCCTGAAAACAGTATGCTCTCATGTTTTAATGACGAATCTTACATCCGTTTTCTTTTTACAGGTGATCTCGTACACGCATAGAGTTTCTGTGCTGGTGTGTTTCGTCTACCGCATTCGCCGCTAGGAGCGCTGTAGTAGCTGTTCAGTTAAGGTGGAGTCTGTGACAGAGAAGGCACAATGTTTTGTGTGGCTTGCAGAAACAAACTCTCCTGTCAGTGTTCAGCGAAGGTTCAGAACAAAGTATGGAAAGAATCCACCTGATGTGAAGTTAATTAAGTCGTGGATGAAAAAATTCTTGGAAACTGGAAACGTGGAAAAGGGAATGAGCAGTGGTAGACCATCAGTTTCCGATGGGACGGTGGAAAACATTCAAACTGTCATCTTCCAACAAGATGGGGCACCCCCTCATTGGGCGCATGTTGTTCGTGAAACTCTCGACGCAACATTTCCAAATCGATGGATTGGCAGGGACGGGTCAATCCCATGGCCCCCAAGATCACCAGACATTACCCAGCTGGATTTCTTTCTCTGGAGTCATGTTAAAGATTTGGTTTATGAAACAGTTGTTCCAGATATCAGGACATTGCGAGAACGCATTACGGATGCAATTGCAACAGTTAACCCACAAATGTTAGAAAATGTGTGGCGTGAGTGTGAATACCGTTTAGACATTTTACGTGCCACTAGGGGTGCACATGTGGAAGCTTATTAAGTTCATTAACTATGTATCAAAACTTTGTATGTTTATCTACTTATGATTAAAACTGTGTTTGAATAAGAGTGTTTATTTAAAAGTTATAGCATGCTTTAATCAGGGTAATCATTTATGGACACCCTATATATCGAAATACAAAATATGTATATACAGTACGTGCCAAACAGGAATAATTGGAGTTATTTAACACACATATTTACATCAAACATAGCACAGCCAGTTGAGGAGACACATATACATTAGACGCAAATACAAGAATACTACAAATTGGAGCTACTTAACATATATATATATATATATATATATATATACAGGGCCATTCAAAAAAGACGCAATATAAGCAATTTAAACTGTTGCGTCTTTTTTGAATGGCCCTGTGTGTGTGTATATATATATATATATATATATATATATATATATATATATATATATATATATGCATCAAAACAAAAAATAATACAGCTAATACAGACGAATTCTATATACACAAAATACACAGCACATGCTATATATACGCATCAAAAATGGAAAAATGGAAATACATGCTTTAAGGTCAGTTTCTACCACGCCTAAATAAAATAGTAAACTCGCACGTAATCGAACCCACATTTACATCTCATTGCTCTGTACTACACAATAAAGGCGATTTAACATTAACTCACCGCTCAAAGTATGCTGGTGTCTGTGTTCAATATAATGGGCTTTCAACTCGTTTAACACTATTTTTGTACCCACTTTACAATTGGGCATCAAGCTAACACGCTCTTTAAACACGGATAGAATACAGTCAAAAGCACTCACAAAGATGACATCGTTTGCTACGACATCGTTTGCTACAACATCATCATTAAATTCAAGTTTATAAACACTCCTTTCCAAACGTGCATTTATTCTATCCCCGCTGACCTTTTCAACTGTAAAATCTTCTTCACAACTCAAATCGGCAATTGAAGAATGTTTCTAAATCGTACCGACAACTGCGTCTTATATAAAGAAATAATTCTTCAAGGTGAACAATGAAGATGAGTTCAGCCCTGTAACGTTCTAGTCCTTTGTACCTAAGTTCGTGATATTTTGAGGAGTCTGCACCTTCTAAATACTGCATCCATTTCCAATCCATTCTCGCTTTGTTTAGGGGTAACTTAATTATTTTTCACTTCCTACCACGTATGAAAAAAGAATTATTTAAAACAAATTTTTATCTTAATATACAAATTTATCTTTAAATTATATTATAAAAAATATTACTTTAATTGTTAAACTACATTTTAGTTCTAGGGGTAACTTATTTATTTTTCACCTTTTGTCATGCACTAAAGATTCTATCAAACTCCCAATTATTATTAATATTTGTCATATGGAATATGGCAGCCAATAATTTTTTTAATTTTCATATAAAGCGATTCTTTTGTATATATGCACTATATATATAATATATATATATATATATATATATATTATATAATATATATATATATATATAAATATATTATTCTACCAAGGTGGCTACTTACGATGTCCATTTACTTTAAATAAATTATAATGTTAAACAGAACAACCTCGCTCAGGAACATATCTCCGATATAGCCGAATACCACAGTTTTCGGTTATGCATCATGAACAATTCGGGCGAAAACAAATCCCTGGGTACCCGTGATACTAACTTACATCTTTTTACGCGTCAATTAACAAAGAAAATGCTCTCTCTCTCTCTCTCTCTCCTCTCTCTCTCTCTCTCTCTCTCACGGTTTGGTAAAAACTTAAGGACCGCCCACTAAAATTCGTTCAGAGTCCGCCCATTAACACTCGTTCAGCCAATGAATGAACTACATTCTCAAAGTGCAAGGAGGGGGAAGTCTTTCTTCAGCATGCCCCATTCTAGCGGGGTTCTTCTCCCTGTCCTATAAAAAGAGTAGCAGCGACATATGTGAAGCATTTTAGTGTTGGATAAGCATTTCAGCTGTTGCGTACAAACTTATAACCAAGAAGGCAGTCTGACGATCATCCCAACATCAAGTTGTCAGTAATTTTACTTCGTATATTCTCTGCTATAAATATAAAGAAGTAGTCTTACTTAATAGTGCTCTGAGTGAAATATATAGAAGTTAATTCTTCTGTATTAACATTTGTGTAGAAGTGTGTTTTGTGAAGTTTAGTGATTATTGATTTTGTGAATTTGTGATTATGTGCCTTGTTGTGATTGTGCCAAATTTTATCTTTTTATTGTTTTATCTGAAGGGCCGATTCTTCCATACACAAATGCCTATCCGAATATGCTTCGCCTCCGGTATACCTCTACGGTGATACAATGTGAGTACTACTATTTCTATCTATATACATTCAGATCAGGGATTCATGCATTTATTTCGGTTATATATATATATATATATTACTTACTTTTGTTTACTTTTGTTGAGTTTGAACGACGGTTCAGGATCGACCTGCGGTCGACCCATCTGCAGCATCCCGCCTCATTTGCGGGACTTGATGAAGGAGGGAATTGCTCTCTGATCGCCTCCTGCCCTCGTAGCCAGCCACGCATGGCTGGTCAGGGACTTTGCACAAGAATCTGTCCAGCTGGTTCTTGAAGTTATTCAGGTTGGTGTGCTGGAGATTCCTCACTTCTTTTGGAAGGACATTGAAAAGCTTTGGGCCCCGTATTCTGAGGGTATTTTCCATCCTCGTTTTCATGGCTCCTTGTCCCACCGCAGCTGGGACCGTACAAAATCTGCCTCTTCTCTCATTCCAGTTTGTTTCTATTTCATTTCTGAGGTTAGGGACAGAGCCCTCAAGTATGTTCCATATGTATATTATTGTGTACCGCTCTCGCCTTCTTTCAAGAGAGTAGAGTTCCAGGGATTGTGGTCGAGACCAGTAGTCTTCACCTTCCGTTTCCTCTATCTTAGACGTAAAAGTCCTTTGTATAGCTTCAATGCTCGCAATGTCTCTTTTTCTGTGTGGGCTTGTGAGTACTGAGCAATACTCAATTATTGGTAGGACTAGACTCTTCCATAATTTGAGCATGGTGTTTGCTTTTCTGCTGCGGAAGCTCCTCCAGATGATTCCCATTATTTTTCTAGCCGTTGTGATTTTGATTTTATAGTGCTCTCTGAATTCTGCATCCGACGACATTATTACTCCAAGATCCCTGACTTGTGGATTTGGTGTTATCTGTTTGGCTTGCGGAGTTTTGTACCCTTTTTTCTGTAGCTCTTTATTATTACCATATCTTAGAAGTTGGAATTTTTCTTCGTTGAACTTCATATTGTTGTCTTCTGCCCACTGGAATAATGTTTCAATGTCGTTTTGTAGTTTTCTTATGTCATCTTCGTTCAATATTTCCTTACATATCTTCGTGTCATCTGCGAAGCATGATACAATACTGTCCTTAATATCTGCATCAATATCTGCAATCATTATTATGAACAGCAAGGGAGCTAATACTGTCCCTTGTGGGACAGAGCTCACGACTTCCGAGACTTCCGATTTAACTCCGTTTACCACCACTCTTTGCGTTCTTTGCGTCAAGAAATTAAATATCCACCTTCCTAGGTTTCCAGTAATTCCTGTATCCTTAAGTTTGTGTGCTATGATTCCATGGTCACATTTATCGAAGGCTTTAGCAAAATCAGTATATATTACATCAATGTTTTGTCCTCGACACAATGTTCCTAATATTTTCTCCTGGTGGTCTAGTAGCTGTGACAGGCATGATCTACCCGCCCTGAAGCCATGTTGATTTGGGTTGTATAAGTCTTTTTCTTGTAGGTAGTAGGTAATTTTGGCTCTAATTATGCATTCAAAACACTTTATAAGGTGTGAGGTGAGAGCCACTGGCCGATAATTTTTGGGCATTGCTCTGTTACCACCTTTAAATAGGGGGGCAATATTAGCGTTCTTTAAGGGGAGTGGAATTCGTCCTGTGTCGAGTGATTTCCTCCATAGTAAGTATAGCGGTTTTGCAATACTCTCTTTGCATTTCTTCAGAAATGTGGCACTCCATGTGTCTGGCCCTGGAGCTGAATTGTCTCGCATCTGTGATAAGGCCGTAATTACATCTTCCGTGAACTCGAAGTCCATTAATAGGTTTGTGCCGGGATTTGTTCTTGGTTGATCTGTTTCAATGTCGAAAAACTCGTCTGGGTTTTCCACTTCCATCTCGGACTTAGGGGTGCTAAACACAGATTTAAATTGTTCCCTAAGCAGTTCACTTATTTCTTTCGGGTCATTTGTGTATTCGGCCTCCCCGTCTATCAACGGTCCAATACTCTCTCTACACTGCATTTTCCTTTTCGCAAAAGTGTAGAAGTATTTTGGGTTATTTTTTGTTTTCTGCTACCTTGTTTTCCTCCTCGTTTGTCTTATGTATGAATGTTTGCTTTAGGTCCATTTCTATTTCGCCAAGTTTCCTCTCTAGTTTGAGTCTCTTTGCATCAGTTCTGCATCTGTGGAGATGTTTTACGGTTTGTCTTCGTTGCCTGAATAGAGTCCTGATTTTCCTCTCGAGCTTGCTACGTTTTCTTTCCTGTCTCTCTGGAATATGTTTCAGTATTATAGGTTTGGTTTCAGTCTCTATTATACATAGTATTTCTTGTGGAGTCTTCTCGTGTAGTAGCAATTCCCAATTTAGCTCCTTTAAATCTTTATTTACGTTTTCCCAATTTACTTTCTTTGAATTTATGTTTAAGCCTTCAAATATTCCATCTGCCTCTCTGGGATGCGTTTTCGGACCTCTGGGTGCTAACTTCAATTGTATATCGATGAGGTTATGGTAGGAGAACTTTGTGCGCGTTACTTTTTTATTTATTATTATCTCGTTGTTATTTGTCCACATTAAATCCAAAACGTTCTCCTTTCTCGTGGCTTCACAGATTTCCTGGGTAAAGGCGTAATGTTCCATAATATCTAATAGCATTGTTGCTTGGGTTCTGTCATCTTTAGTAATGTTGCCATGAAACTTCTCAACATATATAACTTCGTCATTTTTCTTCCATGATATGAATGGGAAATTAAAATCTCCGAAAATTAGAATATTTGTTGCTGGAGTTTCAAGTAATTTTAATATGTTTTCTATTTCATTTGTAGCAAATTGGAATTAACTTTTTGTGGTGTTTGGTGGTCTGTAGATGTTCATAATGGTTAGGTTCAGTTCTTTTACTTCTAATATAATAACTTCAACTGTGCTGTTTGATTTCTTTACCCTCACTTCACATGTGTAAGTGTTTTTCACGTAGATACAACACCCTCCTCCTCGTCTAGCCACTCTATCTGCTCTGTATATGTTGTAGTCCAGCAATGCTATTTCAGTATTCTCGATGCAGTTTTCACAGCCTTTTTCGCACTTATGTAAGTGTGTTTCCGTTAGGCCTATGATATCTATGCTGGTTTCCGTAGCTAAATTTTGCAAGTATTGTAATTTGCAGTCTGCATGGTCCGTATAGAGGCCTTGTATATTTGTGTATAATACATTTACCGGGTTTCTTCTAATCTTCGTGTTCGATTTCCTTAAATGATGGTCGTTTCCTGGTCGATGTCGGTTCCTGTTTGGTATTATTGGTTGGGCCGCTGCATTTGGGAGTATTGGGGTTGCGGCCCGTGATACCACTGTTGTTGTTGTATTATTGGTGGGTGGTGTTGAATAGGGGGGTGATGTGCGTAATGTTGTGGTGCATATGTTTGCGGCGTTCTGTCTCTCCTTGTTAGAAGGGCAAGCTGAGCTTTTATTATTCTCATTTCTTCTAAAAAATATGTTTCATTACTCTCGCTATTTCTTCTATGTCGAATATGACCTGTTCTTTCCCGTTCTCTTCTTTGCGTACCCTTTATGTGAAAAAGTGGGCACTCTATGTTCAGGCATTTTTTCTCAGTAATTGACCGTCTGCACATACGAGGGTGAAAAAAGTTGCAGTTTGGTCCGTACTTGCACTTCCCATTCCTCATCATATAGAAGCATTTTGTAGGGTGATTGTATATGCAGTTTATATATATAACATTCTTTACGTATACGTTATTATTTTACAAAGCTGATGCGTGTGTTCATTTGATGGGACGCGTGGACAATGACAATGTATTTTCGAGTCAGTCTCTGCAGGAATTGGCACCATAAGACCCTGAACCGTGAAGAAATATTATTTTGAAATAATTATCTCTATCCTGTGAAAATAATAATAATAATAATAATAAAGCGCGTCTTGCTGTAATATTTTTCTTTTTCTTTTATTGGCGATCCGGCTGTGATATAAGATGCGCCTCGAAACAAAATGCGTTAATCGAAGAAACGATGTAAGTTTTACTTTTTCTTCTGTGTGTGTGTGTGTGTGTGTGGTGTGTGTGTGTGTATGTGTGTGTGTGTGTGTGTGTGTGCCGGGTAAGAATAAACCAAGTATTTTCAACATTATATTAAATAATAAAACTATGGGTAACATTTTTAAGTATACCTTTATCCTTTGGTTAGCTTCCGCCCGAATTGCTCATTCTGACGAAGGTCAAGCTTTTCACTCCACCTTAGACCTACAGTTTAACGTGGAATCCGAACCACGCCCCATCAGCAGCCCAGCGTCTTAACCACTAGGCCACCTAGGGTACCCATTTATCTACCAACCACTTTCTTTATTGTGTGGAAGGATGAACAGCTGGGTTTTGCTGCGCGCCGGCTGCCGTCGGGTCTCGAACCCGGGGCCGATGGATTCGTATCAGCGACGCTAACCACTACACCACCAAGTCCGTATATTTATAAATTAATACATAGTTTCGTTTATTTTAAACACTACATTTTTTACGTAATATTGGCTTCATTGTTTTTCGCACATATACAAATTGGAGTGACAATAATTTCGTTTTAACACATTCTGTACAACAATATATATATATATATATATATATATATATATATATATATATATATATACACAGCATATATAACCAATTTTAATTAATTACACATTTAACAGCCATTACATTTTAACTAAGTTTCAGAAGATAATTCCCGTCCTTAAGCGTTAAACAAGTTAGTATTAGGGAATACATTTTATAAATTTATGCGATATAATACTGATATCTATACTGTGCACGGTGCATATTTGGTACAATTGAAAATAATTAATTGCTGAAGTTATTTGTCGTTACATTTATATATGCACATAAAACTTCACACAACACATCGAGTGACTACAAAAGGAAACTTTTTTATATCTGTATACTTCCACATCTTTGCTCGCATGGTCACACAAGTCGAATAATTGCAGAAACTCCGTAAATTTCTCTCAACGAGTCATATGCCTGAGAAAGCACAAGCAGTATTGGCGACAGACATTGCTGTGTAAACTCCGGAAACGGTAAGGGTTCCACACTATTTGTGGAATTTGCAGTTGTTCAAGAAATTTACAATAATAGCATCATTCCACGGGTGTTCGCCCAGTGAATTAAAGTAGTACATATGTTCCCTATTTTTAAATTAAACGGTTATCCAGTGGATCCCTTCATCACTGCTAACATCTGTATTCACAATAATTGCGCCGCAGACTCTCGTGATTGAAAGTTTCAACCATTCATTCTTCGCAAACACGCCAATAAATTTGGTGCGTGTGAATCTGTCACTCATCATCACTCTCTAGAGTGTAACCGTGTCCATTTTTAAAAGTCTGTCACTACACCCGTAAACCTGTCAACTTCGATTAGAGCTTGCGACTAGAGGTAAACTACTACGCTAATAGGCGCGACTAGAGGCTTGTCGAACTCTAATCTAACTGAGATATTTCCGCTCTGCTGGGAACTTATGTGTGTGGTTATGCCACTACAGAAATCGGGCGAGAGGTCAAACGGGTACAGGTTCGAACTCTGGACGAATTCATTCTGCGTTACACCGGTTCCTAATCTGTCGCAACCACCGACACTATGGGCAAGATTGCTGTACGCTCTCGAGGAAAGTGAAAACTCGTCAGCTGTAGAGCAACGCATTTCCAATGTCCCACCTAAAGCCAACCCGTTGACATACAGAGTTACATTTTTTAGGCCGAAATTTTGTATTTGCCATTTTTAAATTTTGTATTTGCCATTCACAGAAGCGTGCTCCCTCATTCCAATTAATATCCTTTTAGGAAGAGCCCCGAGAGCAACATTTTCTCTTTACTTGGATGATAAACCTGAAGGAACTGTAAACATCTTAAGATGGACTCTATTAATTGGATATTTCACTGTGGCATGTAGTAAATTTTTCTCAATTTCCATCTGCTTAGCAGAGCTTAATTTCACACGGCGTACGCGGAGATATGTCTCCATAATATGAATGACTACAGGCTTTGCACCCTCTTCTTGGTCAGCACCAAGATTTAAACAAGTCTCGGGGCTTGTACAGGTGAGTTATAGTTTCATATCGACCCCATTCACAAGCAGCTTCTGGAAAGTGAAATCTGTGTGGAGGCGTCCATAGCAGTCATATATCTTCTTTTTAGAATTTTTAAATTTGTTCTTTATACTACTTTCATCTCTAGCCTGATAATAACGTTCTGCAGTTAAAAAGGTATCCTTCGCTTCTTTTGAAAAGTTGAGGACATTTTCCAGATAGGATCGTACATGGTTAGTAGCAAGACCCTGCCGAGATGTTGACCTGATTTAAATAAACGTCACACTGGCTGAATATGGAGTGTAGAAAGTTGGTCTCTGGGTATACGAAGTAGTCGTTTTTGCAATCTGTTCCATCTGACTGCGCTATTCGTAGTTTAGTATACATGTGCACACATCTTGGGTCACAAAAGTAAGGGCCTGAGCTCGGCATCACAAATTCTATTGGAGCACGGCAAGCTAATAGTGGTTAGCGGATTAACTGTAATAAAGCCGCTATGCTCTATAGATATTTGTGTCGGAGACGTGTCAAAGAGGGCCATCTCCGATGTACAACCTTGTGAACTACACGGATGGATGAAACGTGCCATGGTGCGTCAGAAATAGTGACACCTCTCTCGATAAGTAGCAATCAGTCTATGATTTAGTTTATATCATTTAAAAAAGTTTAATTTATATCATTTAAAAAAAGTGGTCAACTATAGGTTCCATGCGCTTTGAACACTTTTTTTTATGTCCTTTACGTTTAACGCCACGAGTTCGTAACCCCTTCTTCTTCTTCATCTGTACAGTGCGCTTCTTCTTTCCGCCCCCACGCATTTTTCTCTTTGCATCTTTGCAATTTCGTCCCGTGTACGTTTTAAATGTTTTTTTAGCATCTTTAAGCTTAACATTGGCCATTATGTCTTCTACCGTGTCAAGACCTGATTGTAACGCCTTCCTGCCGAGAGCCTTCCTACCGAGATATCTGGCACCACTCTTCAGCAAGGGGACAGCCGTACCCAATCCCACTCCCGCGCTGATATCTCACCCCTCAGTAGACTGAGAACGACCTTTTGGTCATTCGCAGTACGACGGAAGTGAAGCTTCACTGTTAAGCTCCCGTCACCGAATGGATAAATTCTCCCCTCAATAGTTCTTATATCTATTGAGATACTGGTTAGTAGTTTAGTTGCGACTTTGATATAATGAGGCTTATCGTATGCAATGCTCAAGCTCTTTCCTTTATGATTGGGAATGTGGGTGATGCGCAGCAGCCGTGCCTAGATATCCCCAACAAACTGATGTCCCACTATATTGCTGTAAATATAGCACATATCCGGGAGACGGTCTCCATCTTTCAATTTCTCCAATCTTAGCTGATACAATAAGCTGCACATGTTGTGACTCATGAAAAGTATCTCTTTGGGAGGCTAGTCCATATCTGCCCGAGGTTATAATTCTGAACATTGCTCTGTCTTTAATATTTCTGTTAGCCTTCGATTTTAGAGTCAAAGTATGTACCGGGGTATCTTTGTTTACGATTTCGTATACTAAATCAGACGTAAAATTTGAACTTTCCAACCTACCATTTAAGTCTCTCACAACATCCTCGGCTGTGTCATAATGACCCGGTCCTAGTGTTACTTCTGAAGTGTAGTACTGCAACTCCCCACTCCGAGTGAAAGGCATGGTATCGTCCTGAGTTACTCCAGCCTTTTCACATGCATCGCGACATCTAAGAACCATAAAACCAGGTTCTTTCTTGTCAATACTTAAAAACTTGGTATCCAATTGAAATTTGCATATTCCAACCTCATATGCTTCACGACTGAATTCAATGGGTCCATGCAGTTCTGTTATAAAGTCGGCCAGGGTATCGTTAGGAAGTACAGACAGAGAAGAAGAGGACGGGAGTGTGACGTAGAAGTGGTTAGGCGCCATGTTGTATACTATTTAAGCTTCATTACTGCATCAACTTTTGTATAGGTGTTGAAGCTTTCTGGGTACACTAGCCATTTTACCAGGTGCATTTTTCTCTTTCCTGAACCTTTGCTTCCTAAATTTTTTTTAATTTTAAACACTTTTTTCCCCCTAAATGAAATGTAACTTTCTGCAGCTCCTCACCATAAAAGCCCCCTGCAATTTCTTCCCCATTCAAATATTCAACGTAATACAGCATCACCTTGTCTTTAGGTCTCATAGTCCTAACTTTAAAAATTTCACGTATCCAACCTTGCTCAAATCACTTCGCGAATTTATTACCCGAGCGCGATAGCCTTACATAATCATTGATTTTGAAAAGCACCGAGCGTGGCGGTGTTCTAGGGTTGTGTGTTGCTACTTGGTCTCTTCTTCCGCTGGGGCCGAAGGCATGTTCAGCTGTGGTACATGCGATGTTTGTCCCAAATCTTTTAACCTGTTCAGATTACCTAGCAGTGTTTTTGGGATGTTAGTTGCTGTAGTCTAGCTTTAATATGCTCCCATGCTGCTGGTGAGGGCCTATCCCACTTTCTCACCAAATCATGTACGATATCAATAATGTTCGAACCCTGTACCTTTGGCCCGTCAAAACAACCTCACCTGTATTGAACCATTGTATAATTGGATCCTCACTCAATAGAATGAATAGATTATAAAGACTTTATAGATTTTAATCCTTTATTCCTCAATGTATGGGGGAAACTATTTTTTAATACATGCTCGAGATGTTGCGGACTCGCACCGTTGTTCTGTACTTGTTCAGGTTCGCTATGATCAGTATCGTCCCCATGACTGATAACTACGGGGAACTCCACCGGTTTCTTATAGTTTTCGTACTCATGAAGAAATTTCTTCAGAGCTTCTTGGTATAAGATTCTTTTCTCATCAGGAGACTTTTCACTGTTTAAAAGGTGAACCAATTCGCTTTCCATTCTTTTAAGCCTGCTTTTACGGGGTTCTAGAACCGTATCTGGACTGTTTGTGTTTTGTAGTGAAGCGTACACCTCGTGTGGAATCACAACTACTTTCTTCATTATATTAAACTAGTCTGTAAAGGCCCCAAAACTGAAAATAAGATGGGTAGGAATGAACCCCCTCTTTGTACAATAATTTGCTCTTTCTTCCCCACAGTTTGACTTTTCTGAGGGAGTGCGTGTATTATGTTCTTGTAACGACGTAGACGAGACTTCTGAGCGGGATGGGACGATCCATCGCCGCCAACTCATCGCCGCCAACTCATCGCCGCCAACTCATCGCCGCCGACTCAACTCCAGCCAACTCATCGCCGCCAACTCAACCCCATTTTTTCAAAAAATAAATTAAATTTATTTTTGAAGGTTAGAGCTTTAAAAAATTAAAAATCGTTAGAAACTCTTTATTCTACTACGCTAAAAAAAGATTAAAAGGTTCAGATTTTAATTAGTGGTAATTGTAGGCAATCCCACGTAAATATTCTAATGGTGATCGTTGCTCAAAGCTTAAAACTAGTTTTAATATACGGTCATCAGCATCACGATATTTTTTTTATCTTTGAAGGTGGAGCATGACCTCCTACAAGTTGTTCGAGATACATATCTCGACTCTTCTCTATTTTGTATAAGGCATCTATAATGTTAATTGGTGAAGGTTAGGTTAGGTTAGGTTAGGTTGGGTTAGGTTAGGTTGGGTTGGGTTAGGTTAGGTTGGGTTAGGTTGGGTTAGGTTAGGTTGGGTTAGGTTGGGTTGGGTTGGGTTAGGTTAGGTTAGGTTGGTTGGGTTAGGTTAGGTTAGGTTGGGTTAGGTTAGGTTGGGTTAGGTTAGGTTGGGTTAGGTTAGGTTGGGTTGAGTTGGGTTGGGTTGGGTTGGGTTGGGTTAGGTTAGGTTGGGTTAGGTTATATTATATAAATAAAATATTATATAAATATAATTAGTTATGTTTTCAATGGTTCTTTCTAGTGTTTTTAATTTCCTTCAGTACCTATCATCGCACTAAAGAAAGATTAATAAATTATACAAAACATTATTTGGCAACGGTGCATTCGGAGTTGAGTTGGCGGCGATGAGTTGGCGGCGATGAGTTGGCGGCGATGAATCGGCGGCGATGAGTCGGCGGCGATGAGTCGGCGGCGATGAGTCGGCGGCGATGAGTCGTACTAGACGCCTTCTGAGAGGGTTTTATTGGTACATTACATTTTATAACGTTAAGACAGATTTCACAGATGCATTTTAAAAAGTCGGAGTTAATATTTTTAACAAACAGGTATTGGAGATGGTGGGAGAACACTGCAAATGTCTCGGCAAACGTTTTAGCCATTTATAACATGAGATCGTCAATTACAATGACCGTGTGCTCATTACCCTTTATCGAACTAACATCATAAACACCTTTGTCATCTTTGTACTCGTTGAATACGGTCTGGTATGTCGAATAGCATCATATGACTTTATGCACAATATTTGAGAACAGTTTCCCCTTTTCTTTAATGATTTTAAGCATAAACACGGTTTGGCCACAGCCTGTAGGGCCGGATATAATGCAAGTAGAAGGGCTTCTGAACCTGAATTTTTCTACAGAATCCATCTCTAACACGTCACACTCTTAAGTGGAACAGTTACAAAATATAATAACATTTTAAGTGATGATCCTTATATTCTACAGTCTTGTTTTTCTTCTCCCCCAGAACCGTGAATGACGACGGGGATGATGTACTGTGCCAGCAACATGTTCCCATCATAGATATTGCAGATGAGGTTGGTGATGCCGACGACAGTGTAGATGTTGAGGCTACAGACTGCACCATCATCCCGCCAGTTTTCCGGAACCCCTAGGAACGACGACTGTAGCACCCCCACTCGACAATTCGAGGAGGAAGCGGGTGCATGAAAACATTGCTGAAACACCTTCCACGTCAGCCCAGTCCTCTATGTTTTACGACACAACTCCTAGAGTAGCTCTTTCTACAAATAAAACTGTGCCCCCTTATTCCTATTCAATACCACCTGTGCCCTCCAGAGCAACATCTCATTCTGTAGAGAGTAGCATAACATTCGAGCTGTTGCGCAGCGCCACCTCCACCCCTGCCCTGACTGGAAACCGGTACGTAGATAGGATCGACGCGCGAGCCATGTATAGCAGAGGTGTTGATCACGGACTGCGGCGTGTAGTTGAACGTATTGTGGAGTTTGCCCTTCAGAGTAGTGAGGGACGTGAAGCCAGAACGCGACTGTCCCTCGGTTTGGGTCAGACGACGTACTGTAGATATAAATGAATTTTGGGTAATAATATCCTACAGAAGTCTGGCCGCTGTAGATGTAGATTACATTTTGGGTCGTATAATGCATGCCTCTCAAAGCAGCACTGAATTCACCATGAAAAACTTCACGATAGCTATAGACAACGTTTTCAGTGTTGCGGGACATACGGCCAAACCCTATACGCTTAACTTCAATTCTCAGGCTATTTACAGACGGCATATAAACTCCGAGCGTGGTTGTAGTTTTATAGCAATAGTCTTGGCTCATATGTTTACTGTGCTAAATACGATTGCATATAATATCTGGTTGCCGTCGGTTGTGCAGCGTGCCCGTAAACTGACCGCAGACTGCAAGCTCGAATTTGACTATAATATGGGGCCTCAAGAGTTGAGAAGGGTAGAGCAGGAAATGAATGCTCGCATAGTTGTATTTGGATTGGATGATCGTCTTAGAACTGTGTATGTTTTTAAAAGCAGTGTGAAAGAACGTACAAGACCGACCTCTACTTATTTTAGGGCTGCCAGATACAACGTATCTATTCATCCATAATATAAGGACTCTTTATGCGAGTTATGACAAAAGTCGAAAATATGGTTGGCATCACGATTTGTGTAAGGGTTGTCTCAAGTTTACGAATGATCTGTTGAAACATTGTAAGGATTGTCACATGGTATGTGAGCAGTGTAAAGGCCCCAGATGCGAAAGTCCAGTAATTGAAGTTGAGAAGAGGGACTGTAATATATGTAGACGCACGTTTTTCAATAATACATGTTTTGAATTCCATAAATCAAATGGGACGTGTAGGAAAGTGAGAATTTGCGAGTGCGGCATGTTTCATACGTTGAATGAGAGCGGCGAATTCAGGCATAGATGTGATGAAATTTGTTGTACTACATGTTATGAAAAATATAAGGCAGATGGTATAAAGCATGTTTGCTAAATGAAAGACACCATACCTAAAAATCAAATATTGTATACAGTAGCTGTATACTACGATATAGAGACTTACGAAAATCCTGAAACAAAAGAGGTTATCCCACATTTACTTGTAAGCCAGACTATCTGTGACGAGTACATGAACGCCGAGTGTGATGAGTGTCGCAAATGTGGTAAACGGACAAACATTTTTGAAAATTCTGCTCCTTTTGGCCAATATTGTCAAGTTAGCGGACCAGTTAAAAAAATGACTATATTCTTGCCCATAACCCCGCAAAATTTGATACACAATTCCTTTATAAGTAGCTGCTTGAAAACGAGTCTTCAGAGATATTTACAGGTGATCCCTTGCAAGAGGAAACAAGCTTATACAGATGCAAGTAAGATGTAATGTTCAGTTTAAAGACACTTTGTTATTCACTCCATGTAAATTAGTTAAGTTACCCAAGGTGATGGGCGTAGACGCCGAAGTTTCAAAAGGGTATTTCCTTACACTTTCCTCACTCGCGTTATTGTGTTTTACTTTGTTCAAGAATAGCTTCATGCATAAAAGCACGCTAGCCGTCATTCCCCGAAACAATCCACGCAGTTATCGGTATAAGGCTATTTACTGGTTCATACACCTACAACAGCAGACTGGTGTATACATAAAACATGTTTGCAACACGGGAGAAGTGGCCATTAAGAACAATGGCCGTGTTTTTTGGGTTTATGGTCTAAGCGAAGACCCCGCCACTGGTGAGAAGACGGTGTACTCCTTTAACGGATGCTGCTGGCATGGATGCCCTCGTCCTGAGTGTGGTATCATAGGAGATTTCCATGGTAGATCTCCTGCCGACAGTCTGGCATGGACCCGTACTCGTGGTCGACTTATAAACTCCCAATTTACTCACATGGTTTTGTGGGAGCACGAGTATGACGCCTCGTTGGAGACAGATGGACACTACCGCGAAGAAATAAACACTATCAAGCGTTCAATGGTGGAGGACCCTCTCAAATGCGGCGATAGTTTGTTTGGTGGACGACAAACCCCTTCAAACTATACTTTCCACCTACGGAGGGAGTGAAACTCCATTACTACGACTTCTGTTATTTATTTTATACCCCTACGTGATGAAGAACAATCCGTACTCCGTAGGCGCACCTGAAAAACTGGTGGGTCCCGTCCTGCCCACCATCGAAGAGTTTTCAGCTAATTTGAATGAAAACTATTTCGGATTTTCTTTCGTAGATGTGCTCCCCCCCTCGCGACTTATGGATGTCACTCTTGCCCGCCGTTATAGATCATAAACTCATGTTCCCTCTGTGTGTGAAGTGCGCAGAGGAGAACAATGGGGATTGCAATCATACAATCAACCAGAGGAAGATCAGAGGCGTGTATATACAAGTCCTGAGCTATCCCTAGCCATTCGTCATGGGTACAGAATACTGAAGATATATGAGGTGTGGAGGTTTCAGAAGCTCCCAACCTTTTCACACCGTATATAAATACTTTTTTGAAGAACAAGGTAGAAGCATCAGGATATCCGCGAGGAGTTGAGACCGAAAATGAAAAATCGGCGTATATTCAATGCTACCGTGATCGTGAAGGGATACAACTTGAACCGGGCCAAATTGCGAAGAATCCTGGCAAGCGCTTTAGTGCAAAGTTGTGCCTAAATAGTCTTTGTGGGAAATTTGCTCAGAATACAGACAAGGGGAACGTCCATCTAGCCGAAAGTTATAACGATGTGTGAGATTACGCCAACGCTCTCGATAAAGAGGTCATGGAGATTGTGAATGTGGGTAATACGTACATAACAAAGTACAATATAATCGAATTGGCTACAGATACATCGCGTGTCACAAACATACCTGTAGCCAGTTTCACAACAGCATACGCCCGCATCAAACTTCGGAGTCTACTGCATTCTCTTGGACGGAGGGTTCTGTTCGCAGATACAGATAGCGTGATATTTAAGGAGAGGGAAGGTGAATATATGCCTCCAATTGGGGAATTCCTCGAAGAGTTGACTGGCGAGATTAAGGATGAGTATGGAGATAACGCCTACGCTGATTCTTTTGTCTCAACAGACCCAAAAACGTACGGGGTACGGGTGAGGGTGTGGGAGGAAATGAAATATATCGTGAAGGCTCAAGGCATCACGCTTAACCAGGCAAACCGGCAGATCGTCAAATTTGATTCGATGAAAGAGCTAGTGAGTTTAGAAGATGAGAGTGACCAACCACCCCAATTGACTGTAGGAACTCATAACTTTCGGGCGCAGAAGTTGGGGGTTGTGAAGGAGCTTATGGGGACGAAAGTGTGTGTGTCGTAACACATACAGGAAGCGATACCATGTGCCTGGCACCTATAACACTGTCCCATTTGGATACTGTGAGGTGTGAATATTTGTTATATATGTTATATTAGATCTATTTACTTGTTGACGAAATTTTAGTTTGTTTATTTTTGTATTTATTACATGTATTTAATTATATTTCAGCTGGCGTTTCATTTTCTCCTGTGTGTGTGTGTGTGTGTGTGTGTGTGTGTGTGTGTGTGTGTACAAGAAAAAATCTATGCATCACCCACTGCATGTTACTGACCAGTAAAAAGAGTCACGTGACTCCTGCTTCTAATCGAGACATGTCTCCTTCTTGCGTACTCAGTTGACCCCCGCAAGCCCTGGTTCTCAAACGTATCTTTTTATCTTATAAAGAATTCACGCGTAGACGAAAAATAACGATGGCGTCCAATGATATTGCATGTTCTACATTCCTGAAGTGGTATTTATTAAAGTCTGCAGATGTGGTGAACACCCAAAGAATTTCCAGTCATCCCTCCTTTGAAATCTTTAAGGCCACATTAAATCGTTAAATCGTGCGAAGCATGAGGAGCAAGACGTCCAAATACTCTATGGTTATTCTGGTGAGAGCATTGCGGGGTTTCGCGGTTCAAACGATGTAATGGAATATGTTGTAGGATTAAACTGTACTAAAGAGTACATATATCGTGAAGTGAAAGAATCCACCCTTGCAGAAGAGAAACAAACGATCTGGGTTGTGAATCTTGTTGATGACTGGTGTGACAAGAGATATCATAGCATGTTTCATCACACCGAGTGCGCGTACACTGGGGCGGTGAATGTAAATCTTGTGATTATGGACAGTTTAAAATATTTCTACCACTACATCCATGTATGTCATGACGAGGTGCGCAGAGAGGTTGTAGCTAAAGCTTTATGCGATTTTTTAGAGTTTATGAACGAGTATCGTTTGTGCAGCAAAAAGGACAAGTATGGACACATGTTTCTCTGAAGTAGATCGCCGGAGTGTTAATAAATGTGCATAGTTCAAGAAGGCACAATGGTGAATACCCCTGAACGAAGATGTATGGTGCGCATTCCAGGAAGTGTGTGTGATAAAACATTAAAGCCTATATTCCTTCATGTATCGCAGATGGAAAAATTCTATAAACGCCTACCCAGCATAATGGGATACAAATATTCGCCTGATTCACCAGAGCGCAACGAATCTTTCATTTTGAAACAATCTCGTACACGAATCACTAACGTTTGCCGACGTTCATGACGCAATATGTGTGACTCATACCCACCCCCATACACCCCATCTCCTCAACCACCCGCACGCTCCCTCCAAGTCAAACAGCGCACAGGCGGCTCATAGTTCCCTCAGAATTTAACCCGTCTGAACGTTCTCGCAGGATCAATAGAAAACTATTAAAAGATGGAACTTCCGCTGAGCAGCACCTTCAATGCAGTATACGACGTGTCCGTGGTAAAGTCTGTGCGTGTATTCAGGCGTAATACCGGTGCTATTAATTACACTAGGCAACAAATTTCAACTTTTTTTTGTTACAGACACGTGAACTACTGATTCCTACTAAAGCGCTGATGCTGATTTCAGATCTGATATCAAAATTTCTCTATCACGTCCAGATTTTGTGTAACCGAAAACCCCTATTTTTCATTTTTTTTCTCACCCGCTTCTATTACGAAAGCCGTCTAAGCTACTTTTCCGTGCCACGTTTTATGTTAAGCATACTTAAATAATTAGTGAACAGGGATGTCTTTCCTCCTTTATTCTGGCTTAAGACAGATAGCGGAATTCCGCTGGCGGAGTTACCACCCCTGCGCCCAACCATCCACCCAAAGCTGTTAGTATTTTGTTGTTACTACTGAAAGGCAAATTCCTGTTCTTAAGTGAAACTTTGGTGTGTCCTCTTCCTTTGTCGCTTGTAGGATGACGAGCTCTCCTTCTGCAGGAACCAACAATAATCTCCCATCATATTTGGGTTGAAATTACCTTGGTATCTGTTTTCCATAACTGAGATCTGTGGTGGAAGCGCTCACCATGCTCGTCACTTACAGCCCCAAGGTTGGCCGGGAAGAAGTCAAGATGAGAATGTAAAAAATGAATTTTCAAAGACATTCTGCATCCCATTATTTCATAAGATTTAAGCATGTTTTCTACGAATTTACGGTGGTTTTCAGCTTTGTGGTTTCCAAGAAAATTTTTGACAACTTCAACGAAAGATGTCCATGCTCCTAGTTCATTCTCATTTAGGTTAGATGGAAACGATGAGTCGTGGATGACACTGCGGATCTGTGGTCCAGTGAAAACTCCAGCTTCTAGCTTAGCATCTGTCAATATTCCTTTGAATTTATCCTTTAAATATTGGAAACCACTACCTTGATGATCCATACCCTTCACGAAATTTTTCATAAGGCCAAGTTTAATGTGAAGTGGTGGAAGATGTACTTTCTGAGGGTCAATAAGTGCTGGGTGTTTCACATTGTATTTACCAACAACATGTTCAGTTCTAGA
The DNA here is from genome assembly GCA_023014485.1 of Bathynomus jamesi. Taxonomy (NCBI): domain Eukaryota; kingdom Metazoa; phylum Arthropoda; class Malacostraca; order Isopoda; family Cirolanidae; genus Bathynomus; species Bathynomus jamesi. Next base: position 603,784 of record JAJOZX010000006.1, on the reverse strand, counting down.
TGGCCAATCATGTTTTTTGTAGTGGTTCTTGTCATCTCTGCTGTTCCATAGACACAAAAAGCACATATGCTTGTGTAGCCCAACTGTAACCCAAGAAGTAATGATACAACTTTAAGGTCGCCACAAATATTCCATGTGTGGTCCTTATATTTGATGAGTCTTAGCAGCAGTTTCATCGATTCATAAGTCTCATTAAGGCCAGTGGCATGTGCTACAGGTATTGAAGGTTTTTCATTGCCGTTGTGCAGTAATACAGCTTTAAGGCTAGCTTTACTAGAGTCAATGAACAGTCTCCATTCTTTTGGATCATAGCGACAGCCAATCCCTTGCATCAGACCACTGATATCGTGGCAGAAACAAACGTTTTCTTCCTGTAAGTAAAATGATGAAAACTGCAAATGGCGATGGCGGAAATGGGAAACTTTGGTGTTTGGTTGGAGAAGATTAAATTCTTGAAGTCTTGAACCAAGCAACTCTGCCTTTTCTTTTGGTAATTCCAAATCGCGCACTAAGTCATTTAACTCCGCTTGACTTAACAAATGTGGGGAAATATTTGCATCTGGAACATATATGCCATCTTTCCCTGTTTCTATATCACTAGCAGAATCTTCAGATGAACTGCTGTCTGTTATCGTTGCTGGTGGAACTGGTGGTGGATTGTGTTTCATCATGTGGTACTGGTTTCATTGCTGATTCGCAGTTTGGGTACGTGATCTTTGATTTGTTTTTCTTTGTGAAACCAGCAATCTTTGTCAAACAAAAATAACAATCATGAAGTGATTTTTCGGCTCACGCCAAACCATGGGGACTGAGAACGGCATAGCTTTTCTTTACCATTCATCCAAGCTATTAACATTGCATTGCACAGTGCACAGCAAATATGTGGTGCCCAGTCCCTCTGTTGGTCTCCTAACTTACAGTCAAAATAACACTTGTAGGCAAGTTTAATCTTTGTTGTTATGTTTCTACGTTGTGGCTTAGGTGTATATTGTCCACAGACAAAGCAGAAGTTGTCTGGGTGATTTACACAAGCACGTCTATTTGATGCCATTTTGAATTACCATACAATATCTGAAAAAACGTAGAAAGTAATTATTACGATGTGCAAAATAAAAAGAAATACAAACCGTAGTACAAAACAAATGCTATAAAAACACACAAGTCACCACAACCTGTCACTTGCTCATCAGCAGAGAGCTTCAACAACCGTTCTGCTTGACTGTCACGTAGCGACTGACCGTTGGGCCGTTGCCCGTTACTATGCTCTTGACTCAGTGTTGCCAACTCGGGATAAATTTTATTTATCAAAATTGTTCGAATTTGTATATAGTTGGCAAAAAAAATTGCTTTAACCTTGAAAAGCAAGTTTCATATTACTGGCATTAAGCCGATTAAAACCAAAATCTGGACGTGGTAGAAAATTTTACTAAAAGTGATTTGCATTTTACACAAAATCTAGACGTGATAGAAAAAATCTAATTATAGATTTGAAATCAGCATACCGAAATTAGCTAGGAGCACCTATTTGGTCTTCTGTAACAAAATCTTTGTTGCCTAGTGTTATGTACTTGAAACGAAATGTAGACAGTCAAACTCTGGTAGGCGCAATGTTATTTATTTAAGTGTTGAAGAGATGGACAGAATCTTCGTGTTGGTTGAGAAGTGGGTGGAGGCACAAAAGGAGAACATATTAGTGATGCACCCTGTGGTGATTTACTTTTTTTTCATATTTGCGTTTTTAATTGCTTGCTCTTTCTTTATTCGATTTCTTTTTATCGTTGCTATTTCTCTTTACACTCCCTTCGCTGTACTTTATAAACACGGGCAATGGGTAGACGTGGACCGACGGTTGAGCCGGTGAGCAACATTTCACTTTCTAACAACACAAAGGAGACTGGGAATAATTATACACTTAATTATACTATACCTGACTTTTTATTTATATCGAAAACACTTCAAACAAACGGGGTAATGCGAGGGGGGAATTAGCGTTAACATTTAGCCAGAGAGAGAGAGAGAGACGAAATTAATTATTCTAAATAAACACTGACATCCTAAGAACAAACACCTTACGGGAACGCCCGTCCGATAACTGAAGATGGGCATTCTCTCTGCCTCTAGACCCATTTCGGGGTGTTGCCAACTAGCACTTTATAAACAAACCAACATTATTAATTTCTTATTACTCGTACAAACCGTAATTACAGTTCTTATTAAACATTATTATCTTCTTTATTAAACAAACATTATTAAATTCTTATAACCAAAACATTTAATTATTAATTAGATATTGCTACAACCCTCATACTCCATTATTTGTACGCTATGCGTAAATCGTGATACAAACCAACCCTGCGTTGATATACGGTTGATGTGGAAGAATGATGCTGACAATAACACCCTTATCTCCATACGAAGCCGTTTCATTCTCGACAGAATGTTAGAAGTCGTCGGTTTCCGTAAACTGAAACCTGTATTAGACGCCCGTGTTGCTGATATGAGTTATTTTGACACGGTGCTTGAATATGCGTACACCGTCCTACTCGATGATTTTACCAAGTGTAGGGCCGAACAAGGCGAGAATGGTTTAGAACTGGATGCGTATTTAGAAGGTGCAGACTCCTCAAAATATCATGAACTTTAGTACAAAGGACTAGAATGGTACAGGGCTGAACTCACCTTCACTGTTCACCCTGAAGAAATATTTCTTTATATAAGACACAGTTGTCGGCACGATTTAGAAACATACTTCAATTGCCGATATGAGTTGTGAAGAAGATTTTACAGTTGAAAATGTCAGCGGGGATAGAATAAATGCATGTTTGGAATGGAGTGTTTATAAACTTGAATTTAATGGTGATGTTGCAGCAAACGATGTCATCTTTGTGCGTGCTTTAGAGTGTATTCTATCCGCTTTTAAAGAGCGTGATAGTTTGACTCCCAATTGTAAAGTGGGTACAAAAATAGTGTTAAACGAGTTGAAAGGAAAGCCTATCATATTGAATATAGACACCCACATAATTTGAGCGGTGAATTAATGTTAAATCGCCTTTATTGTGTAGTACAGAGCAATGAGGATGTAAAGGTGGACTCGATTACGTGCGATTACTATTTTATTTAAGCGTAGTAGAAACTGACCTTAAAGCATGTATTTCCATTTCTGATGCGTATATATATATATATATATATTAAACAAATGTTGTGTATTTTGTTGTACATAGAATTATTCTGTATTAGCTGTATTATATATGTATTTTAAATAACACCAATTATTCCTGTATTTGCGTCTAATACAATTCTCCTCTACTGTTGTGATATTTGTGATGTAAATATATAAAAAACATGTGTGTATTATCACTGTTTTGCACCTAATGTATATACATATTTTGTATTTCGATATATATTAAATAGACAGAACGCTGTAGTTGTTTTATTTTTCCTTTACACCATATAAACAAATATAATGGAAATGAAAGGTGTGTGTGTGTGTGTGTGTGTATATGTATGTATATATATATATATATATAAACGATACTGTGTGTGTGTGTGGTGTGTGTGTGTGTGTGTGTGGATGTACCTAAGGCGACTGGCTGTATTCTCTGGCTGTTTCGATTGGCTGGGGTTCTGAAGCCAACCAGGAAGGCCACATTTTACTTTAAGAATTTGATGTGAATAGTGGTGGCACCCCAGTTAGCCTATATATGTATATGTACGTTACTAAACTAATGCGATTACGCACACGCCTTCTAAGCCAACTGTCTGTGATGCTAAAGCCGCCCAGGAAGGCTAGTGAAGAATTCAAAGTGCTTCGAGACGCCGCAGTGAAAGGATCTCATCTCTCTCTCTCTTCTTGTATTTTATTTTAGGTTAGGATACCCACATTTACATGCATACACACCACATATATACATTTCATATACTTTTGTGGGCCTGAGCTGACAGGTTAGGTTACCCTCTCCCCTGGAGATCTCACACACAAACATATATACATATATATTTGGGGTAAACAAGTCTCTCATCATGTTGCATGCAATGTTGCAAGATGCAATGTTCATGGAATTGCATTGCACTCCAACATTTTACCATCATACTACTGCTGTCATCCAAATTCAGTGATATTTCACAGAACATGTTTTCATTATGAATGGAACACTGCTATTGTAGGGCCATTAAGGATGGGCTCGTCATTGTCGCACGGAGTGCTTCATATTTATTCTTCTTTCTCGCACTCCCCTGGATTATTACATTATTTTCATAGTGATGTTTTCGAATTTTTTTTACAAGTTTTTACTACTTGTATTTATATTTGTTTTATATTATTTTACATTCATTATTTATATACATTTATTGTATGATGATTTAAAAGCTTTTATTCGGGTAAAAATTACTTTACACGCGTCTCGATGGTGTAGTGGTTAGCGTCTCTGACTACAAATTCATCGGCCTCGGGATCGAGACCAAATGACGGCAAGCGGCGCGCAGCAAAACCCAACTGTTCATTCTTCCACACAATAAAGAAATTGGTTGGTAAATGCGTCACCTGGTGGTTAAGACGGTGGGATGCTGGTGGGGCGTGGTTCGGATTCCACGTTAAACTGTAGGTCTAAGGTGGAGTGACAAGCTTGACCTTCGTTAGAATGAACAATTCGGGCGGATATATGATTTTTTAACGACGAGCTTTTCAGGAATGGAACCCTCGTGCAGGTCCGGGAATCACTGTGTGTGTGTGTGTATAGGTTATGCGTGATCGGTGAAGTTGCGCATTTCATGAAAAACGCAATATTTGGCGTTTTTCATGAAATGCGCAGGGCGTTTGCCAATTTCATGAAATAAGCAAAAGTAATGCATTTTTCATGAAATACGCAATTTTGGTGTGCGTTTTTCATGAAATCGGCAAAGAATGAGCTAATAAGGTGCATTTTTACAGCATTTTCGTTAAAACTAACGAAAATATCACGACTTAACCTAACCAATCGTCAAGAGCGTATAGTTGACTTAACCGGGCATTCAATTAACCTAACCGGGCATTCAATAATTTTACCGTAGGTTTCGATATATAAATGTTACACGTGATCGGTGAAATTGAATGCCCGGATAGGTTAACTGAATGCCCGGTTAGGTCAACTATACGCCCTTGTCAATTGGTTAGGTTAAGTCGTGCTATTTTCGTTAGTTAACCTACCAATCGTAGGTTACGATATATAAATGTTACGCGTGATCAGTGAAATTGAATGCCCGAGTAGGTTAGCTGAATGCCCGGGTAGGTCAACTGTACCCCTTTGAGGATTGGTTAGGTTAAGTCGTGATATTTTCGTTAACGCTAACGAAAATATCACGACTAAACCAAACCAATCCTCAAAGGCGTACAGTTGACCTAACCGAGTATTCAATTAAACTAACCTGGGATTCACTAATTTTATCGTAGGTTTCGATATATATATATATATATATATATAATATATATATATATGTTAATATGTTACGCGATCGGTGAAATTGCGCATTTTATGAAAAAAGCAATATTTTGCGTTTTTCATGAAATGTGCAGGGCGGATAAAATAAACTTTGTTCTGGTTTGCTGTAAAAATGCATCTTATTAGCTCATTCTTTGCCGATTTCATGAAAACGCAAACTGAAATTGGTCACGTAACTGTCATTTCATCCTTTGCCGATTTCATGAAAAACACACACCAAAATTGCGTATTTCACGAAAAATGCATTACTTTTGCTTATTTCATGAAATTGGCAAACGCCCTGCGCATTTCATCAAAAAAACAATATTTTGCGTTTTCATGAAATGGGTAATTTCACCGATCACGTGTAACATATATATATATATATATATATATATATATATATATATATATAATATTATATATATATATTAGGGGTGGTCGAAGTTGGTACCAGAAAGCAAATAAACATCCAGTAGTTCTCGCTTCATATATGAAATGTGAAAATCACAAAGAAATGCATTTTGATAAAAGATCAGAATGCGAATTTAGCTTTTAAGTTTTTAATTTTTTCTGTTGTCGCTTCATGCGTAAAATCCCGTATGCGGCATACGCGCAACCAAAACAAAGCAAACCCAAAATTATTAACTTGTTTCTATAAGCATAAATATCAACGTTTTGCTTGTATTTTTATATCATTATTAATTATGCACCTTTATTAAAAAATAATGGTAAAATATTATATTTCCTGTGACCATTCACGCTTATTTCTTACATATTGCTATTTGCAATAACACTTTTCATTATGTTTCAGATTTTCCGGTGTACTGTAAATAAAGCCGAAAGCGAAAAAAAGACACCTGACCCGAAAGAAAAGTGAAGAAAAGTATGGAGGTTGTCGAGGGGTATGTCCCTAATGGGCCACTCGATTGTAGAAGACGACTAAGGACGATGAATTCCGGGGGCGGTCCCCTTAGTTGCAGTCGGAATTGTATCCGAAGGATGATGGACAACGTCACTCTCGGGTTATGCGAACTCCCAAGAAAAACTCCTTGGAGGTGTCGCGTCTCACGTCGACGCCAGTGGATGCACTCGGCGCTCGCGCCTTGTCAAAAAAATGTGTGTGGAGGTCACTGACCACTCTTACCTCAATTGGTTGTAAAGTTTCGGAAGATTACCTTCGAGTGCTTCCGTACGGGGGTTGTATCGAGTTTATGCGGTGAATGGAAACGACTAACTCAATTTAACAGTCTTTTTATTAATTCACTTTGGGTACAGAATTCTTTTGATAGTAAAAATTAAATTAATTAAATGAAATTAAATTAAATTAATTAAATTAAATTAAATAATAAATTAACTTTAGTTACGTAAAAAATGACGATTAAATATACAGCTCTTAAGGTGAGACTTAAGACACAGATAAATCGGGAACAAGTTAACTAAAGCACAATGTACAATTTATATATATTTGAAGTTAAGTTCCATTATCAAATGGAAGCTAATTTGATCCGGAGGGGTAGTGCCACTGCACGAATAATTACAGAATTAAGTCACAGAGTTTACGTAGTATGAAGATTGTCAGAAAGCAAAGAACCTCGTTACCGACGCTCTCGGGGTTTTTATAACCTCGGGGTAGGCGGAGACGAGGTAAACTAAGGGTCACCCTCTTACGGGCGGAGTCTAACAGCAAGCGCCTATAATAGTTTTCGATATTCGAATTTAGGCGGAGGCGACTTTAGTTGACAGCCTCGATTGGGAGATTGAACTTCGGGAGAGTTCCGGGGGCGAACCAATCATGATCGAAATAGGTTTCGCGGAGTTTACATTTTTCTTTTGATAATAAAGCATAATTGTAGGATCGAGAGGCGCCAGAGGGGCGGCATGAAAGGAGGGTCGAACCCGTACAAAAGGGAATCGATTTGGAAGGAATTATAGAGCGCAAATGAATTTCATATTCGAGATAACCACTTTTGCGTGATTCTTTGGAAAAGAGAAATAGGGGTTAGAGAGAGCTGAAATTTGGTATGCGAGTAGGTCGAGCTAGGGGAAATCAGGTGGGCTATAGGTTGACACAATTATGCTTTATCTATGGGAATAGGTCAAGATTTTAGAAAAATTTAATAATAAAAAAATAAAAACTGAGGTGTTTATAGACGCTTGCCTTGCATCGCGTGATGCTGACAATAATAGAGACGCGGAGGGATCGAAGAATTCATGCGATGTGCATATTTTCATATGCACCTCGCATCTAACAATTTAGGTTGGGATTACTGGGATTTCTGGGATTACATGGGATTACTGGGATTTCTACGGATTACATGGGATTACTGGGATTTCTACGGATTACATGGGATTTCTCCGCGTATGAAAGAATGCACACTCTGTGATGTCAGAACGAAGGAATTTTGGGTTCAATGTTAGAATGCAATTCGTCGGAGACGAACTCGTTTGTACCGTAAGGATTTACACTACGGGACACTACCTCCCCTTCTGCAGAAGTGACAATTAAAAAAAAAATAATACGATTAACAGTTTTAAGCAGAAACAAAAACTAATATTTACGTGCTAGCTAACTAATTAAAATTTGGATTTCTCGGTGTAGTGACAGCTAACGGGGGGCCGAAGATTGGGGCAGACCGTCCGGGGCTTCTTCCGAAGGTGAGGGCTCCGAAGTAGGGGCATTCCACTTCAGTCGTCGACACGGGCGGCAAGCAAGGAAGATGATTATTAGTATTAGTATGACAGTGGAGGCGTTGACGTAGGTGAGGGGCTGAACGTGGGATAAGACATGAGACCGTTCTTGGAGGGTTTCGTTGATACGATCCAATTGCTGATCCCAAGGGGGATAGTTAAAGGAAGGTACAAGAGTTACAGAGGCAAGAGGAAGGTTGAAGATAGGAATTGGTGGGAGGTGAGCCATAGGGTGTACAAGATGAGGTGTGTTGTTAATGGAGAGTAATTTGGGGTTTGACGATATAAAGCTAGAGGTAATAATAGAACAACCGGAGGGAATTCTACTAACTGGATCCAATTGTATCATACTACGGTTGTTCGGGCAATCCAGAGTTGCTTCACGTTTTTGGGGAATGGACAGGAAAAAGAATGAAGACAAAGGTAAGCATAGTGGCCGAAGTTAACATTATTAATAATTTTGGGTGTGTTAGCGGTTACTTCCGAGAAGTTCTCCAGGAAGGGAATTTGGGTCTCACCTTGGGTTTGACCGAAGGTCGGTCCGGGGGACGAAGGGGTGAGGTGGATGGGTCGTCGAAGCAGTGGCTAGTGACTCGGGTATTCGCGCAGTCGGAGCGGCCGAGTCGATGGCAGCAGGGGTGTTTTCGGTGGTAGGGAGGGACTTTGTGTAGGTGTCTTGTGATGGTGTTTCACTTGAGGCTTTAGGGACGGAGTGGAGTGTGGGTACGGGGTCGGAGCTTGGCTCGAGTATAGGGCTATGTGTGTGTTCTAGTGACTCGGGTATTCGCGATCGGGAGCGAGTCCACGGGCCTTGCGACGACTCCTGGGGTCGAAATCGGTACGTCACTGTAGGGTCTGTTTTAGGGTCGTCGATAGGTGAGGGTGGTGATGGTGAGTCGGGGGGCTCCTCACTGGCTGCGGGGCCCTCCGGTAAAATTTTAAAGTTTGGAGTTGTCTCCGGGGCTCCCAACTCTGGTGTGGAAGGAGCAGCAGGGAGTGGCTCCAGTTCATTGTCAGGTTCGAGGGGTTCTAGGATAGCTTCCTCAGGCTGTACGGACAGGGTAGTCCGAGGGGGCCTTAGGTAGTCTTCCCACTCGTCCGAATCCTCGGTTTCGGTATCGGTAACGCGGGGTTGGGTTGTATCCCCTTGTTGTCGGGACGACTTCGGTTGAGGGGGATTCGGATCCTCATCGTAACCTTAATTTGGTTGGCATGAACAACCTTTTTCTTTAAGGTTTGCAAGTGTTGGATGGTGAAGGTGTTGTGCCCCAGGTCTTCGAGGACGCGTATGGCCCTACCCATTTTGGACAGAGTTTACGACTGAGGCCCGGAGGCTTCGTACCTGCCAACCAGCAACGGTTTCCAGGTATTATGGTCCGTTGCTTAGGGTACCGCTTGTGTTGGTAGTGGACCATTCGGTCGGTCTCATGGTTGAGACAACGTCGTGTGTCTTCGAAAACTTGGAACGAATGGCGAGCCAGGTCGTCCGCATAGCGTTGGGGTTCCTGTAGGTCAAATCCCTCTTCGGTGGAGTCGTTTGGGAGGTCGAAAGGAAATCTTGCATCGTAATGATACAGTCTAAAATGAGGGGTGTCACCGATGAGTTGACTGTGGTTGTTGTTAACAGTCCACTGCACCATGGGGATGCACTCGTCCCAATTACGTTGGTCCGCGTCCACGAAATGTCGTAGGACGTTAAGGATCTTTTCGTTCTGCCTCTCAACCAGACCATTTGCTGCCGGATGGTACGGTGTTATTTGTACCTTTTGGATGTGGAGACGTTTGCATAACTCTACGAACATCGCGGAGGTAAATTCCCGAGCGTTGTCCGAGAGCAGCACGGCCGGCGTATTGTGCCGTTGAATTACTCGTTCGAGTAAACACTTGGCGATGATCTCCGACGTATGGGCAGGCACCGGTACAATTTCATTATACCTGGTAAAATGGTCGGTGAAAACGACAACGTATTTATTTCCGTTTCGACTTTGGACAAAGGGGCCCATCACGTCCATTCCTACGCGCTCCCAAGGTCTAACAGGAACGGGGTACGTATGCATATGCGCGGTGGGCGGACGCGCTCCTTTATGCCTGGCACATGGTGAGCATGCCTTGCAATGTTCTGTTACCTTGGTGCGCATAAGTGGGAAATGGTAACGCGCTTGGACCAATTTTAGTGTCCGTTCAATTCCAGGATGCCCAGCACAAACGCTGTCGTGGCAAAGTTTGATCGCCACGCCTTGAAGACTCTCGGGAACTTCTGCTACGTATTGCCCAGGAGAAATTTGGTAACTCAAAATTTGATCCTGGAAAGCATACAACTGGTGAAGTTCCGAATTTGGTTGTGCTTTTAATTGCTGCACCAAATTGGAGATATACGAGTCCTTGCGTTGTGCCTCGAAGAGTGTGTCTCTATCGAAATTGGGAATAGTCTCAATACGATGAATTCCACAGACCTCTTCGGGTTTATTTATTCGGGATAAACAGTCCGGGAGAACGTTGAGTTTTCCGGGACGGTGAACGTATTCGGGGCTAAAGTCCTGGACGGTAAGAGCCCAGCGACCTAATCGCCCGTCGGGTAGTTTCTTGGAAAATATAGATGTTAACGGAGCATGGTCCGTTTTTACTATTATTTTATACCCGTAGATGATGTTCTTGAACTTCTTCAGGACCCATACGATGGCTAAAGCTTCTCGTTCAGTCCCTGAATAGTTACGTTCGGGCTTGGATAGTAACCGACTCGCATAAGCCACAGGTAGTTCGGTACCTTCTACTTCTTGGAGTAGGACGGCACCTAACCCGTAGTTAGAAGCGTCCGTGGCTACTACAAAGGGTTTGCCAAAATCCGGGAACTGCAGTATGGGTTCTTGTAGGAGTTTGTCGCGGAGATCAGTAAAAGCTTTCTGATGCTCAGAATTCCATTCAAAAGTAGCCTTCTTTTTGAACAAATTGGTCAAAGGAGCGGCTATGTCCGAAAATCTGGGAATGAAATTGCGATAGAATCCTACAAACCCGATAAAGGTTCGCACTTCATCAACGTTTCGAGGAACAGGGTAATTTAGGAGAACCTGAAGTTTGGCGGGATCCGGTCGGATTCCGTCAGAGGCAAGAAGAAATCCTAAATACACAAGCGAGGATCGGAAAAATTGGCACTTAGCCAGTTTTAGTTTGAGGTTCTCGTTCGAAAGACGTCTGAAGACTTTGGCAAGACGTAAGAAATGTTCTTCGACGGTATCGCTATAGATCACTATGTCATCTAGATAGACTAAGGCATGCGAACCTAATAATCCGGACAACACAATGTTCATAAGTCGAGAGAAATTCGCCGGACCGTTTCGGCATCCGAAGGGCAAAACATTCCACTCATAATGGCCCTGGTTGGTAGTGAACGCGGTACATGGCCGTGACTCTGGAGACAGAGACATTTGCCAGTACCCTGAAGCTAAATCCAGCGAGGTAAAATATTTAGCTTTACCAACATATTGAATGACCTCCTGCATGTTGGGAAGCGGAAATCGGTCTGGAACGGTCACTTTATTGAGGCGTCGGTAGTCGATGCACGGCCTTAACGTTCCGTCTTTCTTCTTGACCAGGATCAACGGAGAAGACCAAGGACTAACCGACGGTCGGATAACACCCAAATCTAACATTTCCTTTACGTGTTCCTCAACAACCAGCTGCTGGGAGTGCGGAACGCGATATGGCGGAATGTAGATTGGCTTTGTGTTATCCGCGAGATTAATATGAAATGGGACGAGGTTTGAACGTCCCAAAGCATCACCCTTGAGTGCGATGATGCTTTCGTGTTCGACCAAGAAGTCTAGTAATTGGTCAAACAAGTCCGGGTCGCTGCAAAGGAAAGAATTTGCGGGATCGGACTCTAGACATGCTTTGTAAGTAGCACGTAAGTTTGAAGGAGGTACGCCTTCAGGGGTACACCTGCGTATGGCGTTAGGAATAGAGATGAACGCCGGACCTGGCGTGCAACGGGATTTTCACCCGACTCTAAACCATCACACGGCGACAAAACCGGAAAAAATGGAATCCCTCCATTACCAGGATTACAACAATCCTGTAGGGTTCCATCAAAATCGGGAACATCTTCCGAAATAACCTTAAATCCTGCTTCAACAGCAGTAGCGTAACGAACCTCTGGGTTCGATTCCGTATTCACTAACGGAATAAGTTGTCCTTGCACTTGGACAACGTTTGATTCAAACTTAAGATCCCAACCATTTCCCTTAAGGAAGGGGTAACCGAGTAAAATGTCGGTAGGAAAGTGCATAGAGTCTTGTACTATTACGCAATCGGCATCGAAGCCTAACTTGCCGAGTTTCAGTTTAAGCCTAACTTGCCCTACGGAGGGTATGGTTCCTCCATTAACGTTCTTTAAAACAACCTTTGACGGGAAAAGTTCCAATTTGGAAACTCCCGGAATTCTATTCAAACTAGACTGTTTAATCAGGTTAGCATTGCTACCTGTGTCTAGCAGACCAAACATATCTACACTTCGAACGCGAAGTGGAATGACAGCATCTTCAAACGTATTATTAATTGTGCAAACATACGACGTAGGAACGTCGACAGAGTTTGCTACAGGTCTCTGTGCAACGGGACGAGACTCATAGGTCTCGGGTTCAATGCAAGGGGTTTCTGAAAAAGGGAACTTAAAGGATTCTACAGTGGTATCTGGATTATTTCGTGCAGGGCCCTTAGGGTCCTTAAGTGGAGTAGTGACTCCTGGGTTTTCCCAAGAAGGAATAGCTACCCCCGGGGAGGGCAACCCGGCTCGTCCCCTTACGGGAATCCTGGAGCCGGTAGGTCCTCTAAAAAATCATCGGGCGGATTGGTCGTCTCCCGACTTTCCAGTTGTAAGGCTGGTGGTCTGGCGTATCCCATCTCGGTCAAACATTCTGTAAGAATATTTCGAACTACCTGGTTCGATAGATTAGGGGTAGGGTTGGTTATATAAGAGGGGGTTCCCTCAGGGTATCCTTGTTGCTGTGGCCTCGTGGGAGGTCGAGATCCTTTGGACCACCCATTCCGTCGCTGGAGCGGAGCACCCTTCTCCCGGCATTTGGAACGATCTCCCCGCCGTTGACCGGACTCCCTGCAGTAATCGCAATAAGCAGCCGCCCTGCACTGTTTTATTCCATGTCCTACTTGGCAGCAATTGTAGCACCGTAGGGGCGGACTCGGGGGAGTCTGTCGCGATGAGGTTGGTCGAGACCGGTTCGACGGCGCGGGCGTTGCAGAAGCAGAATTTTGCTTCTGGGGCCTTCCTGTTTGTGCGGTTGCATAACGGATGGACTGGGAGGTTTTGGTTCGTTCTTCCCGCGGTCGACGAATATTAAGATCAGTCGAGTTTGGACACGACTCCTTCAGTTTGTTCACGACCGTTGCTAACGACGCGGTAAGATCCGCGTGTTTCTGGAATCTGACTTGGTGGTGATTTGGTAGGTTCGCATACATTGCCGAAAAGGACAATATCTTCGCCATTTGTGAGGGCATTTTATAATCAAAAGCACCGTCAATGGCTGAGATGACGCTATTCATAGTGCCTTGAATGCGATTTCTAAATTCCATAAAATCTTCACCGTCTTGCCAGCGCAATCGGAACAAATTGGTCATGGCCACAAACGGTTGAGTGTCGCTGACATCTCGGAAATTGTCCAAGAGAATCTGACGATACTGGGTCCATGTAGTGGCCGCTTCTAAGTCGGGGTTAGTGTCGACAAACTTCGATGCTGACCCTTCTGCTAGATCAACAAACCGCTGTGCTTCCAAGATTTTGTCCTTGTCCGCGATCACCTTCTCATTTTCGAAATATATTTCCAGTTTGTGGAGCCAGTGTTGAACAAGTGGATCGGTGGCCTTTCCCGCGACGGTTCCCTTAAATTTTGGGACGGACGTTGGGAATGCGGCGACGTTTGGGGAAGGACGGGCGTGGAGGTGTAAGTGGTAATAAAAATTCCCGGTCGGAATCGGAATCAGAATCTGAATGTGGCATACACGTCGCGCGCGAAAACAAACAATTGAAGTGTGTTTTGGCAGTGTGGTCCTAGTATGTATAGTATCAGCGTGTGTACATAAAACAATATATATATATAAATAAAATTCGAAACATAAAACAAAACAATCGGAAAAAATGTTACAAAGGGTGAAGAAAGTTTGTCAGTTAAGTAGTGTATATATATATATATATTTTTATTATTATTTTTTTTTTGTGTTTTTTTTTGGGGGGGGGGGGGTCCAAATTAAGTAAACTACTAATTATTTAATTAAAAAAAATTAGAAGTTTAAAAATTTGGTTAACTTAATCAAACGTAAAGCAATCGAGGAACCCTCAACAATGCAGTAAAACACTAAAATATCGTATATCAGGAACGACGTGATTGCTAAAAAAAAACAAGTTATGCCACCATTGTTCTATCGCTCTCATTAAATAGGTGATATCAGAGTAATAGAAAAAACAGAATATGAGAAAAAAATAAAGGTTGGGATAGCAAAAGGTTACTTGTAATCCGATGGTCGAATCGTTGGTCTCCAATGGATGAAGAGTCCCACACAAAGTCCCTTTCCGTATCCCCGATCCTAACGATAGCAACGTGAGTTCCAGCGGTGGTGGATCCTACCCTCTACCTGAGTCCGCAAGGAAGTACCGCCAGTCGTGCCCCAATCGTATTCACGGATGTGGCCTGCAATTAGGTCACAAGCGTAATTTCCGTAGCACCAAGTAAAACAAAAAAAAAATGAAAAGAAAATCCTAACCCTACCTAACCTATTCAATTAAAAAAAATAAAAAATAAAATATTACACTCGGTAATTCAATAATGAAAACGAATTTAAAATAATTCACTTATTAAAAATCGTTAAAGAAAAATAATAATAAAAAAAATTAAAGATGGTTATTAATATTAATTATTAATAAATGAATACACAGTCACAGTAATAGCGTGTTTCACTATCCCGTAATTAATTAAAATTACTCGTTAATTTAAATAAGTTTGATAATTAAGAAAAATTATTAAGTGGTAAAAATCACTTCACGGATCCCACTTACTCAAAGAGAAAAACAAAAAGAAAATTAAAATTTTCTAAACGTTTGTTTGTAGTCACCATTCACCGTGAATTATTACGGTGGAAAAAGTATTGTTAATGATTAGTGTATAAACTGTGTACACAATTTAAAGGTTATAATTGGGTTAAGGGTAATCAGTGATACTTAATAGTTACGTTAATTTATCACTCAAACGTAAAAAAACGTTCGCGTGAAGTGGATCGAGAGAGGAAACTGAGGCGGCTTCGCGGCATCAGCTGGCGTCTCTCTCGATTTGAAGGTCACTCGCAGATGAGACAAGGGCGGGGCGGTGACGTCATGAACAGCCGTGGCGTCTTCCGAGAGTAGTAAGGGAGAACCCGGGCCCTGGGGGTACCTGGGTCCTCAGTGTCTCGGTGGGACCTCCAGTGTCGAGGGGTATGTCCCTAATGGGCCATTCGATTGTAGAAGACGACTAAGGACGATGAATTCCGGGGGCGGTCCCCTTAGTTGCAGTCGGAATTGTATCCGAAGGATGATGGACAACGTCACTCTCGGGTTATGCGAACTCCCAAGAAAAACTCCTTGGAGGTGTCGCGTCTCACGTCGACGCCAGTGGATGCACTCGGCGCTCGCGCCTTGTCAAAAAAATGTGTGTGGAGGTCACTGACCACTCTTACCTCAATTGGTTGTAAAGTTTCGGAAGATTACCTTCGAGTGCTTCCGTACGGGGGTTGTATCGAGTTTATGCGGTGAATGGAAACGACTAACTCAATTTAACAGTCTTTTTATTAATTCACTTTGGGTACAGAATTCTTTTGATAGTAAAAATTAAATTAATTAAATGAAATTAAATTAAATTAATTAAATTAAATTAAATAATAAATTAACTTTAGTTACGTAAAAAATGACGATTAAATATACAGCTCTTAAGGTGAGACTTAAGACACAGATAAATCGGGAACAAGTTAACTAAAGCACAATGTACAATTTATATATATTTGAAGTTAAGTTCCATTATCAAATGGAAGCTAATTTGATCCGGAGGGGTAGTGCCACTGCACGAATAATTACAGAATTAAGTCACAGAGTTTACGTAGTATGAAGATTGTCAGAAAGCAAAGAACCTCGTTACCGACGCTCTCGGGGTTTTTATAACCTCGGGGTAGGCGGAGACGAGGTAAACTAAGGGTCACCCTCTTACGGGCGGAGTCTAACAGCAAGCGCCTATAATAGTTTTCGATATTCGAATTTAGGCGGAGGCGACTTTAGTTGACAGCCTCGATTGGGAGATTGAACTTCGGGAGAGTTCCGGGGCGAACCAATCATGATCGAAATAGGTTTCGCGGAGTTTACATTTTTCTTTTGATAATAAAGCATAATTGTAGGATCGAGAGGCGCCAGAGGGGCGGCATGAAAGGAGGGTCGAACCCGTACAAAAGGGAATTGATTTGGAAGGAATTTATAGAGCGCAAATGAATTTCATATTCGAGATAACCACTTTTGCGTGATTCTTTGGAAAAGAGAAATAGGGGTTAGAGAGAGCTGAAATTTGGTATGCGAGTAGGTCGAGCTAGGGGAAATCAGGTGGGCTATAGGTTGACACAATTATGCTTTATCTATGGGAATAGGTCAAGATTTTAGAAAAATTTAATAATAAAAAAATAAAAAACTGAGGTGTTTATAGACGCTTGCCTTGCATCGCGTGATGCTGACAATAATAGAGACGCGGAGGGATCGAAGAATTCATGCGATGTGCATATTTTCATATGCACCTCGCATCTAACAATTTAGGTTGGGATTACTGGGATTTCTGAGGATTACATGGGATTACTGGGATTTCTACGGATTACATGGGATTACTGGGATTTCTACGGATTACATGGGATTTCTCCGCGTATGAAAGAATGCACACTCTGTGATGTCAGAACGAAGGAATTTTGGGTTCAATGTTAGAATGCAATTCGTCGGAGACGAACTCGTTTGTACCGTAAGGATTTACACTCCGGGACAGAGGTGGTCCTTGTGAATTATTAATGACCGAACCAAGCCCTTACAGGCAGCTGATTCAATACTATTATGACCTTAATCATGCTAACCCTGGCGCAGATTTTTGGGCCTTCGGGGAGCAAGTTAGCAAGGATTTAAAATCCATTTGGTCTTCAGTGAATCCAATGCTGCCTTTGATTAATGACAAATCCATTGACAGAAAGGTTAAAGACCTACTCACTCTTGTGAAAGACATTAATCGCAAGCATGCTAAGGCAAGTGTCAAGCGAAATCTGGATGCTAACTTGGACATACTTTTTGATATTTCTGCCTGTTCCTGTTCTTTGGATATTTTGCCTTGCAGTGATTCAAGAGTATACTGTAAGAAGGACAAGTGTACACAAGAACACATCATCTGTGTTTGCCCTCGAAATGCAAAGGTGCCACTTGAAGAAAGAGCATACCTTCGTGATCAGCGATCCAAAACAGGTCCTAAGGGTGCATACCAGCTGTCTTCAGTGGACACAGCTGCTGCCAAAAGAGACAGGAAGGCCAAACAAGGACAGCAACATGTACTACCTCAGGAGGAAGTTGAGCTAGTAGGATCTTTCATACAGCCTACAGAGTTGCCTGGACTTACAAGCAGTTCATCTGGTGGCGAGGTTAGTTTCCTTTTATTTATATTAATTATATATAAATAAATAAATTAAATAAATAAATAAATAAATAAAAATAAATACATTAAATAAATAAATAAATAAATAAACAAAAAACGCATTAATATTTTCCATTTATTTTCAGGAAGGAGAAGATGAATGGCAGCCTAGGAAGAGGCCTTCAGGAGACTACAGCCTTTTAAAGTTTCCCAGATATGCTATGGAACTTGTCAGAGGTGAATGTTCATCAAATCTGGGCGCAGCTCTTGGGAATGCCTTGCTCCATGACATCAAACACCTACTGAGACCTGAAGTTGACATCAATCACATCATGATTGACAAGTGCAAATTAGACAGGGCCAAAGCCCAAATTAGGGTAGTTAGTGAGGGTGTGGAATCAGAGAAAAAGACAGCTCATTTGTGTTGGTGTGGATCGGAAGGTTAACGAGAATACCATGACTTACAAAGAAATAGAGATACCTGAAGGGGAAACTGTTTTCAGAAAGTGTGTTGACGCAGAACATCACCTCACCTTCACCTATGAAGATGGAAAATCTCCTGGCGCCTACTTGACCCACAGAACAATTCCTGTTATGGGCGATACTGGTGAGGTCCTTGCTCAGGAGACATTCAGTGTTCTTGAAGAATATAATAGCCTTGAAAGTATCCGAGCCATTCTTCTTGATAATACCGCAACCAACATTGGCTGGAAGAGTGATTTAGTGGTAAAACTTGAAGAAACTCTGGGGAGGAAACTGCACACTATTGGTTGCGTACTGCATCAGAATGAACTCCCACTAAAAGCTCTTTTCAAAAAAATGGGTGGAGTGACAACTGGCCCAAGAAGTTTCAGCGGGCCCCTTGAGCAAAGGTGCGCAGAAAATATCCAGGATGAACCTCAGGTACAGTTTGAAGCTGTGGAAACTCCAATCATTGAATGATACATTCCAGAGAAAGTACTGAAAGACCTCAGTCATTGCAGAGGGATCGGATCAGGAAGAGTGGATGACAGATGGGCTGCTTGGAAGATTGGTCCACTTAACCATGCAAGATGGTTAACTCTTGTCATACGACTTCTTTGTTTGTACACAAGAGACAACAGACCAAACCTGAATTTGAAAAAGTTGGTCCATTACATTGTTCGAGTTTATGCTCCTGCATGGTTTGAGATAAAGGCATCCTCTAAGCTGCATGATTCTCCTCGTATCCTCTTCTCTGCTATCAGCCGACTGAGGCTGATTCCATTTGATGATGTGAAACGCATTGTAAAGCAGAACATCCAGGGTAATGTTTTCTGCCTCCGACCTGAGAACATCCTCTATGCCATGGCGAAAGATGATGAAGACAGAATCAGGAATCTTGGGCTTCAGACTATACTCACTCTCAGACACAGGTAAATTTTGCGCTTCTTGTAATTATTATTTTTTTTTTTGCCAAAGCTGTTATTCTCCAAAAAAATATGGAAAAAATATTATAATTTTCACTTTAAGTGGGTAATTTGTTTGTATTATTGAAACGGCAATATTTGAGTACTATTTTTCATTTATATTTATATTTTTATTTATATTTATATTTTCGTTTATATTTTCATTTTCATTTTTCATTTATAGAATAGAGAGCAACCAGGAAGCAGGGAAGAAAATTCCCCAGGTGAATTGGAATGCAAATCACTGGCATGAGCTCATCGAAGCTCATCGACCTCACTGACCCTGATGTCATGGAACCACCTACCACACAGCACCTATCTGATGAAGAAATCCAGTCATTCATGGACACTAACACTAAGCCAGACATTCCAGACTTGCCTTCTTATTCTCAGAGTGTTGAAAGGAGTGTGAAATTAGTGACAGAGGCTTCCCATACCGTCACAGATGTATCCTTACTAAAGTACTGAGCAGGAAGATGTGTCCTGCATTTATGTCAAAAGGACATTATTCTCAATCTTATGATGATTTATATGAATAGTTTTTCTTTTTACATGAGAACATGTGATTTTTTTGGATTTATCACCTTTTGAAAGTATTTTTTCAAGTTTCGTAGCCAAACTATGTGAATAAATTAGCAAAAATGCATGGTTTTTTCAACGAAATTTTATCATTTTACACTTAAAACACATGATATACATTAGGCATTGTCTCCTCTTGGGATATAAAATGATATTGAGTTGCTACATCTATAATTAGTTAATATTATGTCTTCAAAAATGACGAGTTTACCTATCGCGTATGACGAAAATTGGGTCAAAAACCATAACAAACTTTAATTGCAAATCCGCAAGCAGGCCCTTATCCGTTTGCTCTAAATATTTTTTGGGGCTCATTTCTCAACCAAACCTAACTACTGGGCACTTATTCACCTTGCGATTTCAAAACATGTGGAAAATCGACCCGCCCTAATATATATATATATATATATATATATGCAGAATAATGTTTATTGGGTAAGAATTCAAGCATTTGGCCACATACTGTTTGTATTTAGTACCAATAAATGGCTGTTTAAGTTGCTAAAATCGCACAGTAACCACCGTTACGAAAATAATGTAACGACCGTTACGACAATTTTTTTTATTTTTCTATGCAGATGGGTTAGCTGTATAAATGGCACATTGGTACACACCCTCATCCCTCGGCTATGTATGGTATAAAACTCGCTGGCATTGGTCAAGCCAACTCACAGAGTTTTGGACAAATGTCATGCAGTTTCAAAACAAATATACCCTTGTATAGCCCTAGGTCTACTGCAACTATATGTGAAGCATCAGTATCTTCAGATTAATACAATATGAACTACTGGCTAAAGTTTAACCATAACTTGCTTCCGAATGTAATAATTTTCAGCCAAATATGTGTTCATTTTCTAGTCCCGCAATGGGTGTAATGTTCTCTCGAAAACATGAATGTGAGCATATAGGATAACTAAGTTTTGTATCTTTGTTAAAAGTGAAGGATGACCAAGAGTGATATTATATATTACACGCAGCTCTTCGCTGATTGTATCAGATTCTCATTACACTCACCCAGAACTCACCACGAGGAGGTGGCTACATATCGAGTTCCACCCTGTCCCACCCATCCACCCTACCATGCGAGACTCACCTCCTTATAGATTCATTCAATTTATTTGGACAAATTTTGTAGTCAGACTGTTTGGAAGCTTGTCAATAATTTCCTGCATTCTATTCTCGTTCTAATGAAGCCATCACGATTAACTTCTTCACTGACCGCAGCAGATATTTGTTACTGTTCGCACTACACGCTCAACTGCTTGTGTGTGACATGGAAATTTACAAACGTCAATAAAAGTTTGTAGACTGCTATCAGACAGGTGCTTAGTGAGTGGAGGATCAAATCTTTCTGAAAAGGTCCAATCAATCATGCTAGCGTAATCAGTCGCATCAAAGTTCAACTTTGGCACCTTAAAGTCTCGAACACCAACAACTGCCTGAGGGGGTCTCTCTCGCTTTCAGTATCTTTCGAACTCCCAGCTCACGGTTGTGTCGGCGATTGTCTGTAAGCATCGCTATTATTATATTTTCTTGATGTGCAAAATGAACATTTCTGTGTGTCACAAGATGAATAACTTTCTTCAATTCTTCAGGCAAATACGTACAATTGTCAATCATAGAATAGAGATGCCTTGCTCCATTAGTGAAGTTCGAATTAATCTTGATTGAAAACCAACAAGGAGCATATACTTTGCAATAAAGTAGCCAGTATTATCGACGATTTTGTTGGGGTTGCAGAAGCAACGTATGGTCAAAGTATTCTGTTAGCAGTAGTAAGCCATCTAGCATGAGACAGTCGACCTGGTTGACGGTTACTTAGATCACTAGAGGTCTTTCCACTACTTATAGCTTTGCAATTACCTCTTAAGTACTTCTGATCACTATTAAGCTCAACAGCGTTCAATTCCTGTGGTAAGTCGACATTAATCGGAATAAACTGAACAGGAGGCAGTGTTTCACAACTTGCAAGCTGCTTGCGAATTTTCCCGTTGAAACATGAAGGGCCACGTGTGCCACTATCTAGATGGCGCATCAAATGTCTTAAGGGCAGTTCATTTGTATGCAATAAGCACACAGCTCTTTGAAGAGGTCACTTCAAATTTTCTTCAATTTTTCAGATTACTCCGCAAGATTCACCAGTGTTAACAACGGTTAATTAGTGGATAAACATTTTAATTCTAATGAAGCTAAACATTTTTTCTTCAATCGTATAGTAGTTCAAAGTAATCCGATCGAATCCTTTAATAAATAAATCAAACATAATATAAATATAAATAAATTAAATATAATATAAATATAAATAACTTAAATATAATATAAATATAAATGAATGTCTACGATGATATTAATTAAAATGAATAATATAAAATTTAATCAAAAGATTCGACTCAACGTTTCATCTGTCCAGTTTCGCGAAAAAAAAACCCACCTGGAAACAGAATTTCTAAAACGTATAAAAAATTACTAATCAAACATAACTGAATTGAAGCACATTTTGCTCGTAAAAAAAAAATAAATAAATAGATAATCCAAAGAAAGACAAAATATTACCAGTTAGTAACTATTATGCTCACAAATCTG
The DNA here is from genome assembly GCA_023014485.1 of Bathynomus jamesi. Lineage (NCBI taxonomy): Eukaryota > Metazoa > Arthropoda > Malacostraca > Isopoda > Cirolanidae > Bathynomus > Bathynomus jamesi. The sequence continues at coordinate 581,371 of JAJOZX010000006.1, read as the reverse complement.
GACTTTATGCGAACTTTCTTCCAAAAAAGGTATATTTTCGAGTTGCATTGAAGGGGTTACTCAAACACCAGTGCTTGAGGCATAAAAATCCATTTTACGCTATAACATTGATTTGAAATTTGGTTTCTAATGTTACGCTTCACCCAACACATTTGAAACAATTCAATACAACACTTAATTAATAATTAATTATATAAATTAATTATAATAATTAATAATTAAATGAACAAATGAAAAAATTAACAATGAATAATTCCTATATTCTTATATTCTTATATTCATTCATATAATTCTTATATTAATTCGTATAATTTATATATTTATATAATCCTTGTATTTATATAATCCTTATAGTTATATAATTCGTATATTTATATAATCCTTGTATTTATATAATCCTTATATTTATATAATCCTTATATTCTTATAGATTTACTGTATATTCTTATATTTATTTTTACATAGAGTCCGAATTCGCATAACGCTGACACGAGTTTGGATAAATTTTTTATTTTCTTTCTATTTTATTTCTGCTGAATAATTGGTGAATTATTTATTTTTAAAATACTGTCATTTTTTTAGACTTAGCTTATGATGTAATCTTGTTAAATTCTGCAATGCTCAGTTTCTGTATATATTCTCTCTTCGTTGTAAAAGAAAAATAAAAGCATTTAATTTTTGCTCATGTGCATGTTTAATTGGAATTCAAAATAAAATGCATATTTCAATTTCAATTTTTAGTTAACTCAGCAGATCATGATAACATCACATCTGTCAATATGCGGTTAAACTAAAAATATGGCTTCATCTTCAGATATCTTGCTTATCTCTCTAGACATTGCTACAGCTAAAATATTTACCTTATCTTCAAATATTGTTCAAAATAATGCAACCTATTGAGAATAAAAAACAAGACAAGTCACCATTAAATAATAATGATGTCACCAAAAATTCAGTATAACAGCCGAACAATTTTTCAAATATTCATTCTGATTTGTCTGATCTAACTTAGAGGTTGAGCATTACCTGTAACATTTTAGCAGTAAACTACAGTAAAAGAATATCTTTGTCTTCTCCTTCGAGCCTTGCTCTCTTCAGGGAACTTAGTCTTAAATAGAGAAAAATAATTTCCCGGTACGTTACAAGAAGAATCGGGGAACCTTCAGAGAATTTAATAAGCTCCACAGAATCTTCCGATCCACTACAAGAAGAAATCGGAGAGTAGTATAAGAGAAACTTCTGCGATTTCCTATATGTAACAGATACTCCAGAGTAACAAATCCGTTGCTGCCACCTAACCAAAACCCCCGTCAACTTCGAACCGCCCAAGGCCATAGACGGAGGGGTTAACAACTGGCGGCCTCTGCAACCAGGATTCTTCCAGTCTTCTAAACCCTGTAACTAGAACCAACATTCAGTTGACCAGTGTGTCACGACTTCCAGTTTTTCACGTCCATCATTCGACCGGTGTGTAACGACTCCACGTTCTCCACGCCCATTCTTCGTCCAGGAACAAGTGGCCAGCAAGACACGTCTTCAGGACACGTCTTCAAAGATTTCACCGTAGGAATCTTGTTAAGTACAGATCCTTTTTTCAAATTAATTACTAAACTTTTGAGAAGTCAGTATTATTAACAGTTAATAATTAGTATCGAACCAGAATCAACAAAAAACACGTTGAACATTCCATACACCAGTGATACTTTTCTTTTTATTGAAACCGAGCTATTTCCACTATTATAGTTAGCATAGAATAATTTTATTTAATGTGCCAATCATAATGTTACCGTACATTCACGTACATTCGAGTGAAATTTTGTTTACATTTTTTATTATTTTGATAATAAAAACCCACTCTAATCCACCCGAAGAGGATGCCAGTGGGCATCGAAACCGTTGTGGAAATAAACTCTGTCTAGTAGAGTGGGTTTTTATTATCATATTTTGACCTTCACGTAGAAAAGTGAGGTTTTTTGCATTTTTTATTATTTTGTTTACAATTTTTTTAAATGTTTCCCTAGTTAGACAAATTGTTGTGCATTATTTGTGTATTTCTTATATAGAGTAGTTAGGAAAGCCACTCAAGTGATCATTCCATAGATTAAGCTCGGTGAAGCAGACCAAATTAGAATACATTAACATTACCTTCACATATGAGCGATTCAGACGGTGCACTTTCTGACATTGAAAATCCCCCTACACCCATTTTTCCACCTACCCCGCGCCCTTCAAACATATTTCCAAACACGCAAACTTCAGATCAAGCACAAGCCAACATGTCTCCAACCGCTTCCCCAGCATACATTAACTTAGGTAGACTTGTAAACCTTCCCCACACTGTCCTAATTTTTAAGGGAACCATATATAACAACTTCGTTGAACCACGCGTAAGACCTTGGATTGAGTCTCTAGAACAGCATTTTTTACACGAAAACATCACAGATGATGATATAAAGATTAGGGAAGCTTAATGGTTTATTGACCCTAGAGAGGGGAATGCCCACGATACAGTTACATACGTTCCATCCATTAGCGAAGCTACAACTTGGGACAATTTTAAAAAACATTTATTAGAATTTTTCAAAGAAATAACACTCGCACAACCTTTGGCCACATTAGAAGCTGTCTTCCAAGCTAAATGGAAGAAAGAAGAACATGAAGGTTTAAATAATTTCATTACACGAACACACAAACTCGTAGGAAAAGCCCTCCGAGCAATGTTCCCTCTAAGGTGTGCGCGTGTGCGCGCGCACAGGCGTTGTGAAGCCCGCGCACACAGCAAAATAAAATGCGCACAGGCTCAAGCGTATCATGAGTCACGACAGTAAATGAAGTAATTTAAAAAATTTCAGTTTAATGAATTCTATAAAGAACAAATTAAGAAACCGCTTGAAAGAAAATCATTTGGACATGCTCATGCGAATTAAAAGTTACCTGAATGATGACGGATGTATTAATCTTCATAGAGTTTATTTGGAATGAGCAAATGCTAAAGATCGTAGGGAGAAATCATGATCATACTTAAATGAAACGCACTTTCATTTAATGTTGTTTTGATTATATTTTATTTTATTGAATTTTATTATTTTTTATTTTATTCCTATTTTGTGAATGGATAAAATCATGTATTAATCTTGATAGTCTATTTTAAATTGCTAAATGCTAAAAATTGTTTTGAGAAATGATAACTAAAATAGTCATTTTCAATTAATGTTATTTTTATTTTATTTCTTTATTTTGTTGAATTTTATTTTACTATTTTTTATTTTATTCATATTTTTAGAATGGATAAAATGTTTTCTTTTTTAAGAATATGTAATATCGTAAACAGTTTTTTAATATCCATTTAATAGTACCGTAATGATCAAGCTATCACCTTATGGAAATAATTTTTATTAAGTATTTAATATTTATATATATTTAATTTTGAAGATAATAGCACTCAGAAAAGTTTGCACAATTTTTCACCATGAATCTAAATGTATGCACAACGAAAATTTCTTGCGCACACGGACTAAAAAAAATTAGAGGGAACGTTGCCTCCGAGCCGCAGAAAATGCATGCGACATTACATTCAGTTCAAAGCAAAGAAACCTAATAGTAGTAGCATCCATTTACCAAAACCTACCTGTAGTACCTAAAAAGAAATTTCAAGAGTCTCTAAATATTGACAAACCAGTAAGTAAAGCCATAAATAAAACGGGAACATTACCCAGATTTAGCTAGCCAGAACTACCGGAAGGGTAGAGAGACCCCCATACACTACATTCAGCAGCAGCAGCAACAACAACAACAACAACCCCATAAATCTAGGTCGATGCAGAAAACACCACCTCAGAAACAAACCCCACCAACCCAGAATGCACGTCCTCCTCCTCCTCAGTGTTTAAATTGCGATAGTTTTGGGCACATGATGAGTCAATGCAATTATCCCCCTTATTGCTCCCACTGTCATGAACATGTCATCGCCGTGGCGACCGACAAAAATGTGCTGACAAAGCTGCTGTAGGGTACAGGTCCCACTTCCACAGATCAAATCACCAACGTTCCCAAAAATCCTCCAATTCACAGAAACCAGTTAGTTTCCAGTCTCAACACAACCACCCACCAAACAGATCACGATCACAAGGTCAACCAGACTGTTACCCGATGTCTAGACCCCAATATAATCAGCAAGGTCGGATGGTTCGGTACGTAGAAGTACCTGTTGAAGAATCAGTTTCCCCAGAGTACACTTTTCAAGAAGACCCTCCAGTGTATGGTGATCCCGTAGCATATGACTCAGGTCCTCCCATAGAAGTCAGTTCAAGTTCTTTTTTAGATCCCACTTCGGAGGCAGCAGTTCAACCTCCTCCTTCCTAAATAGCAGTAATAAACCCAAATACACACGTAAACTACCCATCAGGATTATACTGTAGTGCGAACCTACTAGATTTAATAATAAACTGCAGCACAGATAACCGAGATTTAACCGCTCTCTTAGATACAGGAGCACATGCGACATTAATTAAGAAACAATGTGTAGATGAGTTACTAGAGAGTACAGATTATAAATATTGAATTAAGGCACCTTCCTGCCACCTCAGAGGAGTTACTGGCACACCCATACCTACATATGGAGAAATCGAATTATATTTAGAAGTTGGTAACGCGGTATATCCCGCAAAATGTTATATTGTGGACGCAGTCGCCACCTTTCAGACAGATATCTTACTAGGTATGGATTTCTTCAACCGGAATCAATGGGAAATTTACCCAGCCGGAAAATTAGTTAAGTGTAGAAATAGGACACACCCTCTCCATGAGAATAATAGACAGGTACCGCACGTTCAGGCTAATGCTAACAGAATCAGTTAGTTCAGATTTCCGAAAGGAATAAGAAACCCACTCCAGTTTATAGCAGTTCAAGTCAGTTGGTTGCATCCAGAGAGACAACCACCCCAGAAATCAGCCCCAGAGTAATCATTTCCAGTTGTTGAATCCAGTAGGATCAACACAGTCAGTTTCCATTCAGCCAGTTTTCAGTCAGTTATTTTCCAGTTAGCCAGTTTCAGTGCAGCCACTTTCAATGCAGCCACTTTCAGTTCAGCCACTTTCAGTTAACTCAGCAGTTGAGATTCGAAATTCAACTGAAACGATTTTTCAGCCAATAAGGCAAATTTTAATCACCGAACCAGTCAGATTCACAATTTTTCATATGCCCTACAGAGCATATAACAGTAGCACCTTATGAGAAGATTTGTTTCCTGTGGAAAAAGACAACCGGAAGATCTTAGAAGCCTTCCGCCACGTTGTCGATGCATCCTCCCGTACATGGGATGATTCCCTCCCGATGGTGCAAACAGCCATCAACAACGGCTATAACGTGTCCATCAGGGACACCCTTCATTTCGTTCTATCATATATCACTACGACAAACGATTTCCTTTTGATTTGCCTGACCAAATCGACCCGGCAGTTCTAACACCTTCCGAGATGGCAAAAGGAAATCAGCAACTAGTTGAACGGTCTTTCAAAATTTTTGACATAATCCGATATGCCCTAGACAAACGAAACCAACAGATGGAGCAAGAGCAACATAGGCGTCATCTCCGTCAACGGACTATAATCGTTGGTATGCGATGTTACATAAAGAGCGTGAAACCGCCAAGTGCTCATCCCAAATTATACTCAAAATGGGATGGCCCATATAAGATTATGAAAAACCTTGGAAAGAACCGTTACGAAATCCTCGACCTCCGAGACCATTCCAAACTAAAGATCATTCACGCTGATAATTTGAAAATAGCTGCCGAACAACACCTTCCCTAAAAACATCTGCCAGGGGTTCGAGCCGCCTACCCTTCGAAAGATCAAGGTATTAACAAATCCAGTAGGGATCACAAAACCGAAGTGGTCACCGTGAAAACCACTACCCGTGACGAAGATTGGTACCTCGTAATACCACCAGTACCACCAGACCCGAGAGTCTCATCGGAACCAGACCCTGGAAAAACCCCTCCTAGAGGATCACTCAGTGGAACTCCACCATCTCCTCCAACTCTACCATCTCCTCCAACTCCACCATCTCCTCCAACTCTACCATCTCCTCCAACTCCACCATCTCCTCCAACTCCACCATCTCCTCCAACTCTACCATCTCCTCCAACTCCACCATCTCCTCCAACTCCACCACCTCATCCGTGTAGAGATTTATACTTAAAACCCTCTTTTAACAAAACTCTTTTATAATTCTTTTACAATTTTCTTATTTACTTCCGTTATTTACTTTCTCTTTATTTTTTATCATTCTCGTTACACTCGTTTTCGCTGTACTTTATAAACGAGGGTAGCACATGACCGAGACGAGGCCATTTCAAATTTGAACCATGCGAAGAGACAGGGTATAATTATACACTTAATTACACTTTACTGACTTTTATTTATACCGAAACACGTTAGACAAACGGGGTAATGCGAGGGGGGAAATAGCGTTAACATTTTACCGGAGAGAGACTCAAAATACTTATTTTTAAATAAACAACATCCTATATACGAAAAGCACCTCATTGGCCAACGGCCATCCGATAACTCAAGGGCATTTCTCCCCAGCCTCCATTTGGGCAGATTTTTAGTGTTGCCAACTAGCGTTTTATATTTTTAATTTCAAAAACCATTATTAATTTCTTATTTAACAAAACTTAATTGAATATTATTAAATTCTTATAAACAAACACTTAATTCTTAATTAGACATTACTACACTCGTCACCACCTCACCGATTGATGATCGACGCACGGACCCTACACACCTGCCGCAAATGCATCAATCACGTGAACTAGAACCTTCGCGAAAAACGAACACAGAATCCGAGCTTAATGTTCGACCCCCAATACCACCTAAGATAGGCTGACCATTCCGCACACAAACACAAACATCTATACGACCGCCAACAGCTCCGTATAATTTAAGACATAGATATGAATAAAATTGTTCCCCTTATAATATTGAGATTACAATCAACAACTAGTACCCCTTTCTGTCTGAAACTAAATTCAAACCTACTATAAAAATTTTGAATTCCGCCATGAAACCTTTGACCATCCTACCCGGACTTCGTGCCCTTAAATAGAATGATCAATTGAGTCGTTTTAAAAAAAAATTTCAGATGATAACCAGAATAACCTTTTACAAATACTGTAACCAGTAACAATTATTTACCAACATCTGCCGTCAGTATTATTATTGTGTGTGCTATTATCCTCGGTATGTAGTGAAAAGACTATTCTCGCAATGGCAAAGGAAAAAAAATTGTACTATGTCAAACTATTTATGCACGGCCAAGAGTACGTCCTCATGCTGCCTGAACTAGACTTAACCACCCCGACTTATGTTGTGTATATACTGTAAATCTGTATTATAAAAACCATTAGTTATCATCTAGTTCGAATTAGTTAGGATGTTATATTATTGTATTAATATCATCCTAGAGGGAAGAGCCCTGTAAAAATGAACATTGAATAATTCCTATATTCATATATTCTTATATTCATTCATATAATTCTTATATTCATTCATATAATTCTTATATTCATTTATATAATTCTTATATACATTTATATAAATCTTATATCCATTCATATAATTCTTATATTCATTCGTATAATTCTTATATTCATTCGTATAATTCGTATATTTGTATAATTTGTATATTTATATAATCCTTGTATTTTCTTTCTATTTTATTTTTTTCTGAATAATTGATGAATTATTTTTTTAAATTACTTAATAATTTTTTTAGAGTTAGCTTAATAGGGTAATCTTGTTAAATTCTGCAATGTTCATTTTCTGTATACATTCTCTCTTCGTTGTAAAAGATGAAGTCATGTCTTGCATAACGTTTAGTTTTAAATCTTAAGCATTTAATTTTTGCTCATGTACATGTTTAATTGTAAGTCATAATAAAATGCATATTTCAATTCCCATTTTTAGTTGTTAACTTGGCAGATTAAAATAAAAATATGGCTTCATCTTCAAATATCTTGCTTATCTCTCTAGACATTGCTACAGCTAAAATATTTACCTTTTCTTCAAATATTTTACAAAACAAGTCAACATTAAATAATAATGATGTCACCAAAAATTTAGTATATACAGCCAAACAATTTTTCAAATATTCATTCTGATTTGTCTGATCTAACTTAGAGGTTGAGCATTTACCTGTAACATTTTAGCAGTAAACTACAGTAAGAGAATATCTTTATCTTCTCCTTCGAGCCTTGCTCTCTTCAGAGAACTTACTCTTAAATAGAGAAAAATAATTTCCCTATACGTTACAAGCAGAATTGGGGAACCGTCAGAGAATTTAGTAAGCTCCAGACAATCCTCCGATTCACTACAAGAAGAAATCGGAGGGTAGTATAAGAGAAACTTCTGCGATTCCCAATATGGTACTAGATACTCCAGAGTAACAAATTCGTTGCTGCCACCTAACCAGAACCCCCGTCAACTTCGAACCGCCCAAGGCCATAGGTGGAGGGGTTAACACAAATATTAATAGCTAATATTAATTACCGGTAATTAATAACTAACCCGTAATTAATTAATCACTAAATATTTAACAAAATAATTACCATTAACAATGAAAACTAACTATCAAAATTAATAAATCATTTATAATTAACATTAATTAACAATACTAACATTGGTCAACAAATTTTGACTTTTTTTCGATAACATGCACGAAATAATCTGTTTTTTTACTGAATCGGATACCCTGATCACAAAAATTAGTCAAAAAGATGTAGTACGCAGAGTTTTTTGTTATCTTGGATTCTTTTATTTGTACGCAAAACATATGAACGTACATATCAGTAATTACACAATTTGAAGTAATGAAACAATAAATTTTTATTCACTAATAAAACATCATAGTCTCACATTATGAATGACAGAAATTATAAAAACAGAAAAAATGGAAAATTGAAAAAAACGTGCTGCTCTAACTGAAAATTCGATATAGTTAATTTGTCCTCTTATGAACGGTTTCATCTTCCCTTTGCAAAAACCAACAAGTCACCCCCTCATGGCTGGATCCCACCTTCCTTGATCCATTATACTTAAGTGTATATCCTGGTTGAACCTTTCACCTTGTTCATCACTAACGGCGCCCAAGTTGTCAAAAAAAAAGTCCAGATGGGAATGCAAAAAGTGAATTTTGAGTGACATCCGGCATTCCAACTTTTTATAGTTACTCAACAATTCTTCTACAATTTCTTTATAGTTCTCTTCTTTTTTGTTACCCAAAAACCGATGAACTAAGGATTTAAAAGATTTCCATGCAGCTAATTCAGTGGAGTTTAGTTTGAGATCGAAACTGTTATCATGCAAAAGTTTTCTAATTTGCGGACCAACAAAGATACCTTATTTGAGTTTTGCGTCACTTAATTTTGGAAATTTTTGCTTTAAGCAGTTAAAACCACCACTATTTTTGTCCAAAGCCTTCACAAAATTTTTTATTAACCCCAGCTTTATATACAACGGAGGAAGAAGTACCAACTGAAGATCCACTAATGGCGTATATTTAAGGGTGTTTTTTCCCAGGACAGAATTCTTCTTTCAATGGCCAGTCCGTAACCACTATGTTGTTACGGACTGGCCATTGAAAGAAGAATTCTGTCCTGGGAAAAAACACCCTTAAATATACGCCATTAGTGGATCTTCAGTTGGTACTTCTTCCTCTGTTGTATATAAAGCTGGGGTTAATAAAAAATTTTGTGAAGGCTTTGGACAAAAATAGTGGTGGTTTTAACTGCTTAAAGCAAAAATTTCCAAAATTAAGTGACGCAAAACTCAAATAAGGTATCTTTTTTGGTCCGCAAATTAGAAAACTTTTGCATGATAACAGTTTCGATCTCAAACTAAACTCCACTGAATTAGCTGCATGGAAATCTTTTAAATCCTTAGTTCATCGGTTTTTGGGTAACAAAAAAGAAGAGAACTATGAAGAAATTGTAGAAGAATTGTTGAGTAACTATAAAAAGTTGGAATGCCGGATGTCACGCAAAATTCACTTTTTGCATTCCCATCTGGACATAACTACCAACGATGTTCCTTATATTTCATTGCATTCAGTATGTGGGACCTGCTCTCATAAGTTTCCTTCATTCCAACGGCATGGGCCAGAGTTATTGAAGGCTTTCTGTTTCCATTATGCAACAAAACTGCCTTTAAGCTTACTTTAGACGAATCAATAAACAGTCGCCATTATTCAGCTTTGTATTGAAATCCCAGTTCTTCCATCAGTCCATTTATGTCTAGGCACACACAAAGGGAATCCTGTATACCATAAAATGTCAATAATTTCTGATTTTTCTTTCTAAATACGGAAATCTCATATCTTCAGCCAGCAAATTCCAGTGTTGCAACCTTCTTCCCAAAAGTTTTGCTTGTTGCTTTGAAAGATTTAGATTACGTACTAGGTCATTAAGCTTACTTTGCTCAATTAGATGTGGTTCTTGGCAATTCTGTGGAATGTAACATGGATCGGAAGACGTTGATGGGCTTTCCATACAGTCCTCTTCTTCTTCATCGAGAAGAGAACATCCCTTCCAATTAGTGGGTGGTACAAGAGTAGGAAAATTTTGTCTGTGTGGCACTGGCTTCATTACTGAAAGAATGTTTGGATATTCAATTTTATTTTTGCTGCTCCTCGAAAAACCTGAAATTTCGTAAGGCAGAAATAGCAGTCTTCTTCAAGGTGGCTGGTTGGTTCACGCCATATCATGGGAACAGCAAACGGCATGCTGCTCTTCTTTCCTTTCGTCCATTGAATCAGGCTTACATAGCACGATATGCAGCACACATGCGGTGCCCAACTTTTGTCCTGATCTCCCAAATGGCAACTAAAATAAAGATAATAGGCTTGTTTTACCGTTTTTGTTATAGACCGACGTTGTGATTTTGCTGTAAACTGTCGACATACATAAAAATTGTCTGGCGAATTCACACAGCGAAGATGGTGTCGTTTCTCCATATTATTGATATTAACAATATGAACTTTTATTAAATTTAACTCTCTTTTCACTTTCAAGACCAATTTATTAAAAAAACAAAAAAAACAGTGGCAATAAAATACACAATTGCTCACAAATGGGCACAGGTTATGACTGACGCCTAACATGTACGCGCTTGTTATGATACACCCCCTCCTACTCCCACTCTGCCCTCCATCCCCGCCAGCAGTCACTAAGCGATGCTTATTTTTTTAACAGTTGTATGAAAAGTGGTCATTACAATTTTTTCCAAAATTGTGACGTGATGGAAACTTTTTGTATTCAGATTTGGAATCAGCGTATCAGAATTAATAAAAAACATTTGTTTCCTTTTATGTTACCAAAACCTTGTTGACTCGTGTAATTAACGTTTAAAGAAAATTATAAATAAATAATTTCTAACAGTGTCTAATTATTATTAATTGATAAATAATTAAAACCAATTTAAAGCACCTCCTCAAATTAATCTATATTTTTCTATCTTTAAAATAAAAAATTATTTTAATCAATATTTTTATAGTTAATAATAATTAATTACCTTTTTCATAAACTTTAAGTTTAGCCAGAAAATTGTCCCTATTTTCTTTCGTTCATTCGTAACTAAATGTAAGGGGAAACGTATTTAAAATATAAGTGCGGAGAAATCTTTACTGATACGTACATTGTTAGGTTTATATATAAGGTGACCAGAGTCCCGAGTCCCGCTTTGGAGAAGTGTGTCCCGCTGATGTATGGTGCCCCGAAATTGTCCCGCTTTCGGAGATATTAAGCAAAATGTCCCGCTTTATTAAAATTACTACCAATAAGCTATTTCATGAATGGTTATTGACATACTTCGATTTTTTTTTAAGAGTTGCTGAAAAAATATATAATTTCGTAGTGTTATGGTTATTCAGCAAATTTGCTAATTAATGTTTTTATTGGTGTTTTCAGGCATTACGTAATACAAGACGAAAGTTGTCAGTTTGTACTGGTGGAAAAGTGGTAATTTGACTGTTTCATTATTGTCTCTTGTTTGAGTTTTATTGTTAGTATTGTATATATATTTGGTACAACAGAGAATGGAGCATATATGTATGTTATGTGGGGACTTGTTTTTTGCTGAAATTAACAATGAAATGTACATAACCCCTCGTCCAACGCGTGTTTATCCAGCGCGAATTTGATTATACATGGAAAAATAAATGCAAACAATTATTTGCCGAAAGCGGAAAATTTGATTATACACGGTCCGCCAAACACGCTTTAATACAGTTGTGCTGTACGCATGCCATTGCGCGCTCTAGTGTTTTCTCCTACACTCTCCAACACTCCCGCATCGCCCTCCCTGTCGCGTCACCCCTCGCATCACCCTTTGTCTCAGTCCCGCTAACGCGTTAAGTTCAGTGAAGTTGTGCTGGATTGTTTTTGTCGTATTTTGCCGTTGTTTTGCTATTCCCCTTATACAGCAGTATGACACCAAAGCGTAAAGCACCTGTGTGAAAAATGTTTTGTATGAATTGGTCTCCAATTAACCCACCCCTAATATCTCCAGTCTAACTATAGAGTAGATTAAGTCTAGCCTTGTAGGGGTCAGCCTAGAGATTCCGGAAATGGTCCAGAGCAGGCAGATAAATTGAGGTCCACAGTAGGATTCCTCACCAAATTAGGTTAGAGCAATCTACCTTCACCTTTGTTAAGCTATGAGTTGATGCTAGGTCGTAGACCACAATGTAGGCCTAATTTGTCTGACCCAGATTAATGTATGTCCCATAATTAACTGGGCTGAAAAACACAACTGATCACTTACTGAGTGTTATTAGAGTGTCCCTCTTCCTTTTTGTTTAATTGTTGAGAGCGTACTTGCTGGTGGGGATCTTTTTTCCGTTGTTTTTTCTTCTCCCTTCTCCCGCTCCGTCTTCTCGCCCCGTTCCTAGTTTTCGTTCTCCTTTGTCCGTTTTTTGCGGGGCTTTTTCCACCAGCGTCCTCTTGGTTTTTTTTCGGTTGGTTGATCGGTAATGTATATCTATAACCGAGCACGCTCTTGTCACACAGTATATAAATACTAGTGTGGAGAATAACTCTGGTGAGCAACCAATTGGTTTCATCTACCCAGTTATTGACATAAAAGGAATTTAATAATTGTTAGATTAACTACCTACCTACTCAGTGAACCATTTTCGTTACCTACCAACTACCCACACATCAGTTTTCCATATACTGGGGGCCCCGGGAGATAAAAATCTTGGTGTCATTGTCACCAATTTTTATGTCTGAGTCAGCAGTGGCGGAACGTGACTTTCAGTTATGTGGGTGCTGCCTCAGAAATTGCGAACAATTGTGTCGATTATATATAAATATATGAGAGAGAGAGAAAGTCGAATAGATAAATAGATAACTACTCACTACTCAGTCATAAAAATAAGTAAAATAGTATCATAAAATCAATTATAGGGTACTTACGCTTAACGGGTAATTTCGAATTTGCCAAAAATTTTATTTTTAAACAAATTCCATTCTTCTCTTTTTATTCTGAGCGAAAAAATATTCTAAGAAATGAAAGTTATATATTGTAAATAATCCAATTATTATATAATTAACTTCAATCTCACGACAAAAAATAAATGATAACGAATCATTGATAAATGCAATTCGGAAATTAAATTTCGAATTAGCAAACGATACAGCAACACAACTACCACGTCAAACAAACAAATCGGCACTGCTCTGTCCACAGTGCTTTGGATCCTCTTAAACCCGCGATTCTGACTCGCTCTTCGTACGTCCGCCACCGAGGTTTCAAGCGTTTCGAACAAAATCTGGAACTGTTAAGTACGCAGTTCCACGGGAAGGCTGAAGCTACTTTCGTGATTCATTCGTTCGGCATTCAAATAGTTTAAGGAAAAAAGGATATAATCTGATTTAAAAACTCAAAGTTCATTGAAAAAAAACAATCAGAGAGGCTATTTTAAATATTTAAATATAAAGATCATAAGATCATGGGGGTGCTGCAGTTCCACGGTGCCTACCTGCGAGCCGCTCCTGTAGACTGAGTGTAAACTAGCTAACTATTTGACTGTAAATGCCTATTAATCTGATTAACAGTGACTATCCTCACCTTCTCATGGAGAAGATGTAGCATTTAATTAGAAGAGAAAATATACATCCATAGGATGAAACTGTCAATGGTCTTTACCATAAGAAAAGGAAAAGTGAAAGTTACAGTCGAAGATGAAATTACAATTCCCTAGCATCTATTTTTTGTTGTAAAACTAGTCGCGCCTTTAACGCTGTTTGTCGCTGAGGTCTTGTGTCTGTCAATGTTGTAGTAGGATGCGTTACCGTTCCTACTGTCAAGGGAATAGTTACTGGAAGTTCAGTGTCTCCAGTTGTTACTGTCGGTGGAGAGGGCTCTCCAAAGTCCATTGTTTTGGGTCCAGACTCTAGGGGGTACAAAAGAGAAATGTCTCTTGTTGTGTCACCCGTTGAAGTCCTTAATTTGACCACTCTTTACCCCGTCTGCCCCTGGTCTGAGTTCTAAAACTCTAGCCAGAGGCCAGTATTGTCCTGGAGTACTGTCATGTATGAGAACAAGGTCCCCTACCTTAATTGTGTCAGACCAATCCTTCTTAGTCATTTGTTTGTCTCTCCCTTAGACCCATCAAGTACTCAGTTTTCCACTGTTTAATGAAATGAGCTTTAACTCTAGTTAAGTGTTGTAACTTAGTCTGGAGTTCATCATGTCGTTGAGTCCAGTTTGGGTCTTCTGAAGAGTCTCTATTGTAGTCCGGCAGGAGACTAACTTGTTCACCCCGAATCAAATGATTTGGAGTTAATGGTTCCGGGTCATTAATGTTGTCACTCACATAAGTGAGTGGTCTATTGTTGATGATGTTCTCAATCTCAGCCAGGAGAGTGAGCAACTCAAACAAGTGTATCTGTTTTTTACCAATTGCTTTCTTCAAGCAATTCTTTACTGTTTGTATATTCCTCTCCCAGATAGAACCACACCAAGGAGAGGCAACCGGAATATACTTCCACTTTATGTTTGAATTTTGTACATATAATTGTGTGAGTTCATTGCTTAACAAGTCGTCGATGACCTGTTCACCAGCCTTGAAATATGTAGCATTGTCAGTCCAAACTATCTTGGGTACTGAATGTCGTGCACAGAATCTCTTAAAGACAGCAACAAAAGATTCTGCTGTAGGGTCCTCCACAACATCCAGATAAACAGCTCGTGAGGCAGCACATGTAAACAGTACAATGTACATTTTTTGTTCAGTGTCAACCACCCCTACAGTCAATGCTCCTGTATAGTCAATGCCTACAGTCTCAAAGGGCCTGTTGAGAGTAACTCTCTCCTCTGGCAAAGCAGGAGGACTTGGTTTCCTATAGGGCCTAGCATGAATACACCTACATGTGACACACTCACTCAGGATTGTTTTAACAGTGATCCTTCCCTTGGGTATCCAATAAGTTTTTCTTAATGCAGTTAGTGTCTGTGGTACCCCCATATGATGTACATCATTGTGTGTTAGTCTGATGATTAATGTTGTCAAATAGCTAAATCTAGGTAAAAGGATTGGATGTTTGCTTTTGTAAGACAGTTTTGATTTGTCTAATCTCCCTTTACACCTTAGAAGACCTTCCTCATCTCTGAAGAAGTTTAGATCCACAACTACTGATGGTACAGGCTCTTTTGTTTGTTTCCCATTAGTCAAGAATTCTAACTCTTTATTGTACTCCTTTTGTTGTGCATGCCCTGTCCAATACTTGGTTGCAACTTCTGTATAATTGTGATTGTTCTTATTTAGCTGTTTGTTAATTGTAGTTAAACAGTGTGAGCAAACCTCAAACAGTAGGCTGTGACCCTGACAAGTTTGCTGAAATCAGAATAATGTTCATAATTAGTGATTGGTTCAACCTTTTCATTCGAAAAGATTAAATTTAATGTCAAGTTAACTTGTTCCACAGGCCATTGTCTGTATTACAGAGCCACTTAGGTCCCATGAACCAAGTTTTGTTTGACTTCATCAACTTGTAGGATAAACCTCTGGTCAGAAAGTCTGCTGGATTTTGTTTAGTTGGAACATAGTGAAAGTTGACTTGTAGGCTTTCATTAGCTTCAGCTATTTCTTTTAGCCTATTTCTTACAAAGATGTTCTTACTATTAATGCTATCATTCCGTATCCAGGCAAGACACATCTGACTGTCGAACCAGATGTGGATATCAGTCATGTTCATATCATGGTAAGCATCCTTAAGCAATGAAATGGTTTTAATGGCTAATGCAGCAGCCAATAGTTCCAGTTGAGGTATGGTTCGGGTAGGTTTGAGAGGTGCAACTTTCCCTTTTGCATAAATTAGATGACTTTCTGTAGGACTTACAAGATACGCACAGCACCCATAAGCCTGTGTGCTTGCATCAGCAAACACATGAAGTCTCTGGGGCTTATCCCTAAACCCACAGCACCTTTGTATTTTAATGTTCTGCACTTTTGTTAAATCAGCAGCTAACTTCTTCCAAGATTTTTGATCTTCAGTTATTATTGGATCATCCACCCAACATTTGTCCTCCAAACTTCTTGGAGGAGAATCTTTGATTTTATTGTTGAAGGCAGGAATAGACCCATGGGGTCAAAAATTTTTGAAGCCTCTAATAATATTTGTCTTTTAGTGTTTGCTTTCTCATCAAGTTTAAAACCTTTAGTGCAGACTGAATCATGACTGTTAGAAGTTGCCAAATACCAGTTCATACCTAAAGTTTTAACTCTGTCTGATGGCTCAGTAAGACCATTATTATCCTTTAAAATCTTTTTGTTTAAATCCGCATCATTTGAAATCCACTCTCTAAGTTCAAAGTTAGTTACCTTGTTGCATAATGTTTTGAGAGTGTTCATAGACCTCAGATAATTCAGATTTTGTTGATGTTGAGCCTATTAGATTGTCTACATAAAAATGTTCCTTGAGGAAGTTCAGTGTTAAAGAGTTATTAAACTGGTTCAAATGATGTCTAATTAGGGTTGCCAACTCCATGAAGTTTGAAAAAAGGACAAGAACATCAATTCCAATATACTGTCTACACTCTACAGGGTCAGGGAAAGAAGTAAAATTGTATTTATAATTTATTACAATTTATACTGCATGCATTTTTATTGCATATTTTCTTAAAGGAAATATTTTTATTGATATACAGATATTGACCCATTGACTCATTGAGTCAAATTTATATCAGGTGACGAAATTACTATGATTAATGCGTAAATAACGTACCTATTTGTTGACACAACACTTTCGAAACTTTCTCACCTCAGGAAATTCTGGAGAATGGAGGAGAACTGAACGAATCGAGCTGGGTTCTGCAATCTACATAGAAGTGGTTGCCAAGTTTTATTTAAGAAAAGCAATCCTACAGGCCCGCTACACGGAACGTTAACATTTAAATGAAGAAATTAAGCCAGTGGCGGCTCGTGACTTTCAGTTATGGGGGTGCTGCCTCAGAAATTGCGAACAATTGTGTCGATTATATATATATATATATATATATATATATATATATATATATATATATATATATATATATATATAGTACTGTACTATATGAGAGAGAGAGAGAAAGTCGAATAGATAAACAGATAACTACTCACTACTCAGTCATAAAAATAAGTAAAATAGTATCATAAAATCAATTATAGGGTACTTACGCTTAACGGGTAATTTCAAATTTGCCAAAAAATTTTATTTATAAACAAATTCCATTCTTGATTTTATTCTGAGCGAAAAAATATTCTAAGAAATGAAAGCTATATATTGTAAATAATCCAATTACACTGGTCAACAAAGATTTTTCATCAGAGTAAAATTTGTGGTGGCTCGATAGCATTTTTCACGCTGATTCCAAAACTGCATTCAGATTTTTTCTAGCACGTATAGTTTTCAAGATGAAGGCATATATATAACTACACAGATTTAACCATTTTAAATAGGCAAAATACTAATATTTCAACATTTGATTGTGTTTATTTTATTGTGTTTTTTTAGTTTATTCATCTTATTTATTTCAATTATCTTAATTATACATCTTATGTATTTCAGGTGTGAGCTTTTACGTCAGCAGCATTGTGATTCAGGTAACAACGCCGTGCTTTGTGTGTCAAAAGATCAGTCCAGTCCAAGAACTTGTTGTGTCAAGTTGGTGTACATTTTTTTTTAATTTATGTTTGCTCAGGTCAGTCAACATGCCTCGACAATGTAAGAATGACCCCGACAAGTTCTGTTTCGTATGCGGCCAGTTGACAACTAAAACACAGCGACGAAGTATTACAACCGACATTAAGAAAATATACAAGCTATACTTTGGTTGCCATCTAGGTGACCAAGATAAACCATGGGCGCCACATCAACTCTGTTCTGGCTGTTCAAATGGATTACGTGATTGGCTTAACAAAAAGAAAGCTTCAATGCCATTTGCCATACCCATGATATGGAGGGAGCCGAGAGATCATCATGAAGACTGTTATTTTTGTAGTGTGAACTTAATGGGGTTTTCTGCCAAGAACAAACACCAGATTGTATATCCAAACTTGGATTCAGCACGTAGACCAGTAAAACATGATGAAACATTGCCATTCCAATTCCCCTAAGTGATAGGCTAGATTCTATCATAGATGACATGGAAAGTGATGAAGGTGCAACTGGCGTTTCCGGACCATCTACAGAACCAGAGTACACTTTTGAAGGTAGACATTTAGAGCCTAAAAAGTTAACCCAAGGACAGCTGAATGATCTTGTTAGAAACTTATCGCTGTCTAAAGAGAAATCAGAGCTTCTCGCCTCAAGACTAAAGGAGAACAATTTACTTGAGAACAATGTTCGTATTAGTTACTACCGAAAGCGGAATTTTGAATTAACAGCATTCTTTTCAGTAGACGGTCCTCTCTGTTATTGCCATGACATCAATGGACTATTTACAGCCATATCTCAGACGTATGTGGCATCTGAGTGGCGCCTCTTTATTGATTCGTCGCCGAGAAGCCTGAAAGCAGTTCTTTTGCATAATGGTAATATAATGCCATCCATCCCCATTGCCCATTCCGTCCATCTAAAAGAGACATATGACAATATGGATATACTAATTAAGGAAATCAAATACGACAGTCATCAATGGAATGTTTGTGGAGATCTAAAAGTTAAAGGAATGCTTATGGGTATGCAGTCAGGATTCACAAAATTTTGTTGTTTCCTTTGCCTGTGGGACAGTCGCGCCACTATAGAACATTACACCAAAAGTGACTGGCCACTTAGGTATACATATGTCCCAGGGATAAGCAATGTCCAGTCTGTCCCTTTAGTGGATCCCCAAAAGATCTATCTGCCACCTCTTCACATTAAACTTGGTTTAATGAAGAATTTTTTTAAAGCAATGGGTAAAGTCAATTCTGAAGAGTTCCAATACCTTTCAAGGAAATTTCCGAAGGTTACTGCAGCAAAATTGAAGGAAGGAATTTTTGTTGGGCCACAAATAAGGGAGGTTTTGAATGACACTGAATTTGAAAAAGTCCTAAGTCCGCTGGAATTGAAGGCTTGGCTGGCGTTCAAATGGATATGTGAAAACTTTCTTGGAAGCAACAAGTCACCTGCGTATAAGGATGGAGTCAAGAACCTCCTTGATGCCTTCAAAGAAATGGAGTGTCGAATGTCGTTAAAAATTCACTTCCTGCATTCCCACTTAGATTTCTTTCCTGAAAACCTTGGTGCAGTGAGTGACGAGCAAGGAGAGCGCTTCCATCAAGATATTCAGATGATGGAGAAGCGCTACCAAGGATATTGGAATGAAAGCATGATGGCGGACCATTGTTGGATGCTGTATCGTGACAATCCAGGCCAAATTTACAAAAGGAAATCACACTCACAGCGCTTTTAATAAAATAATTATATATTCTTTATTTATAAGTACATTGAATAAGGTATATGATGTATTTGTTTGAAAATAAAAACCCACTCTAATAGACAGAGTTTATTTCCACGACAGTTTCGACGCCCACTGGCATCCTCCTCGGGTGGATACAGAAACACGAATGAACCAAAACAAGAGGGAAAAGCAGTTCAGGGACCGACCGTTAAGAAATTCGCACCTAGGTTAGATCCCATTCTCCCGACACCGGAAGGGCATTTTCATTAAGTACATTCGCGCAAATTTTTAAAACTATCTTCCTCTTCTAAACATACAGATTCTATTATATTTTTTACATAATTATTACATTTATTATTAAATTTATTACATTTAATATTGCATAATTATTTATTACAGAAATTATAAATTTATTAATACATTGGTTATTACATTATTGTTTATTATACAGAACTTATAAACCGAAAAACGAATGAAAAAAGCCAATTAGGAAACAATCCAGAAACCAATGAGAAATTCGCACCTAGGTTAGATACCGTTCTCCCGACACTGGAAGGGCATTTTATTACAGGGTCCGCTTACAAGTACATTCCCACAAATTAAAACTATCCTCTTGTTCTATACATACAGATTCTAATATTTTGACATAATTACTGCATTTATTATTACATTTACATTTTTTAACATTTATTATTATTATCTTTACCCTAATTATTAAATTTATAATATTACCTTTATTATTACATCTGTTGCATTGACCTTCACGTAGAAAAAAGTGAAGTTTTTTTGCATTTATGATGTATTTGTTGTTTAGCATTCCTAAGTGTGATCTATACATCCATAAATTTTCTTATAGCAATATCAAAAACTTTAAAAATATCAAAACCAGTGTATCTATATAACTATACGTGCTAGAAAAAAAATAAAACCAGATTCGGAATCAGCGCGAAAGATGCATTAAGAAAAGTGTGATCATGTTTGTGATGAGAAAAAAAAGTTTCATTTTGTTGGTCAGTGTTATTATATAATTAACTTCAATCTCACGACAAAAATAAATGATAACGAATCATTGATAAATGCAATTCGGAAATTAAATTTCGAATTAGCAAACGATACAGCAACACAACTACCACGTCAAACAAACAAATCGGCACTGCTCTGTCCACAGTGCTTTGGATCCTCTTAAACCCGCGATTCTGACTCGCTCTTCGTACGTCCGCCACCGAGGTTTCAAGCGTTTCGAACAAAATCTGGAACTGTTAAGTACGCAGTTCCACGGGAAGGCTGAAGCTACTTTCGTGATTCATTCGTTCGGCATTGAAATAGTTTAAGGAAAAAAGGATATAATCTGATTTAAAAACTGAAAGTTCATTGAAAAAAAACAATCAGATGGGCTATTTTAAATATTTAAATATAAAGATCATAAGATCATGGGGTGCTGCAGTTCCACGGTGCCTACCTGCGAGCCGCTCCTGTAGACTGAGTGTAGACTAGCTAACTATTTGACTGTAAATGCCTGTTAATCTGATTAACAGTGACTATCCTCACCTTCTCATGGAGAAGATGTAGCATTTAATTAGAAGAGAAAATATACATCCATAGGATGAAACTGTCAATGGTCTTTACCATAAGAAAAGGAAAAGTGAAAGTTACAGTCGAAGATGAAATTACAATTCCCCAGCATCTATTTTTTGTTGTAAAACTAGTCGCGCCTTTAACGCTGTTTGTCGCTGAGGTCTTGTGTCTGTCAATGTTGTAGTAGGATGCGTTACCGCTCCTACTGTCAAGGGAATAGTTACTGGAAGTTCAGTGGCTCCAGTTGTTACTGTCGGTGGAGAGGGCTCACCAAAGTCCATTGTTTTGGGTCCAGACTCTAGGGGGTACAAAAGAGAAATGTCTCTTGTTGTGTCACCCGTTGAAGTCCTTAATTTGACCACTCTTGTTACCCCGTCTGCCCCTGGTCTGAGTTCTAAAACTCTAGCCAGAGGCCAGTATTGTCCTGGAGTACTGTCATGTATGAGAACAAGGTCCCCTACCTTAATTGTGTCAGACCAATCCTTCTTAGTCATTTGTTTGTCTCTCCCTTAGACCCATCAAGTACTCAGTTTTCCACTGTTTAATGAAATGAGCTTTAACTCTAGTTAAGTGTTGTAACTTAGTCTGGAGTTCATCATGTCGTTGAGTCCAGTTTGGGTCTTCTGAAGAGTCTCTATTGTAGTCCGGCAGGAGACTAACTTGTTCACCCCGAATCAAATGATTTGGAGTTAATGGTTCCGGGTCATTAATGTTGTCACTCACATAAGTGAGTGGTCTATTGTTGATGATGTTCTCAATCTCAGCCAGGAGAGTGAGCAACTCAAACAAATGTATCTGTTCTTTACCAATTGCTTTCTTCAAGCAATTCTTTACTGTTTGTATATTCCTCTCCCAGATAGAACCATACCAAGGAGAGGCAACCGGAATATACTTCCACTTTATGTTTGAATTTTGTACATATAATTGTGTGAGTTCATTGCTTAACAAGTCGTCGATGACCTGTTCACCAGCCTTGAAATATGTAGCATTGTCAGTCCAAACTATCTTGGGTACTGAATGTCGTGCACAGAATCTCTTAAAGACAGCAACAAAAGATTCTGCTGTAGGGTCCTCCACAACATCCAGATAAACAGCTCGTGAGGCAGCACATGTAAACAGTACAATGTACATTTTTTGTTCAGTGTCAACCACCCTTACAGTCAATGCTCCTGTATAGTCAATGCCTACAGTCTCAAAGGGCCTGTTGAGAGTAACTCTCTCCTCTGGCAAAGCAGGAGGACTTGGTTTCCTATAGGGCCTAGCATGAATACACCTACATGTGACACACTCACTCAGGATTGTTTTAACAGTGATCCTTCCCTTGGGTATCCAATAAGTTTTTCTTAATGCAGTTAGTGTCTGTGGTACCCCCATATGATGTACATCATTGTGTGTTAGTCTGATGATTAATGTTGTCAAATAGCTAAATCTAGGTAAAAGGATTGGATGTTTGCTTTTGTAAGACAGTTTTGATTTGTCTAATCTCCCTTTACACCTTAGAAGACCTTCCTCATCTCTGAAGAAGTTTAGATCCACAACTACTGATGGTACAGGCTCTTTTGTTTGTTTCCCATTAGTCAAGAATTCTAACTCTTTATTGTACTCCTTTTGTTGTGCATGCCCTGTCCAATACTTGGTTGCAACTTCTGTATAATTGTGATTGTTCTTATTTAGCTGTTTGTTAATTGTAGTTAAACAGTTGTGAGCAAACCTCAAACAGTAGGCTGTGACCCTGACAAGTTTGCTGAAATCAGAATAATGTTCATAATTAGTGATTGGTTCAACCTTTTCATTCGAAAAGATTAAATTTAATGTCAAGTTAACTTGTTCCACAGGCCATTGGTCTGTATTACAGAGCCACTTAGGTCCCATGAACCAAGTTTTGTTTGACTTCATCAACTTGTAGGATAAACCTCTGGTCAGAAAGTCTGCTGGATTTTGTTTAGTTGGAACATAGTGAAAGTTGACTTGTAGGCTTTCATTAGCTTCAGCTATTTCTTTTAGCCTATTTCTTACAAAGATGTTCTTACTATTAATGCTATCATTCCGTATCCAGGCAAGACACATCTGACTGTCGAACCAGATGTGGATATCAGTCATGTTCATATCATGGTAAGCATCCTTAAGCAATGAAATGGTTTTAATGGCTAATGCAGCAGCCAATAGTTCCAGTTGAGGTATGGTTCGGGTAGGTTTGAGAGGTGCAACTTTCCCTTTTGCATAAATTAGATGACTTTCTGTAGGACTTACAAGATACGCACAGCACCCATAAGCCTGTGTGCTTGCATCAGCAAACACATGAAGTCTCTGGGGCTTATCCCTACACCCACAGCACCTTTGTATTTTAATGTTCTGCACTTTTGTTAAATCAGCAGCTAACTTCTTCCAAGATTTTTGATCTTCAGTTATTATTGGATCATCGCACCCAACATTTGTCCTCCAAACTTCTTGGAGGAGAATCTTTGATTTTATTGTTGAAGGCAGGAATAGACCCATGGGGTCAAAAATTTTTGAAGCCTCTAATAATATTTGTCTTTTAGTGTTTGCTTTCTCATCAAGTTTAAAACCTTTAGTGCAGACTGAATCATGACTGTTAGAAGTTGCATCTAAATACCAGTTCATACCTAAAGTTTTAACTCTGTCTGATGGCTCAGTAAGACCATTATTATCCTTTGAAATCTTTTTGTTTAAATCCGCATCATTTGAAATCCACTCTCTAAGTTCAAAGTTAGTTACCTTGTTGCATAATGTTTTGAGAGTGTTCATAGACCTCAGATAATTCAGATTTTGTTGATGTTGAGCCTATTAGATTGTCTACATAAAAATGTTCCTTGAGGAAGTTCAGTGTTAAAGAGTTATTAAACTGGTTCAAATGATGTCTAATTAGGGTTGCCAACTCCATGAAGTTTGAAAAAAGGACAAGAACATCAATTCCAATATACTGTCTACACTCTACAGGGTCAGGGAAAGAAGTAAAATTGTATTTATAATTTATTACAATTTATACTGCATGCATTTTTATTGCATATTTTCTTAAAGGAAATATTTTTATTGATATACAGATATTGACCCATTGACTCATTGAGTCAAATTTATATCAGGTGACGAAATTACTATGATTAATGCGTAAATAACGTACCTATTTGTTGACACAACACTTTCGAAACTTTCTCACCTCAGGAAATTCTGGAGAATGGAGGAGAACTGAACGAATCGAGCTGGGTTCTGCAATCTACATAGAAGTGGTTGCCAAGTTTTATTTAAGAAAAGCAATCCTACAGGCCCGCTACACGGAACGTTAACATTTAAATGAAGAAATTAAGCCAGTGGCGGCTCGTGACTTTCAGTTATGGGGGTGCTGCCTCAGAAATTGCGAACAATTGTGTCGATTATATATATATATATATATATATATATATATATAGTACTGTACTATATGAGAGAGAGAGAGAGAGAAAGTCGAATAGATAAACAGATAACTACTCACTACTCAGTCATAAAAATAAGTAAAATAGTATCATAAAATCAATTATAGGGTACTTACGCTTAACGGGTAATTTCAAATTTGCCAAAAAAATTTATTTATAAACAAATTCCATTCTTGTTTTTATTCTGAGCGAAAAAATATTCTAAGAAATGAAAGCTATATTGTAATAATCCAATTACACTGGTCAACAAAGATTTTTCATCAGAGTAAAATTTGTGGTGGCTGGATAGCATGTTTCACGCTGATTCCAAAACTGTATTCAGATTTTTTCTAGCACGTATAGTTTTCAAGATGAAGGCATATATATAACTACACAGATTTAACCATTTTAAATAGGCAAAATACTAATATCTCAACATTTGATTGTGTTTATTTTATTGTGTTTTTTTAGTTTATTCATCTTATTTATTTCAATTATCTTAATTATACATCTTATGTATTTCAGGTGTGAGCTTTTACGTCTAGCAGCATTGTGATTCAGGTAACAACGCCGTGCTTTGTGTGTCAAAAGATCAGTCCAGTCCAAGAACTTGTTGTGTCAAGTTGGTGTACATTTTTTTTTAATTTATAGTTTGCTCAGGTCAGTCAACATGCCTCGACAATGTAAGAATGACCCCGACAAGTTCTGTTTCGTATGCGGCCAGTTGACAACTAAAACACAGCGACGAAGTATTACAACCGACATTAAGAAAATATACAAGCTATACTTTGGTTGCCATCTAGGTGACCAAGATAAACCATGGGCGCCACATCAACTCTGTTCTGGCTGTTCAAATGGATTACGTGATTGGCTTAACAAAAAGAAAGCTTCAATGCCATTTGCCATACCCATGATATGGAGGGAGCCGAGAGATCATCATGAAGACTGTTATTTTTGTAGTGTGAACTTAATGGGGTTTTCTGCCAAGAACAAACACCAGATTGTATATCCAAACTTGGATTCAGCACGTAGACCAGTAAAACATGATGAAACATTGCTCATTCCAATTCCCCTAAGTGATAGGCTAGATTCTATCATAGATGACATGGAAAGTGATGAAGGTGCAACTGGCGTTTCCGGACCATCTACAGAACCAGAGTACACTTTTGAAGGTAGACATTTAGAGCCTAAAAAGTTAACCCAAGGACAGCTGAATGATCTTGTTAGAGACTTATCGCTGTCTAAAGAGAAATCAGAGCTTCTCGCCTCAAGACTAAAGGAGAACAATTTACTTGAGAACAATGTTCGTATTAGTTACTATCGAAAGCGGAATTTTGAATTAACAGCATTCTTTTCAGTAGACGGTCCTCTCTGTTATTGCCATGACATCAATGGACTATTTACAGCCATATCTCAGACGTATGTGGCATCTGAGTGGCGCCTCTGTATTGATTCGTCGCAGAGAAGCCTGAAAGCAGTTCTTTTGCATAATGGTAATATAATGCCATCCATCCCCATTGCCTATTCCGTCCATCTAAAAGAGACATATGACAATATGGATATACTACTTAAGGAAATCAAATACGACAGTCATCAATGGAATGTTTGTGGAGATCTAAAAGTTATAGGAATGCTTATGGGTATGCAGTCAGGATTCACAAAATTTTGTTGTTTCCTTTGCCTGTGGGACAGTCGCGCCACTATAGAACATTACACCAAAAGTGACTGGCCACTTAGGTATACATATGTCCAGGGATAAGCAATGTCCAGTCTGTCCCTTTAGTGGATCCCCAAAAGATGTATCTGCCACCTCTTCACATTAAACTTGGTTTAATGAAGAATTTTGTTAAAGCAATGGGTAAAGTCAATTCTGAAGGGTTCCAATACCTTTCAAGGAAATTTCCGAAGGTTACTGCAGCAAAATTGAAGGAAGGAATTTTGTTGGGCCACAAATAAGGGAGGTTTTGAATGACACTGAATTTGAAAAAGTCCTAAGTCCGCTGGAATTGAAGGCTTGGCTGGCGTTCAAATGGATATGTGAAAACTTTCTTGGAAGCAACAAGTCACCTCCGTATAAGGATGGAGTCAAGAACCTCCTTGATGCCTTCAAAGAAATGGAGTGTCGAATGTCGTTAAAAATTCACTTCCTGCATTCCCACTTAGATTTCTTTCCTGAAAACCTTGGTGCAGTGAGTGACGAGCAAGGAGAGCGCTTCCATCAAGATATTCAGATGATGGAGAAGCGCTACCAAGGATATTTGAATGAAAGCATGATGGCGGACCATTGTTGGATGCTGTATCGTGACAATCCAGGCCAAATTTACAAAAGGAAATCACACTCACAGCGCTTTTAATAAAATAATTATATATTCTTTATTTATAAGTACATTGAATAAGGTATATGATGTATTTGTTGTTTAGCATTCCTAAGTGTGATCTATACATCCATAAATTTTCTTATAGCAATATCAAAAACTTTAAAAATATCAAAACCAGTGTATCTATATAACTATACGTGCTAGAAAAAAAATAAAACCAGATTCGGAATCAGCGCGAAAGATGCATTAAGAAAAGTGTGATCATTTGTGATGAGAAAAAAAAGTTTCATTTTGTTGGTCAGTGTTATTATATAATTAACTTCAATCTCACGACAAAAAATAAATGATAACGAATCATTGATAAATGCAATTCGGAAATTAAATTTCGAATTAGCAAACGATACAGCAACACAACTACCACGTCAAACAAACAAATCGGCACTGCTCTGTCCACAGTGCTTTGGATCCTCTTAAACCCGCGATTCTGACTCGCTCTTCGTACGTCCGCCACCGAGGTTTCAAGCGTTTCGAACAAAATCTGGAACTGTTAAGTACGCAGTTCCACGGGAAGGCTGAAGCTACTTTCGTGATTCATTCGTTCGGCATTGAAATAGTTTAAGGAAAAAAGGATATAATCTGATTTAAAAACTGAAAGTTCATTGAAAAAAAACAATCAGATGGGCTATTTTAAATATTTAAATATAAAGATCATAAGATCATGGGGGTGCTGCAGTTCCACGGTGCCTACCTGCGAGCCGCTCCTGTAGACTGAGTGTAGACTAGCTAACTATTTGACTGTAAATGCCTGTTAATCTGATTAACAGTGACTATCCTCACCTTCTCATGGAGAAGATGTAGCATTTAATTAGAAGAGAAAATATACATCCATAGGATGAAACTGTCAATGGTCTTTACCATAAGAAAAGGAAAAGTGAAAGTTACAGTCGAAGATGAAATTACAATTCCCCAGCATCTATTTTTGTTGTAAAAACTAGTCGCGCCTTTAACGCTGTTTGTCGCTGAGGTCTTGTGTCTGTCAATGTTGTAGTAGGATGCGTTACCGCTCCTACTGTCAAGGGAATAGTTACTGGAAGTTCAGTGGCTCCAGTTGTTACTGTCGGTGGAGAGGGCTCACCAAAGTCCATTGTTTTGGGTCCAGACTCTAGGGGTACAAAAGAGAAATGTCTCTTGTTGTGTCACCCGTTGAAGTCCTTAATTTGACCACTCTTGTTACCCGTCTGCCCCTGGTCTGAGTTCTAAAACTCTAGCCAGAGGCCAGTATTGTCCTGGAGTACTGTCATGTATGAGAACAAGGTCCCCTACCTTAATTGTGTCAGACCAATCCTTCTTAGTCATTTGTTTGTCTCTCCCTTAGACCCATCAAGTACTCAGTTTCCACTGTTTAATGAAATGAGCT
Organism: Bathynomus jamesi; assembly: GCA_023014485.1. NCBI lineage: Eukaryota > Metazoa > Arthropoda > Malacostraca > Isopoda > Cirolanidae > Bathynomus > Bathynomus jamesi. Next base: position 552,728 of record JAJOZX010000006.1, on the reverse strand, counting down.
TTAACTCTAGTTAAGTGTTGTAACTTAGTCTGGAGTTCATCATGTCGTTGAGTCCAGTTTGGGTCTTCTGAAGAGTCTCTATTGTAGTCCGGCAGGAGACTAACTTGTTCACCCCGAATCAAATGATTTGGAGTTAATGGTTCCGGGTCATTAATGTTGTCACTCACATAAGTGAGTGGTCTATTGTTGATGATGTTCTCAATCTCAGCCATGAGAGTGAGCAACTCAAACAAATGTATCTGTTCTTTACCAATTGCTTTCTTCAAGCAATTCTTTACTGTTTGTATATTCCTCTCCCAGATAGAACCATACCAAGGAGAGGCAACCGGAATATACTTCCACTTTATGTTTGAATTTTGTACATATAATTGTGTGAGTTCATTGCTTAACAAGTCGTCGATGACCTGTTCACCAGCCTTGAAATATGTAGCATTGTCAGTCCAAACTATCTTGGGTACTGAATGTCGTGCACAGAATCTCTTAAAGACAGCAACAAAAGATTCTGCTGTAGGGTCCTCCACAACATCCAGATAAACAGCTCGTGAGGCAGCACATGTAAACAGTACAATGTACATTTTTTGTTCAGTGTCAACCACCCTACAGTCAATGCTCCTGTATAGTCAATGCCTACAGTCTCAAAGGGCCTGTTGAGAGTAACTCTCTCCTCTGGCAAAGCAGGAGGACTTGGTTTCCTATAGGGCCTAGCATGAATACACCTACATGTGACACACTCACTCAGGATTGTTTTAACAGTGATCCTTCCCTTGGGTATCCAATAAGTTTTTCTTAATGCAGTTAGTGTCTGTGGTACCCCCATATGATGTACATCATTGTGTGTTAGTCTGATGATTAATGTTGTCAAATAGCTAAATCTAGGTAAAAGGATTGGATGTTTGCTTTTGTAAGACAGTTTTGATTTGTCTAATCTCCCTTTACACCTTAGAAGACCTTCCTCATCTCTGAAGAAGTTTAGATCCACAACTACTGATGGTACAGGCTTTTGTTTGTTTCCCATTAGTCAAGAATTCTAACTTTTATTGTACTCCTTTTGTTGTGCATGCCCTGTCCAATACTTGGTTGCAACTTCTGTATAATTGTGATTGTTCTTATTTAGCTGTTTGTTAATTGTAGTTAAACAGTTGTGAGCAAACCTCAAACAGTAGGCTGTGACCCTGACAAGTTTGCTGAAATCAGAATAATGTTCATAATTAGTGATTGGTTCAACCTTTTCATTCGAAAAGATTAAATTTAATGTCAAGTTAACTTGTTCCACAGGCCATTGGTCTGTATTACAGAGCCACTTAGGTCCCATGAACCAAGTTTTGTTTGACTTCATCAACTTGTAGGATAAACCTCTGGTCAGAAAGTCTGCTGGATTTTGTTTAGTTGGAACATAGTGAAAGTTGACTTGTAGGCTTTCATTAGCTTCAGCTATTTCTTTTAGCCTATTTCTTACAAAGATGTTCTTACTATTAATGCTATCATTCCGTATCCAGGCAAGACACATCTGACTGTCGAACCAGATGTGGATATCAGTCATGTTCATATCATGGTAAGCATCCTTAAGCAATGAAATGGTTTTAATGGCTAATGCAGCAGCCAATAGTTCCAGTTGAGGTATGGTTCGGGTAGGTTTGAGAGGTGCAACTTTCCCTTTTGCATAAATTAGATGACTTTCTGTAGGACTTACAAGATACGCACAGCACCCATAAGCCTGTGTGCTTGCATCAGCAAACACATGAAGTCTCTGGGGCTTATCCCTACACCCACAGCACCTTTGTATTTTAATGTTCTGCACTTTTGTTAAATCAGCAGCTAACTTCTTCCAAGATTTTGATCTTCAGTTATTATTGGATCATCGCACCCAACATTTGTCCTCCAAACTTCTTGGAGGAGAATCTTTGATTTTATTGTTGAAGGCAGGAATAGACCCATGGGGTCAAAAATTTTGAAGCCTCTAATAATATTTGTCTTTTAGTGTTTGCTTTCTCATCAAGTTTAAAACCTTTAGTGCAGACTGAATCATGACTGTTAGAAGTTGCATCTAAATACCAGTTCATACCTAAAGTTTTAACTCTGTCTGATGGCTCAGTAAGACCATTATTATCCTTTGAAATCTTTTTGTTTAAATCCGCATCATTTGAAATCCACTCTCTAAGTTCAAAGTTAGTTACCTTGTTGCATAATGTTTTGAGAGTGTTCATAGACCTCAGATAATTCAGATTTTGTTGATGTTGAGCCTATTAGATTGTCTACATAAAAATGTTCCTTGAGGAAGTTCAGTGTTAAAGAGTTATTAAACTGGTTCAAATGATGTCTAATTAGGGTTGCCAACTCCATGAAGTTTGAAAAAAGGACAAGAACATCAATTCCAATATACTGTCTACACTCTACAGGGTCAGGGAAAGAAGTAAAATTGTATTTATAATTTATTACAATTTATACTGCATGCATTTTTATTGCATATTTTCTTAAAGGAAATATTTTATTGATATACAGATATTGACCCATTGACTCATTGAGTCAAATTTATATCAGGTGACGAAATTACTATGATTAATGCGTAAATAACGTACCTATTTGTTGACACAACACTTTCGAAACTTTCTCACCTCAGGAAATTCTGGAGAATGGAGGAGAACTGAACGAATCGAGCTGGGTTCTGCAATCTACATAGAAGTGGTTGCCAAGTTTTATTTAAGAAAAGCAATCCTACAGGCCCGCTACACGGAACGTTAACATTTAAATGAAGAAATTAAGCCAGTGGCGGCTCGTGACTTTCAGTTATGGGGGTGCTGCCTCAGAAATTGCGAACAATTGTGTCGATATATATATATATATATATATATATATATATAGTACTGTACTATATGGAGAGAGAGAGAGAGAAAGTCGAATAGATAAACAGATAATACTCACTACTCAGTCATAAAAATAAGTAAAATAGTATCATAAAATCAATTATAGGGTACTTACGCTTAACGGGTAATTTCAAATTGCCAAAAAAATTTATTTATAAACAAATTCCATTCTTGTTTTTATTCTGAGCGAAAAAATATTCTAAGAAATGAAAGCTATATATTGTAATAATCCAATTACACTGGTCAACAAAGATTTTTCATCAGAGTAAAATTTGTGGTGGCTGGATAGCATGTTTCACGCTGATTCCAAAACTGTATTCAGATTTTTCTAGCACGTATAGTTTTCAAGATGAAGGCATATATATAACTACACAGATTTAACCATTTTAAATAGGCAAAATACTAATATCTCAACATTTGATTGTGTTATTTTATTGTGTTTTTTAGTTTATTCATCTTATTTATTTCAAATTATCTTAATTATACATCTTATGTATTTCAGGTGTGAGCTTTTACGTCTAGCAGCATTGTGATTCAGGTAACAACGCCGTGCTTTGTGTGTCAAAAGATCAGTCCAGTCCAAGAACTTGTTGTGTCAAGTTGGTGTACATTTTTTTTTAATTTATAGTTTGCTCAGGTCAGTCAACATGCCTCGACAATGTAAGAATGACCCCGACAAGTTCTGTTTCGTATGCGGCCAGTTGACAACTAAAACACAGCGACGAAGTATTACAACCGACATTAAGAAAATATACAAGCTATACTTTGGTTGCCATCTAGGTGACCAAGATAAACCATGGGCGCCACATCAACTCTGTTCTGGCTGTTCAAATGGATTACGTGATTGGCTTAACAAAAAGAAAGCTTCAATGCCATTTGCCATACCCATGATATGGAGGGAGCCGAGAGATCATCATGAAGACTGTTATTTTTGTAGTGTGAACTTAATGGGGTTTTCTGCCAAGAACAAACACCAGATTGTATATCCAAACTTGGATTCAGCACGTAGACCAGTAAAACATGATGAAACATTGCTCATTCCAATTCCCCTAAGTGATAGGCTAGATTCTATCATAGATGACATGGAAAGTGATGAAGGTGCAACTGGCGTTTCCGGACCATCTACAGAACCAGAGTACACTTTTGAAGGTAGACATTTAGAGCCTAAAAAGTTAACCCAAGGACAGCTGAATGATCTTGTTAGAGACTTATCGCTGTCTAAAGAGAAATCAGAGCTTCTCGCCTCAAGACTAAAGGAGAACAATTTACTTGAGAACAATGTTCGTATTAGTTACTACCGAAAGCGGAATTTTGAATTAACAGCATTCTTTTCAGTAGACGGTCCTCTCTGTTATTGCCATGACATCAATGGACTATTTACAGCCATATCTCAGACGTATGTGGCATCTGAGTGGCGCCTCTGTATTGATTCGTCGCAGAGAAGCCTGAAAGCAGTTCTTTTGCATAATGGTAATATAATGCCATCCATCCCCATTGCCTATTCCGTCCATCTAAAAGAGACATATGACAATATGGATATACTACTTAAGGAAATCAAATACGACAGTCATCAATGGAATGTTGTGGAGATCTAAAAGTTATAGGAATGCTTATGGGTATGCAGTCAGGATTCACAAAATTTGTTGTTTCCTTTGCCTGTGGGACAGTCGCGCCACTATAGAACATTACACCAAAAGTGACTGGCCACTTAGGTATACATATGTCCCAGGGATAAGCAATGTCCAGTCTGTCCCTTTAGTGGATCCCCAAAAGATGTATCTGCCACCTCTTCACATTAAACTTGGTTTAATGAAGAATTTTGTTAAAGCAATGGGTAAAGTCAATTCTGAAGGGTTCCAATACCTTTCAAGGAAATTTCCGAAGGTTACTGCAGCAAAATTGAAGGAAGGAATTTTTGTTGGGCCACAAATAAGGGAGGTTTTGAATGACACTGAATTTGAAAAAGTCCTAAGTCCGCTGGAATTGAAGGCTTGGCTGGCGTTCAAATGGATATGTGAAAACTTTCTTGGAAGCAACAAGTCACCTCCGTATAAGGATGGAGTCAAGAACCTCCTTGATGCCTTCAAAGAAATGGAGTGTCGAATGTCGTTAAAAATTCACTTCCTGCATTCCCACTTAGATTTCTTTCCTGAAAAACCTTGGTGCAGTGAGTGACGAGCAAGGAGAGCGCTTCCATCAAGATATTCAGATGATGGAGAAGCGCTACCAAGGATATTGAATGAAAGCATGATGGCGGACCATTGTTGGATGCTGTATCGTGACAATCCAGGCCAAATTTACAAAAGGAAATCACACTCACAGCGCTTTTAATAAAATAATTATATCTTTATTATAAGTACATTGAATAAGGTATATGATGTATTTGTTGTTTAGCATTCCTAAGTGTGATCTATACATCCATAAATTTTCTTATAGCAATATCAAAAACTTTAAAAATATCAAAACCAGTGTATCTATATAACTATACGTGCTAGAAAAAAAATAAAACCAGATTCGGAATCAGCGCGAAAGATGCATTAAGAAAAGTGTGATCATGTTTGTGATGAGAAAAAAAAGTTTCATTTTGTTGGTCAGTGTTATTATATAATTAACTTCAATCTCACGACAAAAAATAAATGATAACGAATCATTGATAAATGCAATTCGGAAATTAAATTTCGAATTAGCAAACGATACAGCAACACAACTACCACGTCAAACAAACAAATCGGCACTGCTCTGTCCACAGTGCTTTGGATCCTCTTAAACCCGCGATTCTGACTCGCTCTTCGTACGTCCGCCACCGAGGTTTCAAGCGTTTCGAACAAAATCTGGAACTGTTAAGTACGCAGTTCCACGGGAAGGCTGAAGCTACTTTCGTGATTCATTCGTTCGGCATTGAAATAGTTTAAGGAAAAAAGGATATAATCTGATTTAAAAACTGAAAGTTCATTGAAAAAAAACAATCAGATGGGCTATTTTAAATATTTAAATATAAAGATCATAAGATCATGGGGGTGCTGCAGTTCCACGGTGCCTACCTGCGAGCCGCTCCTGTAGACTGAGTGTAGACTAGCTAACTATTTGACTGTAAATGCCTGTTAATCTGATTAACAGTGACTATCCTCACCTTCTCATGGAGAAGATGTAGCATTTAATTAGAAGAGAAAATATACATCCATAGGATGAAACTGTCAATGGTCTTTACCATAAGAAAAGGAAAAGTGAAAGTTACAGTCGAAGATGAAATTACAATTCCCCAGCATCTATTTTTTGTTGTAAAACTAGTCGCGCCTTTAACGCTGTTTGTCGCTGAGGTCTTGTGTCTGTCAATGTTGTAGTAGGATGCGTTACCGCTCCTACTGTCAAGGGAATAGTTACTGGAAGTTCAGTGGCTCCAGTTGTTACTGTCGGTGGAGAGGGCTCACCAAAGTCCATTGTTTTGGGTCCAGACTCTAGGGGGTACAAAAGAGAAATGTCTCTTGTTGTGTCACCCGTTGAAGTCCTTAATTTGACCACTCTTGTTACCCCGTCTGCCCCTGGTCTGAGTTCTAAAACTCTAGCCAGAGGCCAGTATTGTCCTGGAGTACTGTCATGTATGAGAACAAGGTCCCCTACCTTAATTGTGTCAGACCAATCCTTCTTAGTCATTTGTTTGTCTCTCCCTTAGACCCATCAAGTACTCAGTTTTCCACTGTTTAATGAAATGAGCTTTAACTCTAGTTAAGTGTTGTAACTTAGTCTGGAGTTCATCATGTCGTTGAGTCCAGTTTGGGTCTTCTGAAGAGTCTCTATTGTAGTCCGGCAGGAGACTAACTTGTTCACCCCGAATCAAATGATTTGGAGTTAATGGTTCCGGGTCATTAATGTTGTCACTCACATAAGTGAGTGGTCTATTGTTGATGATGTTCTCAATCTCAGCCAGGAGAGTGAGCAACTCAAACAAATGTATCTGTTCTTTACCAATTGCTTTCTTCAAGCAATTCTTTACTGTTTGTATATTCCTCTCCCAGATAGAACCATACCAAGGAGAGGCAACCGGAATATACTTCCACTTTATGTTTGAATTTTGTACATATAATTGTGTGAGTTCATTGCTTAACAAGTCGTCGATGACCTGTTCACCAGCCTTGAAATATGTAGCATTGTCAGTCCAAACTATCTTGGGTACTGAATGTCGTGCACAGAATCTCTTAAAGACAGCAACAAAAGATTCTGCTGTAGGGTCCTCCACAACATCCAGATAAACAGCTCGTGAGGCAGCACATGTAAACAGTACAATGTACATTTTTTGTTCAGTGTCAACCACCCCTACAGTCAATGCTCCTGTATAGTCAATGCCTACAGTCTCAAAGGGCCTGTTGAGAGTAACTCTCTCCTCTGGCAAAGCAGGAGGACTTGGTTTCCTATAGGGCCTAGCATGAATACACCTACATGTGACACACTCACTCAGGATTGTTTTAACAGTGATCCTTCCCTTGGGTATCCAATAAGTTTTTCTTAATGCAGTTAGTGTCTGTGGTACCCCCATATGATGTACATCATTGTGTGTTAGTCTGATGATTAATGTTGTCAAATAGCTAAATCTAGGTAAAAGGATTGGATGTTTGCTTTTGTAGACAGTTTTGATTTGTCTAATCTCCCTTTACACCTTAGAAGACCTTCCTCATCTCTGAAGAAGTTTAGATCCACAACTACTGATGGTACAGGCTCTTTTGTTTGTTTCCCATTAGTCAAGAATTCTAACTCTTTATTGTACTCCTTTTGTTGTGCATGCCCTGTCCAATACTTGGTTGCAACTTCTGTATAATTGTGATTGTTCTTATTTAGCTGTTTGTTAATTGTAGTTAAACAGTGTGAGCAAACCTCAAACAGTAGGCTGTGACCCTGACAAGTTTGCTGAAATCAGAATAATGTTCATAATTAGTGATTGTTCAACCTTTTCATTCGAAAAGATTAAATTTAATGTCAAGTTAACTTGTTCCACAGGCCATTGTCTGTATTACAGAGCCACTTAGGTCCCATGAACCAAGTTTTGTTTGACTTCATCAACTTGTAGGATAAACCTCTGGTCAGAAAGTCTGCTGGATTTTGTTTAGTTGGAACATAGTGAAAGTTGACTTGTAGGCTTTCATTAGCTTCAGCTATTTCTTTTAGCCTATTTCTTACAAAGATGTTCTTACTATTAATGCTATCATTCCGTATCCAGGCAAGACACATCTGACTGTCGAACCAGATGTGGATATCAGTCATGTTCATATCATGGTAAGCATCCTTAAGCAATGAAATGGTTTTAATGGCTAATGCAGCAGCCAATAGTTCCAGTTGAGGTATGGTTCGGGTAGGTTTGAGAGGTGCAACTTTCCCTTTTGCATAAATTAGATGACTTTCTGTAGGACTTACAAGATACGCACAGCACCCATAAGCCTGTGTGCTTGCATCAGCAAACACATGAAGTCTCTGGGGCTTATCCCTAACCCACAGCACCTTTGTATTTTAATGTTCTGCACTTTTGTTAAATCAGCAGCTAACTTCTTCCAAGATTTTTGATCTTCAGTTATTATTGGATCATCGCACCCAACATTTGTCCTCCAAACTTCTTGGAGGAGAATCTTTGATTTTATTGTTGAAGGCAGGAATAGACCCATGGGGTCAAAAATTTTTGAAGCCTCTAATAATATTTGTCTTTTAGTGTTTGCTTTCTCATCAAGTTTAAAACCTTTAGTGCAGACTGAATCATGACTGTTAGAAGTTGCATCTAAATACCAGTTCATACCTAAAGTTTTAACTCTGTCTGATGGCTCAGTAAGACCATTATTATCCTTTGAAATCTTTTTGTTTAAATCCGCATCATTTGAAATCCACTCTCTAAGTTCAAAGTTAGTTACCTTGTTGCATAATGTTTTGAGAGTGTTCATAGACCTCAGATAATTCAGATTTTGTTGATGTTGAGCCTATTAGATTGTCTACATAAAAATGTTCCTTGAGGAAGTTCAGTGTTAAAGAGTTATTAAACTGGTTCAAATGATGTCTAATTAGGGTTGCCAACTCCATGAAGTTTGAAAAAAGGACAAGAACATCAATTCCAATATACTGTCTACACTCTACAGGGTCAGGGAAAGAAGTAAAATTGTATTTATAATTTATTACAATTTATACTGCATGCATTTTTATTGCATATTTTCTTAAAGGAAATATTTTTATTGATATACAGATATTGACCCATTGACTCATTGAGTCAAATTTATATCAGGTGACGAAATTACTATGATTAATGCGTAAATAACGTACCTATTTGTTGACACAACACTTTCGAAACTTTCTCACCTCAGGAAATTCTGGAGAATGGAGGAGAACTGAACGAATCGAGCTGGGTTCTGCAATCTACATAGAAGTGGTTGCCAAGTTTTATTTAAGAAAAGCAATCCTACAGGCCCGCTACACGGAACGTTAACATTTAAATGAAGAAATTAAGCCAGTGGCGGCTCGTGACTTTCAGTTAGGGGGTGCTGCCTCAGAAATTGCGAACAATTGTGTCGATTATATATATATATATAATATAATATATATATATATATATATAATATATATATATATAGTACTGTACTATATGAGAGAGAGAGAGAGAGAAAGTCGAATAGATAAACAGATAACTACTCACTACTCAGTCATAAAAATAAGTAAAATAGTATCATAAAATCAATTATAGGGTACTTACGCTTAACGGGTAATTTCAAATTTGCCAAAAAAATTTATTTATAAACAAATTCCATTCTTGTTTTTATTCTGAGCGAAAAAATATTCTAAGAAATGAAAGCTATATATTGTAATAATCCAATTACACTGGTCAACAAAGATTTTTCATCAGAGTAAATTTGTGGTGGCTGGATAGCATGTTTCACGCTGATTCCAAAACTGTATTCAGATTTTTTCTAGCACGTATAGTTTTCAAGATGAAGGCATATATATAACTACACAGATTTAACCATTTTAAATAGGCAAAATACTAATATCTCAACATTTGATTGTGTTTATTTTATTGTGTTTTTTTAGTTTATTCATCTTATTTATTTCAATTATCTTAATTATACATCTTATGTATTTCAGGTGTGAGCTTTTACGTCTAGCAGCATTGTGATTCAGGTAACAACGCCGTGCTTTGTGTGTCAAAAGATCAGTCCAGTCCAAGAACTTGTTGTGTCAAGTTGGTGTACATTTTTTTTAATTTATAGTTTGCTCAGGTCAGTCAACATGCCTCGACAATGTAAGAATGACCCCGACAAGTTCTGTTTCGTATGCGGCCAGTTGACAACTAAAACACAGCGACGAAGTATTACAACCGACATTAAGAAAATATACAAGCTATACTTTGGTTGCCATCTAGGTGACCAAGATAAACCATGGGCGCCACATCAACTCTGTTCTGGCTGTTCAAATGGATTACGTGATTGGCTTAACAAAAAGAAAGCTTCAATGCCATTTGCCATACCCATGATATGGAGGGAGCCGAGAGATCATCATGAAGACTGTTATTTTTGTAGTGTGAACTTAATGGGGTTTTCTGCCAAGAACAAACACCAGATTGTATATCCAAACTTGGATTCAGCACGTAGACCAGTAAAACATGATGAAACATTGCTCATTCCAATTCCCCTAAGTGATAGGCTAGATTCTATCATAGATGACATGGAAAGTGATGAAGGTGCAACTGGCGTTTCCGGACCATCTACAGAACCAGAGTACACTTTTGAAGGTAGACATTTAGAGCCTAAAAAGTTAACCCAAGGACAGCTGAATGATCTTGTTAGAGACTTATCGCTGTCTAAAGAGAAATCAGAGCTTCTCGCCTCAAGACTAAAGGAGAACAATTTACTTGAGAACAATGTTCGTATTAGTTACTACCGAAAGCGGAATTTTGAATTAACAGCATTCTTTTCAGTAGACGGTCCTCTCTGTTATTGCCATGACATCAATGGACTATTTACAGCCATATCTCAGACGTATGTGGCATCTGAGTGGCGCCTCTTTATTGATTCGTCGCAGAGAAGCCTGAAAGCAGTTCTTTTGCATAATGGTAATATAATGCCATCCATCCCCATTGCCCATTCCGTCCATCTAAAAGAGACATATGACAATATGGATATACTACTTAAGGAAATCAAATACGACAGTCATCAATGGAATGTTTGTGGAGATCTAAAAGTTATAGGAATGCTTATGGGTATGCAGTCAGGATTCACAAAATTTTGTTGTTTCCTTTGCCTGTGGGACAGTCGCGCCACTATAGAACATTACACCAAAAGTGACTGGCCACTTAGGTATACATATGTCCCAGGGATAAGCAATGTCCAGTCTGTCCCTTTAGTGGATCCCCAAAAGATCTATCTGCCACCTCTTCACATTAAACTTGGTTTAATGAAGAATTTTGTTAAAGCAATGGGTAAAGTCAATTCTGAAGGGTTCCAATACCTTTCAAGGAAATTTCCGAAGGTTACTGCAGCAAAATTGAAGGAAGGAATTTTTGTTGGGCCACAAATAAGGGAGGTTTTGAATGACACTGAATTTGAAAAAGTCCTAAGTCCGCTGGAATTGAAGGCTTGGCTGGCGTTCAAATGGATATGTGAAAACTTTCTTGGAAGCAACAAGTCACCTGCGTATAAGGATGGAGTCAAGAACCTCCTTGATGCCTTCAAAGAAATGGAGTGTCGAATGTCGTTAAAAATTCACTTCCTGCATTCCCACTTAGATTTCTTTCCTGAAAACCTTGGTGCAGTGAGTGACGAGCAAGGAGAGCGCTTCCATCAAGATATTCAGATGATGGAGAAGCGCTACCAAGGATATTTGAATGAAAGCATGATGGCGGACCATTGTTGGATGCTGTATCGTGACAATCCAGGCCAAATTTACAAAAGGAAATCACACTCACAGCGCTTTTAATAAAATAATTATATATTCTTTATTTATAAGTACATTGAATAAGGTATATGATGTATTTGTTGTTTAGCATTCCTAAGTGTGATCTATACATCCATAAATTTTCTTATAGCAATATCAAAAACTTTAAAAATATCAAAACCAGTGTATCTATATAACTATACGTGCTAGAAAAAAAATAAAACCAGATTCGGAATCAGCGCGAAAGATGCATTAAGAAAAGTGTGATCATGTTTGTGATGAGAAAAAAAAGTTTCATTTTGTTGGTCAGTGTTATTATATAATTAACTTCAATCTCACGACAAAAAATAAATGATAACGAATCATTGATAAATGCAATTCAGAAATTAAATTTCGAATTAGCAAACGATACAGCAACACAACTACCACGTCAAACAAACAAATCGGCACTGCTCTGTCCACAGTGCTTTGGATCCTCTTAAACCCGCGATTCTGACTCGCTCTTCGTACGTCCGCCACCGAGGTTTCAAGCGTTTCGAACAAAATCTGGAACTGTTAAGTACGCAGTTCCACGGGAAGGCTGAAGCTACTTTCGTGATTCATTCGTTCGGCATTGAAATAGTTTAAGGAAAAAAGGATATAATCTGATTTAAAAACTGAAAGTTCATTGAAAAAAAACAATCAGATGGGCTATTTTAAATATTTAAATATAAAGATCATAAGATCATGGGGGTGCTGCAGTTCCACGGTGCCTACCTGCGAGCCGCTCCTGTAGACTGAGTGTAGACTAGCTAACTATTTGACTGTAAATGCCTGTTAATCTGATTAACAGTGACTATCCTCACCTTCTCATGGAGAAGATGTAGCATTTAATTAGAAGAGAAAATATACATCCATAGGATGAAACTGTCAATGGTCTTTACCATAAGAAAAGGAAAAGTGAAAGTTACAGTCGAAGATGAAATTACAATTCCCCAGCATCTATTTTTTGTTGTAAAACTAGTCGCGCCTTTAACGCTGTTTGTCGCTGAGGTCTTGTGTCTGTCAATGTTGTAGTAGGATGCGTTACCGCTCCTACTGTCAAGGGAATAGTTACTGGAAGTTCAGTGGCTCCAGTTGTTACTGTCGGTGGAGAGGGCTCACCAAAGTCCATTGTTTTGGGTCCAGACTCTAGGGGGTACAAAAGAGAAATGTCTCTTGTTGTGTCACCCGTTGAAGTCCTTAATTTGACCACTCTTGTTACCCCGTCTGCCCCTGGTCTGAGTTCTAAAACTCTAGCCAGAGGCCAGTATTGTCCTGGAGTACTGTCATGTATGAGAACAAGGTCCCCTACCTTAATTGTGTCAGACCAATCCTTCTTAGTCATTTTTTGTCTCTCCCTTAGACCCATCAAGTACTCAGTTTTCCACTGTTTAATGAAATGAGCTTTAACTCTAGTTAAGTGTTGTAACTTAGTCTAGAGTTCATCATGTCGTTGAGTCCAGTTTGGGTCTTCTGAAGAGTCTCTATTGTAGTCCGGCAGGAGACTAACTTGTTCACCCCGAATCAAATGATTTGGAGTTAATGGTTCCGGGTCATTAATGTTGTCACTCACATAAGTGAGTGGTCTAGTTGTTGATGATGTTCTCAATCTCAGCCAGGAGAGTGAGCAACTCAAACAAATGTATCTGTTCTTTACCAATTGCTTTCTTCAAGCAATTCTTTACTGTTTGTATATTCCTCTCCAGATAGAACCATACCAAGGAGAGGCAACCGGAATATACTTCCACTTTATGTTTGAATTTTGTACATATAATTGTGTGAGTTCATTGCTTAACAAGTCGTCGATGACCTGTTCACCAGCCTTGAAATATGTAGCATTGTCAGTCCAAACTATCTTGGGTACTGAATGTCGTGCACAGAATCTCTTAAAGACAGCAACAAAAGATTCTGCTGTAGGGTCCTCCACAACATCCAGATAAACAGCTCGTGAGGCAGCACATGTAAACAGTACAATGTACATTTTTTGTTCAGTGTCAACCACCCCTACAGTCAATGCTCCTGTATAGTCAATGCCTACAGTCTCAAAGGGCCTGTTGAGAGTAACTCTCTCCTCTGGCAAAGCAGGAGGACTTGGTTTCCTATAGGGCCTAGCATGAATACACCTACATGTGACACACTCACTCAGGATTGTTTTAACAGTGATCCTTCCCTTGGGTATCCAATAAGTTTTTCTTAATGCAGTTAGTGTCTGTGGTACCCCCATATGATGTACATCATTGTGTGTTAGTCTGATGATTAATGTTGTCAAATAGCTAAATCTAGGTAAAAGGATTGGATGTTTGCTTTTGTAAGACAGTTTTGATTTGTCTAATCTCCCTTTACACCTTAGAAGACCTTCCTCATCTCTGAAGAAGTTTAGATCCACAACTACTGATGGTACAGGCTCTTTTGTTTGTTTCCCATTAGTCAAGAATTCTAACTCTTTATTGTACTCCTTTTGTTGTGCATGCCCTGTCCAATACTTGGTTGCAACTTCTGTATAATTGTGATTGTTCTTATTTAGCTGTTTGTTAATTGTAGTTAAACAGTTGTGAGCAAACCTCAAACAGTAGGCTGTGACCCTGACAAGTTTGCTGAAATCAGAATAATGTTCATAATTAGTGATTGGTTCAACCTTTTCATTCGAAAAGATTAAATTTAATGTCAAGTTAACTTGTTCCACAGGCCATTGGTCTGTATTACAGAGCCACTTAGGTCCCATGAACCAAGTTTTGTTTGACTTCATCAACTTGTAGGATAAACCTCTGGTCAGAAAGTCTGCTGGATTTTGTTTAGTTGGAACATAGTGAAAGTTGACTTGTAGGCTTTCATTAGCTTCAGCTATTTCTTTTAGCCTATTTCTTACAAAGATGTTCTTACTATTAATGCTATCATTCCGTATCCAGGCAAGACACATCTGACTGTCGAACCAGATGTGGATATCAGTCATGTTCATATCATGGTAAGCATCCTTAAGCAATGAAATGGTTTTAATGGCTAATGCAGCAGCCAATAGTTCCAGTTGAGGTATGGTTCGGGTAGGTTTGAGAGGTGCAACTTTCCCTTTTGCATAAATTAGATGACTTTCTGTAGGACTTACAAGATACGCACAGCACCCATAAGCCTGTGTGCTTGCATCAGCAAACACATGAAGTCTCTGGGGCTTATCCCTAACCCACAGCACCTTTGTATTTTAATGTTCTGCACTTTTGTTAAATCAGCAGCTAACTTCTTCCAAGATTTTTGATCTTCAGTTATTATTGGATCATCGCACCCAACATTTGTCCTCCAAACTTCTTGGAGGAGAATCTTTGATTTTATTGTTGAAGGCAGGAATAGACCCATGGGGTCAAAAATTTTTGAAGCCTCTAATAATATTTGTCTTTTAGTGTTTGCTTTCTCATCAAGTTTAAAACCTTTAGTGCAGACTGAATCATGACTGTTAGAAGTTGCATCTAAATACCAGTTCATACCTAAAGTTTTAACTCTGTCTGATGGCTCAGTAAGACCATTATTATCCTTTAAAATCTTTTTGTTTAAATCCGCATCATTTGAAATCCACTCTCTAAGTTCAAAGTTAGTTACCTTGTTGCATAATGTTTTGAGAGTGTTCATAGACCTCAGATAATTCAGATTTTGTTGATGTTGAGCCTATTAGATTGTCTACATAAAAATGTTCCTTGAGGAAGTTCAGTGTTAAAGAGTTATTAAACTGGTTCAAATGATGTCTAATTAGGGTTGCCAACTCCATGAAGTTTGAAAAAAAGGACAAGAAAATCAATTCCAATATACTGTCTACACTCTACAGGGTCAGGGAAAGAAGTAAAATTGTATTTATAATTTATTACAATTTATACTGCATGCATTTTTATTGCATATTTTCTTAAAGGAAATATTTTTATTGATATACAGATATTGACCCATTGACTCATTGAGTCAAATTTATATCAGGTGACGAAATTACTATGATTAATGCGTAAAATAACGTACCTATTTGTTGACACAACACTTTCGAAACTTTCTCACCTCAGGAAATTCTGGAGAATGGAGGAGAACTGAACGAATCGAGTGGGTTCTGCAATCTACATAGAAGTGGTTGCCAAGTTTTATTTAAGAAAAGCAATCCTACAGGCCCGCTACACGGAACGTTAACATTTAAATGAAGAAATTAAGCCAGTGGCGGCTCGTGACTTTCAGTTATGGGGGTGCTGCCTCAGAAATTGCGAACAATTGTGTCGATTATATATATATATATATATATATATATATATATATATATATATATATAGTACTGTACTATATGAGAGAGAGAGAGAGAGAAAGTCGAATAGAATAAACAGATAACTACTCACTACTCAGTCATAAAAATAAGTAAAATAGTATCATAAAAATCAATTATAGGGTACTTACGCTTAACGGGTAATTTCAAATTTGCCAAAAAATTTTATTTATAAACAAATTCCATTCTTGTTTTTATTCTGAGCGAAAAAATTTCTAAGAAATGAAAGCTATATTTGTAATAATCCAATTACACTGGTCAACAAGATTTTTCATCAGAGTAAAATTTGTGGTGGCTGGATAGCATGTTTCACGCTGATTCCAAAACTGTATTCAGATTTTTTCTAGCACGTATAGTTTTCAAGATGAAGGCATATATATAACTACACAGATTTAACCATTTTTAAATAGGCAAAATACTAATATCTCAACATTTGATTGTGTTTATTTTATTGTGTTTTTTTAGTTTATTCATCTTATTTATTTCAATTATCTTAATTATACATCTTATGTATTTCAGGTGTGAGCTTTTACGTCTAGCAGCATTGTGATTCAGGTAACAACGCCGTGCTTTGTGTGTCAAAAGATCAGTCCAGTCCAAGAACTTGTTGTGTCAAGTTGGTGTACATTTTTTTTTAATTTATAGTTTGCTCAGGTCAGTCAACATGCCTCGACAATGTAAGAATGACCCCGACAAGTTCTGTTTCGTATGCGGCCAGTTGACAACTAAAACACAGCGACGAAGTATTACAACCGACATTAAGAAAATATACAAGCTATACTTTGGTTGCCATCTAGGTGACCAAGATAAACCATGGGCGCCACATCAACTCTGTTCTGGCTGTTCAAATGGATTACGTGATTGGCTTAACAAAAAGAAAGCTTCAATGCCATTTGCCATACCATGATATGGAGGGAGCCGAGAGATCATCATGAAGACTGTTATTTTTGTAGTGTGAACTTAATGGGGTTTTCTGCCAAGAACAAACACCAGATTGTATATCCAAACTTGGATTCAGCACGTAGACCAGTAAAACATGATGAAACATTGCTCATTCCAATTCCCCTAAGTGATAGGCTAGATTCTATCATAGATGACATGGAAAGTGATGAAGGTGCAACTGGCGTTTCCGGACCATCTACAGAACCAGAGTACACTTTTGAAGGTAGACATTTAGAGCCTAAAAAGTTAACCCAAGGACAGCTGAATGATCTTGTTAGAGACTTATCGCTGTCTAAAGAGAAATCAGAGCTTCTCGCCTCAAGACTAAAGGAGAACAATTTACTTGAGAACAATGTTCGTATTAGTTACTACCGAAAGCGGAATTTTGAATTAACAGCATTCTTTTCAGTAGACGGTCCTCTCTGTTATTGCCATGACATCAATGGACTATTTACAGCCATATCTCAGACGTATGTGGCATCTGAGTGGCGCCTCTTTATTGATTCGTCGCAGAGAAGCCTGAAAGCAGTTCTTTTGCATAATGGTAATATAATGCCATCCATCCCCATTGCCCATTCCGTCCATCTAAAAGAGACATATGACAATATGGATATACTACTTAAGGAAATCAAATACGACAGTCATCAATGGAATGTTTGTGGAGATCTAAAAGTTATAGGAATGCTTATGGGTATGCAGTCAGGATTCACAAAATTTTGTTGTTTCCTTTGCCTGTGGGACAGTCGCGCCACTATAGAACATTACACCAAAAGTGACTGGCCACTTAGGTATACATATGTCCCAGGGATAAGCAATGTCCAGTCTGTCCCTTTAGTGGATCCCCAAAAGATCTATCTGCCACCTCTTCACATTAAACTTGGTTTAATGAAGAATTTTGTTAAAGCAATGGGTAAAGTCAATTCTGAAGGGTTCCAATACCTTTCAAGGAAATTTCCGAAGGTTACTGCAGCAAAATTGAAGGAAGGAATTTTTGTTGGGCCACAAATAAGGGAGGTTTTGAATGACACTGAATTTGAAAAAGTCCTAAGTCCGCTGGAATTGAAGGCTTGGCTGGCGTTCAAATGGATATGTGAAAACTTTCTTGGAAGCAACAAGTCACCTGCGTATAAGGATGGAGTCAAGAACCTCCTTGATGCCTTCAAAGAAATGGAGTGTCGAATGTCGTTAAAAATTCACTTCCTGCATTCCCACTTAGATTTCTTTCCTGAAAACCTTGGTGCAGTGAGTGACGAGCAAGGAGAGCGCTTCCATCAAGATATTCAGATGATGGAGAAGCGCTACCAAGGATATTGAATGAAAGCATGATGGCGGACCATTGTTGGATGCTGTATCGTGACAATCCAGGCCAAATTTACAAAAGGAAATCACACTCACAGCGCTTTTAATAAAATAATTATATATTCTTTATTTATAAGTACATTGAATAAGGTATATGATGTATTTGTTGTTTAGCATTCCTAAGTGTGATCTATACATCCATAAATTTTCTTATAGCAATATCAAAAACTTTAAAAATATCAAAACCAGTGTATCTATATAACTATACGTGCTAGAAAATAAATAAAAACCAGATTCGGAATCAGCGCGAAAGATGCATTAAGAAAAGTGTGATCATGTTTGTGATGAGAAAACAAGTTTCATTTTGTTGGTCAGTGTTATTATATAATAAACTTCAATCTCACGACAAAAAATAAATGATAACGAATCATTGATAAATGCAATTCGGAAATTAAATTTCGAATTAGCAAACGATACAGCAACACAACTACCACGTCAAACAAACAAATCGGCACTGCTCTGTCCACAGTGCTTTGGATCCTCTTAAACCCGCGATTCTGACTCGCTCTTCGTACGTCCGCCACCGAGGTTTCAAGCGTTTCGAACAAAATCTGGAACTGTTAAGTACGCAGTTCCACGGGAAGGCTGAAGCTACTTTCGTGATTCATTCGTTCGGCATTGAAATAGTTTAAGGAAAAAAGGATATAATCTGATTTAAAAACTGAAAGTTCATTGAAAAAAACAATCAGATGGGCTATTTTAAATATTTAAATATAAAGATCATAAGATCATGGGGTGCTGCAGTTCCACGGTGCCTACCTGCGAGCCGCTCCTGTAGACTGAGTGTAGACTAGCTAACTATTTGACTGTAAATGCCTGTTAATCTGATTAACAGTGACTATCCTCACCTTCTCATGGAGAAGATGTAGCATTTAATTAGAAGAAAAATATACATCCATAGGATGAAACTGTCAATGGTCTTTACCATAAGAAAAGGAAAAGTGAAAGTTACAGTCGAAGATGAAATTACAATTCCCCAGCATCTATTTTTTGTTGAAAACTAGTCGCGCCTTTAACGCTGTTTGTCGCTGAGGTCTTGTGTCTGTCAATGTTGTAGTAGGATGCGTTACCGCTCCTACTGTCAAGGGAATAGTTACTGGAAGTTCAGTGGCTCCAGTTGTTACTGTCGGTGGAGAGGGCTCACCAAAGTCCATTGTTTTGGGTCCAGACTCTAGGGGGTACAAAAGAGAAATGTCTCTTGTTGTTCACCCGTTGAAGTCCTTAATTTGACCACTCTTGTTACCCCGTCTGCCCCTGGTCTGAGTTCTAAAACTCTAGCCAGAGGCCAGTATTGTCCTGGAGTACTGTCATGTATGAGAACAAGGTCCCCTACCTTAATTGTGCAGACCAATCCTTCTTAGTCATTTGTTTTGTCTCTCCCTTAGACCCATCAAGTACTCAGTTTTTCCACTGTTTAATGAAATGAGCTTTAACTCTAGTTAAGTGTTGTAACTTAGTCTGGAGTTCATCATGTCGTTGAGTCCAGTTTGGGTCTTCTGAAGAGTCTCTATTGTAGTCCGGCAGGAGACTAACTTGTTCACCCCGAATCAAATGATTTGGAGTTAATGGTTCCGGGTCATTAATGTGTCACTCACATAAGTGAGTGGTCTATTGTTGATGATGTTCTCAATCTCAGCCATGAGAGTGAGCAACTCAAACAAATGTATCTGTTCTTTACCAATTGCTTTCTTCAAGCAATTCTTTACTGTTGTGTATTTCTCCCCAGATAGAACCATACCAAGGAGAGGCAACCGGAATATACTTCCACTTTATGTTTGAATTTTGTACATATAATTGTGTGAGTTCATTGCTTAACAAGTCGTCGATGACCTGTTCACCAGCCTTGAAATATGTAGCATTGTCAGTCCAAACTATCTTGGGTACTGAATGTCGTGCACAGAATCTCTAAAGACAGCAACAAAAGATTCTGCTGTAGGGTCCTCCACAACATCCAGATAAACAGCTCGTGAGGCAGCACATGTAAACAGTACAATGTACATTTTTTGTTCAGTGTCAACCACCCCTACAGTCAATGCTCCTGTATAGTCAATGCCTACAGTCTCAAAGGGCCTGTTGAGAGTAACTCTCTCCTCTGGCAAAGCAGGAGGACTTGGTTTCTATAGGGCCTAGCATGAATACACCTACATGTGACACACTCACTCAGGATTGTTTTAACAGTGATCCTTCCCTTGGGTATCCAATAAGTTTCTTAATGCAGTTAGTGTCTGTGGTACCCCCATATGATGTACATCATTGTGTGTTAGTCTGATGATTAATGTTGTCAAATAGCTAAATCTAGGTAAAAGGATTGGATGTTTGCTTTTGTAAGACAGTTTTGATTTGTCTAATCTCCCTTTACACCTTAGAAGACCTTCCTCATCTCTGAAGAAGTTTAGATCCACAACTACTGATGGTACAGGCTCTTTTGTTTGTTTCCCCATTAGTCAAGAATTCTAACTCTTTATTGTACTCCTTTTGTTGTGCATGCCCTGTCAATACTTGGTTGCAACTTCTGTATAATTGTGATTGTTCTTATTTAGCTGTTTGTTAATTGTAGTTAAACAGTTGTGAGCAAACCTCAAACAGTAGGCTGTGACCCTGACAAAGTTTGCTGAAATCAGAATAATGTTCATAATTAGTGATTGGTTCAACCTTTTCATTCGAAAAGATTAAATTTATGTCAAGTTAACTTGTTCCACAGGCCATTGGTCTGTATTACAGAGCCACTTTAGGTCCCATGAACCAAGTTTTGTTTGACTTCATCAACTTGTAGGATAAACCTCTGGTCAGAAAGTCTGCTGGATTTTGTTTAGTTGGAACATAGTGAAAGTTGACTTGTAGGCTTTCATTAGCTTCAGCTATTTCTTTTAGCCTATTTCTTACAAAGATGTTCTTACTATTAATGCTATCATTCCGTATCCAGGCAAGACACATCTGACTGTCGAACCAGATGTGGATATCAGTCATGTTCATATCATGGTAAGCATCCTTAAGCAATGAAATGGTTTTAATGGCTAATGCAGCAGCCAATAGTTCCAGTTGAGGTATGGTTCGGGTAGGTTTGAGAGGTGCAACTTTCCCTTTTGCATAAATTAGATGACTTTCTGTAGGACTTACAAGATACGCACAGCACCCATAAGCCTGTGTGCTTGCATCAGCAAACACATGAAGTCTCTGGGGCTTATCCCTAAACCCACAGCACCTTTGTATTTTAATGTTCTGCACTTTTGTTAAATCAGCAGCTAACTTCTTCCAAGATTTTTGATCTTCAGTTATTATTGGATCATCGCACCCAACATTTGTCCTCCAAACTTCTTGGAGGAGAATCTTTGATTTTATTGTTGAAGGCAGGAATAGACCCATGGGGTCAAAAATTTTTGAAGCCTCTAATAATATTTGTCTTTTAGTGTTTGCTTTCTCATCAAGTTTAAAACCTTTAGTGCAGACTGAATCATGACTGTTAGAAGTTGCATCTAAATACCAGTTCATACCTAAAGTTTTAACTCTGTCTGATGGCTCAGTAAGACCATTATTATCCTTTAAAATCTTTTTGTTTAAATCCGCATCATTTGAAATCCACTCTCTAAGTTCAAAGTTAGTTACCTTGTTGCATAATGTTTTGAGAGTGTTCATAGACCTCAGATAATTCAGATTTTGTTGATGTTGAGCCTATTAGATTGTCTACATAAAAATGTTCCTTGAGGAAGTTCAGTGTTAAAGAGTTATTAAACTGGTTCAAATGATGTCTAATTAGGGTTGCCAACTCCATGAAGTTTGAAAAAAGGACAAGAACATCAATTCCAATATACTGTCTACACTCTACAGGGTCAGGGAAAGAAGTAAAATTGTATTTATAATTTATTACAATTTATACTGCATGCATTTTTATTGCATATTTTCTTAAAGGAAATATTTTTATTGATATACAGATATTGACCCATTGACTCATTGAGTCAAATTTATATCAGGTGACGAAATTACTATGATTAATGCGTAAATAACGTACCTATTTGTTGACACAACACTTTCGAAACTTTCTCACCTCAGGAAATTCTGGAGAATGGAGGAGAACTGAACGAATCGAGCTGGGTTCTGCAATCTACATAGAAGTGGTTGCCAAGTTTTATTTAAGAAAAGCAATCCTACAGGCCCGCTACACGGAACGTTAACATTTAAATGAAGAAATTAAGCCAGTGGCGGCTCGTGACTTTCAGTTATGGGGGTGCTGCCTCAGAAATTGCGAACAATTGTGTCGATTATATATATATATATATATATATATATATATATATATATATATATATATATAGTACTGTACTATATGAGAGAGAGAGAGAGAAAGTCGAATAGATAAACAGATAACTACTCACTACTCAGTCATAAAAATAAGTAAAATAGTATCATAAAATCAATTATAGGGTACTTACGCTTAACGGGTAATTTCAAATTTGCCAAAAAATTTTATTTATAAACAAATTCCATTCTTGTTTTTATTCTGAGCGAAAAAATATTCTAAGAAATGAAAGCTATATATTGTAATAATCCAATTACACTGGTCAACAAAGATTTTTCATCAGAGTAAAATTTGTGGTGGCTGGATAGCATGTTTCACGCTGATTCCAAAACTGTATTCAGATTTTTTCTAGCACGTATAGTTTTCAAGATGAAGGCATATATATAACTACACAGATTTAACCATTTTAAATAGGCAAAATACTAATATCTCAACATTTGATTGTGTTTATTTTATTGTGTTTTTTTAGTTTATTCATCTTATTTATTTCAATTATCTTAATTATACATCTTATGTATTTCAGGTGTGAGCTTTTACGTCTAGCAGCATTGTGATTCAGGTAACAACGCCGTGCTTTGTGTGTCAAAAGATCAGTCCAGTCCAAGAACTTGTTGTGTCAAGTTGGTGTACATTTTTTTTTAATTTATAGTTTGCTCAGGTCAGTCAACATGCCTCGACAATGTAAGAATGACCCCGACAAGTTCTGTTTCGTATGCGGCCAGTTGACAACTAAAACACAGCGACGAAGTATTACAACCGACATTAAGAAAATATACAAGCTATACTTTGGTTGCCATCTAGGTGACCAAGATAAACCATGGGCGCCACATCAACTCTGTTCTGGCTGTTCAAATGGATTACGTGATTGGCTTAACAAAAAGAAAGCTTCAATGCCATTTGCCATACCCATGATATGGAGGGAGCCGAGAGATCATCATGAAGACTGTTATTTTTGTAGTGTGAACTTAATGGGGTTTTCTGCCAAGAACAAACACCAGATTGTATATCCAAACTTGGATTCAGCACGTAGACCAGTAAAACATGATGAAACATTGCTCATTCCAATTCCCCTAAGTGATAGGCTAGATTCTATCATAGATGACATGGAAAGTGATGAAGGTGCAACTGGCGTTTCCGGACCATCTACAGAACCAGAGTACACTTTTGAAGGTAGACATTTAGAGCCTAAAAAGTTAACCCAAGGACAGCTGAATGATCTTGTTAGAGACTTATCGCTGTCTAAAGAGAAATCAGAGCTTCTCGCCTCAAGACTAAAGGAGAACAATTTACTTGAGAACAATGTTCGTATTAGTTACTACCGAAAGCGGAATTTTGAATTAACAGCATTCTTTTCAGTAGACGGTCCTCTCTGTTATTGCCATGACATCAATGGACTATTTACAGCCATATCTCAGACGTATGTGGCATCTGAGTGGCGCCTCTTTATTGATTCGTCGCAGAGAAGCCTGAAAGCAGTTCTTTTGCATAATGGTAATATAATGCCATCCATCCCCATTGCCCATTCCGTCCATCTAAAAGAGACATATGACAATATGGATATACTACTTAAGGAAATCAAATACGACAGTCATCAATGGAATGTTTGTGGAGATCTAAAAGTTATAGGAATGCTTATGGGTATGCAGTCAGGATTCACAAAATTTTGTTGTTTCCTTTGCCTGTGGGACAGTCGCGCCACTATAGAACATTACACCAAAAGTGACTGGCCACTTAGGTATACATATGTCCCAGGGATAAGCAATGTCCAGTCTGTCCCTTTAGTGGATCCCCAAAAGATCTATCTGCCACCTCTTCACATTAAACTTGGTTTAATGAAGAATTTTGTTAAAGCAATGGGTAAAGTCAATTCTGAAGGGTTCCAATACCTTTCAAGGAAATTTCCGAAGGTTACTGCAGCAAAATTGAAGGAAGGAATTTTTGTTGGGCCACAAATAAGGGAGGTTTTGAATGACACTGAATTTGAAAAAGTCCTAAGTCCGCTGGAATTGAAGGCTTGGCTGGCGTTCAAATGGATATGTGAAAACTTTCTTGGAAGCAACAAGTCACCTGCGTATAAGGATGGAGTCAAGAACCTCCTTGATGCCTTCAAAGAAATGGAGTGTCGAATGTCGTTAAAAATTCACTTCCTGCATTCCCACTTAGATTTCTTTCCTGAAAACCTTGGTGCAGTGAGTGACGAGCAAGGAGAGCGCTTCCATCAAGATATTCAGATGATGGAGAAGCGCTACCAAGGATATTTGAATGAAAGCATGATGGCGGACCATTGTTGGATGCTGTATCGTGACAATCCAGGCCAAATTTACAAAAGGAAATCACACTCACAGCGCTTTTAATAAAATAATTATATATTCTTTATTTATAAGTACATTGAATAAGGTATATGATGTATTTGTTGTTTAGCATTCCTAAGTGTGATCTATACATCCATAAATTTTCTTATAGCAATATCAAAAACTTTAAAAATATCAAAACCAGTGTATCTATATAACTATACGTGCTAGAAAAAAAATAAAACCAGATTCGGAATCAGCGCGAAAGATGCATTAAGAAAAGTGTGATCATGTTTGTGATGAGAAAAAAAAGTTTCATTTTGTTGGTCAGTGTTATTATATAATTAACTTCAATCTCACGACAAAAAATAAATGATAACGAATCATTGATAAATGCAATTCGGAAATTAAATTTCGAATTAGCAAACGATACAGCAACACAACTACCACGTCAAACAAACAAATCGGCACTGCTCTGTCCACAGTGCTTTGGATCCTCTTAAACCCGCGATTCTGACTCGCTCTTCGTACGTCCGCCACCGAGGTTTCAAGCGTTTCGAACAAAATCTGGAACTGTTAAGTACGCAGTTCCACGGGAAGGCTGAAGCTACTTTCGTGATTCATTCGTTCGGCATTGAAATAGTTTAAGGAAAAAAGGATATAATCTGATTTAAAAACTGAAAGTTCATTGAAAAAAAACAATCAGATGGGCTATTTTAAATATTTAAATATAAAGATCATAAGATCATGGGGGTGCTGCAGTTCCACGGTGCCTACCTGCGAGCCGCTCCTGTAGACTGAGTGTAGACTAGCTAACTATTTGACTGTAAATGCCTGTTAATCTGATTAACAGTGACTATCCTCACCTTCTCATGGAGAAGATGTAGCATTTAATTAGAAGAGAAAATATACATCCATAGGATGAAACTGTCAATGGTCTTTACCATAAGAAAAGGAAAAGTGAAAGTTACAGTCGAAGATGAAATTACAATTCCCCAGCATCTATTTTTTGTTGTAAAACTAGTCGCGCCTTTAACGCTGTTTGTCGCTGAGGTCTTGTGTCTGTCAATGTTGTAGTAGGATGCGTTACCGCTCCTGTCAAGGGAATAGTTACTGGAAGTTCAGTGGCTCCAGTTGTTACTGTCGGTGGAGAGGGCTCACCAAAGTCCATTGTTTTGGGTCCAGACTCTAGGGGGTACAAAAGAGAAATGTCTCTTGTTGTGTCACCCGTTGAAGTCCTTAATTTGACCACTCTTGTTACCCCGTCTGCCCCTGGTCTGAGTTCTAAAACTCTAGCCAGAGGCCAGTATTGTCCTGGAGTACTGTCATGTATGAGAACAAGGTCCCCTACCTTAATTGTGTCAGACCAATCCTTCTTAGTCATTTGTTTGTCTCTCCCTTAGACCCATCAAGTACTCAGTTTTCCACTGTTTAATGAAATGAGCTTTAACTCTAGTTAAGTGTTGTAACTTAGTCTGGAGTTCATCATGTCGTTGAGTCCAGTTTGGGTCTTCTGAAGAGTCTCTATTGTAGTCCGGCAGGAGACTAACTTGTTCACCCCGAATCAAATGATTTGGAGTTAATGGTTCCGGGTCATTAATGTTGTCACTCACATAAGTGAGTGGTCTATTGTTGATGATGTTCTCAATCTCAGCCAGGAGAGTGAGCAACTCAAACAAATGTATCTGTTCTTTACCAATTGCTTTCTTCAAGCAATTCTTTACTGTTTGTATATTCCTCTCCCAGATAGAACCATACCAAGGAGAGGCAACCGGAATATACTTCCACTTTATGTTTGAATTTTGTACATATAATTGTGTGAGTTCATTGCTTAACAAGTCGTCGATGACCTGTTCACCAGCCTTGAAATATGTAGCATTGTCAGTCCAAACTATCTTGGGTACTGAATGTCGTGCACAGAATCTCTTAAAGACAGCAACAAAAGATTCTGCTGTAGGGTCCTCCACAACATCCAGATAAACAGCTCGTGAGGCAGCACATGTAAACAGTACAATGTACATTTTTTGTTCAGTGTCAACCACCCCTACAGTCAATGCTCCTGTATAGTCAATGCCTACAGTCTCAAAGGGCCTGTTGAGAGTAACTCTCTCCTCTGGCAAAGCAGGAGGACTTGGTTTCCTATAGGGCCTAGCATGAATACACCTACATGTGACACACTCACTCAGGATTGTTTTAACAGTGATCCTTCCCTTGGGTATCCAATAAGTTTTTCTTAATGCAGTTAGTGTCTGTGGTACCCCCATATGATGTACATCATTGTGTGTTAGTCTGATGATTAATGTTGTCAAATAGCTAAATCTAGGTAAAAGGATTGGATGTTTGCTTTTGTAAGACAGTTTTGATTTGTCTAATCTCCCTTTACACCTTAGAAGACCTTCCTCATCTCTGAAGAAGTTTAGATCCACAACTACTGATGGTACAGGCTCTTTTGTTTGTTTCCCATTAGTCAAGAATTCTAACTCTTTATTGTACTCCTTTTGTTGTGCATGCCCTGTCCAATACTTGGTTGCAACTTCTGTATAATTGTGATTGTTCTTATTTAGCTGTTTGTTAATTGTAGTTAAACAGTTGTGAGCAAACCTCAAACAGTAGGCTGTGACCCTGACAAGTTTGCTGAAATCAGAATAATGTTCATAATTAGTGATTGGTTCAACCTTTTCATTCGAAAAGATTAAATTTAATGTCAAGTTAACTTGTTCCACAGGCCATTGGTCTGTATTACAGAGCCACTTAGGTCCCATGAACCAAGTTTTGTTTGACTTCATCAACTTGTAGGATAAACCTCTGGTCAGAAAGTCTGCTGGATTTTGTTTAGTTGGAACATAGTGAAAGTTGACTTGTAGGCTTTCATTAGCTTCAGCTATTTCTTTTAGCCTATTTCTTACAAAGATGTTCTTACTATTAATGCTATCATTCCGTATCCAGGCAAGACACATCTGACTGTCGAACCAGATGTGGATATCAGTCATGTTCATATCATGGTAAGCATCCTTAAGCAATGAAATGGTTTTAATGGCTAATGCAGCAGCCAATAGTTCCAGTTGAGGTATGGTTCGGGTAGGTTTGAGAGGTGCAACTTTCCCTTTTGCATAAATTAGATGACTTTCTGTAGGACTTACAAGATACGCACAGCACCCATAAGCCTGTGTGCTTGCATCAGCAAACACATGAAGTCTCTGGGGCTTATCCCTAAACCCACAGCACCTTTGTATTTTAATGTTCTGCACTTTTGTTAAATCAGCAGCTAACTTCTTCCAAGATTTTTGATCTTCAGTTATTATTGGATCATCGCACCCAACATTTGTCCTCCAAACTTCTTGGAGGAGAATCTTTGATTTTATTGTTGAAGGCAGGAATAGACCCATGGGGTCAAAAATTTTTGAAGCCTCTAATAATATTTGTCTTTTAGTGTTTGCTTTCTCATCAAGTTTAAAACCTTTAGTGCAGACTGAATCATGACTGTTAGAAGTTGCATCTAAATACCAGTTCATACCTAAAGTTTTAACTCTGTCTGATGGCTCAGTAAGACCATTATTATCCTTTAAAATCTTTTTGTTTAAATCCGCATCATTTGAAATCCACTCTCTAAGTTCAAAGTTAGTTACCTTGTTGCATAATGTTTTGAGAGTGTTCATAGACCTCAGATAATTCAGATTTTGTTGATGTTGAGCCTATTAGATTGTCTACATAAAAATGTTCCTTGAGGAAGTTCAGTGTTAAAGAGTTATTAAACTGGTTCAAATGATGTCTAATTAGGGTTGCCAACTCCATGAAGTTTGAAAAAAGGACAAGAACATCAATTCCAATATACTGTCTACACTCTACAGGGTCAGGGAAAGAAGTAAAATTGTATTTATAATTTATTACAATTTATACTGCATGCATTTTTATTGCATATTTTCTTAAAGGAAATATTTTTATTGATATACAGATATTGACCCATTGACTCATTGAGTCAAATTTATATCAGGTGACGAAATTACTATGATTAATGCGTAAATAACGTACCTATTTGTTGACACAACACTTTCGAAACTTTCTCACCTCAGGAAATTCTGGAGAATGGAGGAGAACTGAACGAATCGAGCTGGGTTCTGCAATCTACATAGAAGTGGTTGCCAAGTTTTATTTAAGAAAAGCAATCCTACAGGCCCGCTACACGGAACGTTAACATTTAAATGAAGAAATTAAGCCAGTGGCGGCTCGTGACTTTCAGTTATGGGGGTGCTGCCTCAGAAATTGCGAACAATTGTGTCGATTATATATATATATATATATATATATATATATATATATATATATATATATATATATAGTACTGTACTATATGAGAGAGAGAGAGAGAGAAAGTCGAATAGATAAACAGATAACTACTCACTACTCAGTCATAAAAATAAGTAAAATAGTATCATAAAATCAATTATAGGGTACTTACGCTTAACGGGTAATTTCAAATTTGCCAAAAAAATTTATTTATAAACAAATTCCATTCTTGTTTTTATTCTGAGCGAAAAAATATTCTAAGAAATGAAAGCTATATATTGTAATAATCCAATTACACTGGTCAACAAAGATTTTTCATCAGAGTAAAATTTGTGGTGGCTGGATAGCATGTTTCACGCTGATTCCAAAACTGTATTCAGATTTTTTCTAGCACGTATAGTTTTCAAGATGAAGGCATATATATAACTACACAGATTTAACCATTTTAAATAGGCAAAATACTAATATCTCAACATTTGATTGTGTTTATTTTATTGTGTTTTTTTAGTTTATTCATCTTATTTATTTCAATTATCTTAATTATACATCTTATGTATTTCAGGTGTGAGCTTTTACGTCTAGCAGCATTGTGATTCAGGTAACAACGCCGTGCTTTGTGTGTCAAAAGATCAGTCCAGTCCAAGAACTTGTTGTGTCAAGTTGGTGTACATTTTTTTTTAATTTATAGTTTGCTCAGGTCAGTCAACATGCCTCGACAATGTAAGAATGACCCCGACAAGTTCTGTTTCGTATGCGGCCAGTTGACAACTAAAACACAGCGACGAAGTATTACAACCGACATTAAGAAAATATACAAGCTATACTTTGGTTGCCATCTAGGTGACCAAGATAAACCATGGGCGCCACATCAACTCTGTTCTGGCTGTTCAAATGGATTACGTGATTGGCTTAACAAAAAGAAAGCTTCAATGCCATTTGCCATACCCATGATATGGAGGGAGCCGAGAGATCATCATGAAGACTGTTATTTTTGTAGTGTGAACTTAATGGGGTTTTCTGCCAAGAACAAACACCAGATTGTATATCCAAACTTGGATTCAGCACGTAGACCAGTAAAACATGATGAAACATTGCTCATTCCAATTCCCCTAAGTGATAGGCTAGATTCTATCATAGATGACATGGAAAGTGATGAAGGTGCAACTGGCGTTTCCGGACCATCTACAGAACCAGAGTACACTTTTGAAGGTAGACATTTAGAGCCTAAAAAGTTAACCCAAGGACAGCTGAATGATCTTGTTAGAGACTTATCGCTGTCTAAAGAGAAATCAGAGCTTCTCGCCTCAAGACTAAAGGAGAACAATTTACTTGAGAACAATGTTCGTATTAGTTACTACCGAAAGCGGAATTTTGAATTAACAGCATTCTTTTCAGTAGACGGTCCTCTCTGTTATTGCCATGACATCAATGGACTATTTACAGCCATATCTCAGACGTATGTGGCATCTGAGTGGCGCCTCTTTATTGATTCGTCGCAGAGAAGCCTGAAAGCAGTTCTTTTGCATAATGGTAATATAATGCCATCCATCCCCATTGCCCATTCCGTCCATCTAAAAGAGACATATGACAATATGGATATACTACTTAAGGAAATCAAATACGACAGTCATCAATGGAATGTTTGTGGAGATCTAAAAGTTATAGGAATGCTTATGGGTATGCAGTCAGGATTCACAAAATTTTGTTGTTTCCTTTGCCTGTGGGACAGTCGCGCCACTATAGAACATTACACCAAAAGTGACTGGCCACTTAGGTATACATATGTCCCAGGGATAAGCAATGTCCAGTCTGTCCCTTTAGTGGATCCCCAAAAGATCTATCTGCCACCTCTTCACATTAAACTTGGTTTAATGAAGAATTTTGTTAAAGCAATGGGTAAAGTCAATTCTGAAGGGTTCCAATACCTTTCAAGGAAATTTCCGAAGGTTACTGCAGCAAAATTGAAGGAAGGAATTTTTGTTGGGCCACAAATAAGGGAGGTTTTGAATGACACTGAATTTGAAAAAGTCCTAAGTCCGCTGGAATTGAAGGCTTGGCTGGCGTTCAAATGGATATGTGAAAACTTTCTTGGAAGCAACAAGTCACCTGCGTATAAGGATGGAGTCAAGAACCTCCTTGATGCCTTCAAAGAAATGGAGTGTCGAATGTCGTTAAAAATTCACTTCCTGCATTCCCACTTAGATTCTTTCCTGAAAACCTTGCGTGCAGTGAGTGACGAGCAAGGAGAGCGCTTCCATCAAGATATTCAGATGATGGAGAAGCGCTACCAAGGATATTTGAATGAAAGCATGATGGCGGACCATTGTTGGATGCTGTATCGTGACAATCCAGGCCAAATTTACAAAAGGAAATCACACTCACAGCGCTTTTATAAAATAATTATATATTCTTTATTTATAAGTACATTGAATAAGGTATATGATGTATTTGTTGTTTAGCATTCCTAAGTGTGATCTATACATCCATAAATTTTCTTATAGCAATATCAAAAACTTTAAAAATATCAAAACCAGTGTATCTATATAACTATACGTGCTAGAAAAAAAATAAAACCAGATTCGGAATCACGCGCGAAAGATGCATTAGAAAAGTGTGATCATGTTTGTGATGAGAAAAAAAAGTTTCATTTTGTTGGTCAGTGTTATTATATAATTAACTTCAATCTCACGACAAAAAATAAATGATAACGAATCATTGATAAATGCAATTCGGAAATTAAATTTCGAATTAGCAAACGATACAGCAACACAACTACCACGTCAAAAAACAAATCGGCACTGCTCTGTCCACAGTGCTTTGGATCCTCTTAAACCCGCGATTCTGACTCGCTCTTCGTACGTCCGCCACCGAGGTTTCAAGCGTTTCGAACAAAATCTGGAACTGTTAAGTACGCAGTTCCACGGGAAGGCTGAAGCTACTTTCGTGATTCATTCGTTCGGCATTGAAATAGTTTAAGGAAAAAAGGATATAATCTGATTTAAAAACTGAAAGTTCATTGAAAAAAAACAATCAGATGGGCTATTTTAAATATTTAAATATAAAGATCATAAGATCATGGGTGTGCTGCAGTTCCACGGTGCCTACCTGCGAGCCGCTCCTGTAGACTGAGTGTAGACTAGCTAACTATTTGACTGTAAATGCCTGTTAATCTGATTAACAGTGACTATCCTCACCTTCTCATGGAGAAGATGTAGCATTTAATTAGAAGAGAAAATATACATCCATAGGATGAAACTGTCAATGGTCTTTACCATAAGAAAAGGAAAAGTGAAAGTTACAGTCGAAGATGAAATTACAATTCCCCAGCATCTATTTTTTGTTGTAAAACTAGTCGCGCCTTTAACGCTGTTTGTCGCTGAGGTCTTGTGTCTGTCAATGTTGTAGTAGGATGCGTTACCGCTCCTACTGTCAAGGGAATAGTTACTGGAAGTTCAGTGGCTCCAGTTGTTACTGTCGGTGGAGAGGGCTCACCAAAGTCCATTGTTTGGGTCCAGACTCTAGGGGGTACAAAAGAGAAATGTCTCTGTTGTGGTCACCCGTTGAAGTCCTTAATTTGACCACTCTTGTTACCCCGTCTGCCCCTGGTCTGAGTTCTAAAACTCTAGCCAGAGGCCAGTATTGTCCTGGAGTACTGTCATGTATGAGAACAAGGTCCCCTACCTTAATTGTGTCAGACCAATCCTTCTTAGTCATTTGTTTGTCTCTCCCTTAGACCCATCAAGTACTCAGTTTTCCACTGTTTAATGAATGAATGAGCTTTAACTCTAGTTAAGTGTTGTAACTTAGTCTGGAGTTCATCATGTCGTGAGTCCAGTTTGGGTCTTCTGAAGAGTCTCTATGTAGTCCGGCAGGAGAACTAACTTGTTCACCCCGAATCAAATGATTTGGAGTTAATGGTTCCGGGTCATTAATGTTGTCACTCACATAAGTGAGGTCTATTGTTGATGATGTTCTCAATCTCAGCCAGGAGATTGAGCAACTCAAACAAATGTATCTGTTCTTTACCAATTGCTTTCTTCAAGCAATTCTTTACTGTTTGTATATTCCTCTCCCAGATAGAACCATACCAAGGAGAGGCAACCGGAATATACTTCCACTTTATGTTTGAATTTTGTACTATAATTGTGTGAGTTCATTGCTTAACAAGTCGTCGATGACCTGTTCACCAGCCTTGAAATATGTAGCATTGTCAGTCCAAACTATCTTGGGTACTGAAGTCGTGCACAGATCTCTTAAAGACAGCAACAAAAGATTCTGCTGTAGGTCCTCCACAACATCCAGATAAACAGCTCGTGAGGCAGCACATGTAAACAGTACAATGTACATTTTTGTTCAGTGTCAACCACCCCTACAGTCAATGCTCCTGTATAGTCAATGCTACAGTCTCAAAGGGCCTGTTGAGAGTAACTCTCTCCTCTGCAAAGCAGGAGGACTTGGTTTCCTATAGGGCCTAGCATGAATACACCTACATGTGACACACTCACTCAGGATTGTTTTAACAGTGATCCTTCCTTGGTATCCAATAAGTTTTTCTTAATGCAGTTAGTGTCTGTGGTACCCCCATATGATGTACATCATTGTGTGTTAGTCTGATGATTAATGTTGTCAAATAGCTAAATCTAGGTAAAAGGATTGGATGTTTGCTTTTGTAAGACAGTTTTGATTTGTCTAATCTCCCTTTACACCTTAGAAGACCTTCTCATCTCTGAAGAAGTTTAGATCCACAACTACTGATGTACAGGCTCTTTTGTTTGTTTCCCATTAGTCAAGAATTCTAACTCTTTATTGTACTCCTTTTGTTGTGCATGCCCTGTCCAATACTTGGTTTGCAACTTCTGTATAATTGTGATTGTTCTTATTTAGCTGTTTGTTAATTGTAGTTAAACAGTTGTGAGCAAACCTCAAACAGTAGGCTGTGACCCTGACAAGTTTGCTGAAATCAGAATAATGTTCATAATTAGTGATTGGTTCAACCTTTTCATTCGAAAAGATTAAATTTAATGTCAAGTTAACTTGTTCCACAGGCCATTGGTCTGTATTACAGAGCCACTTAGGTCCCATGAACCAAGTTTTGTTTGACTTCATCAACTTGTAGGATAAACCTCTGGTCAGAAAGTCTGCTGGATTTTGTTTAGTTGGAACATAGTGAAAGTTGACTTGTAGCTTTCTTAGCTTCAGCTATTTCTTTTAGCCTATTTCTTACAAAGATGTTTCTTACTATTAATGCTATCATTCCGTATCCAGCAAGACACATCTGACTGTCGAACCAGATGTGGATATCAGTCATGTTCATATCATGGTAAGCATCCTTAAGCAATGAAATGGTTTTAATGGCTAATGCAGCAGCCAATAGTTCCAGTTGAGGTATGTTCGGGTAGGTTTGAGAGTGCAACTTTCCCTTTTGCATAAATTAGATGACTTTCTGTAGGACTTACAAGATACGCACAGCACCCATAAGCCTGTGTGCTTGCATCAGCAAACACATGAAGTCTCTGGGGCTTATCCCTAAACCCACAGCACCTTTGTATTTTAATGTTCTGCACTTTGTTAATCAGCAGCTAACTTCTTCCAAGATTTTTGATCTTCAGTTATTATTGGATCATCGCACCCAACATTTGTCCTCCGAACTTCTTGGAGAGAATCTTTGATTTTATTGTTGAAGGCAGGAATGACCCATGGGGTCAAAAATTTTTGAAGCCTCTAATAATATTTGTCTTTTAGTGTTTGCTTCTCATCAAGTTTAAAACCTTTAGTGCAGTGAATCATGACTGTTAGAAGTTGCATCTAAATACCAGTTCATACCTAAGTTTTTAACTCTGTCTGATGGCTCAGTAAGACCATTATTATCCTTTAAATCTTTTTGTTTAAATCCGCATCATTTGAAATCCACTCTCTAAGTTCAAAGTTAGTTTACCTTGTTGCATAATGTTTTGAGAGTGTTCATAGACCTCAGATAATTCAGATTTTGGTGATGTTGAGCCTATTAGATTGTCTACATAAAATGTTCCTTGAGGAAGTTCAGTGTTAAAGAGTTATTAAACTGGTTCAAATGATGTCTAATTAGGGTTGCCAACTCCATGAAGTTTGAAAAAAGGACAAGAACATCAATTCCAATATACTGTCTACACTCTACAGGTCAGGGAAAGAAGTAAAATTGTATTTATAATTTATTACAATTATACTGCATGCATTTTTATTGCATATTTTCTTAAAGAAATATTTTTATTGATATACAGATATTGACCCATTGACTCATTGAGTCCAATTTTATATCAGGTGACGAAATTACTATGATTAATGCGTAAATAACGTACCTATTTGTTGACACAAACACTTTCGAAACTTTTCTCACCTCAGGAAATTCTGGAGAATGGAGGAGAACTGAACGAATCGAGCTGGGTTCTGCAATCTACATAGAAGTGGTTGCCAAGTTTTTATTTAAGAAAAGCAATCCTACAGCCCGCTACACGGAACGTTAACATTTAAATGAAGAAATTAAGCCAGTGGCGGCTCGTGACTTTCAGTTATGGGGGTGCTGCCCAGAAATTGCGAACAATTGTGTCGATTATATATATATTATATATCTATAATATATATATATATATAATATAGTCTGTACTATATGAGAGAGAGAGAGAGAGAAAGTCGAATAGATAAACAGATAACTACTCACTACTCAGTCCATAAAAATAAGTAAGAAATAGTATCATAAAATCAATTATAGGGTACTTACGCTTAACGGGTAATTTCAAATTTGCCAAAAAATTTTATTTATAAACAAATTCCATTCTTGTTTTTATTCTGAGCGAAAAAATATTCTAAGAAATGAAAGCTATATATTGTAATAATCCAATTACACTGGTCAACAAAGATTTTTCATCAGAGTAAAATTTTGTGGTGGCTGGATAGCATGTTTTCACGCTGATTCCAAAACTGTATTCAGATTTTTTCTAGCACGTATAGTTTTCAAGATGAAGGCATATATATAACTACACAGATTTAACCATTTTAAATAGGCAAAATACTAATATCTCAACATTGATTTGTGTTTATTTTATTGTGTTTTTTTAGTTTATTCATCTTATTTATTCAATTATCTTATTATACATCTTATGTATTTCAGTGTGAGCTTTTACGTCTAGCAGCATTGTGATTCAGTACAACGCCGTGCTTTGTGTGTCAAAAGATCAGTCCAGTCCAAGAACTTGTTGTGTCAAGTTGGTGTACATTTTTTTTTAATTTATAGTTTGCTCAGGTCAGTCAACATGCCTCGACAATGTAAGAATGACCCCGACAAGTTCGTTTTCGTATGCGGCCAGTTGACAACTAAAACACAGCGACGAAGTATTACAACCGACATTAAGAAAATATACAAGCTATACTTGGTTGCCATCTAGGGACCAAGATAAACCATGGGCGCCACATCACTCTGTTCTGGCTGTTTCAAATGGATTACGTGATTGGCTTAACAAAAGAAAGCTTCAATGCCATTTGCCATAACCCATGATATGGAGGGAGCCGAGAGATCATCATGAAGACTGTTATTTTTGTAGTGTGAACTTAATGGGGTTTCTGCCAAGAACAACACCAGGATTGTATATCCAAACTTGGATTCAGCACGTAGACCAGTAAAACATGATGAAACATGCTCATTCCAATTCCCCTAAGTGATAGGCTAGATTCTATCATAGATTACATGGAAGTGATGAAGGTGCAACTGGCGTTTCCCGACCATCTACAGAACCAGAGTACACTTTTGAAGGTAGACATTAGAGCCTAAAAAGTTAACCCAAGGACAGCTGAATGATCTTGTTAGAGACTTATCGCTGTCTAAAGAGAAATCAGAGCTTCTCGCCTCAAGACTAAAGGAGAACAATTTACTTGAGAACAATGTTTTCGTATTAGTTACTACTACCGAAAGCGGAATTTTGAATTAACAGCATTCTTTTCAGTAGACGGTCCTCTCTGTTATTGCCATGACATCAATGGACTATTTACAGCCTATCTCAGACGTATGTGGCATCTGAGTGGCGCCTCTTTATTGATTCGTCGCAGAGAAGCCTGAAAGCAGTTCTTTTGCATAATGGTATATAATGCCATCCATCCCCATTGCCCATTCCGCCATCTAAAAGAGACATATGACAATATGGATATACTACTTTAAGGAAATCAATACGACAGTCATCAATGGAATGTTTGTGGAGATCTAAAAGTTATAGGAATGCTTATGGGTATGCAGTCAGGATTCACAAAATTTTGTTGTTTCCTTTGCCTGTGGGACAGTCGCGCCACTATAGAACATTACACCAAAGTGACTGGACCACTTAGGTATACATATGTCCCAGGGATAAGCAATGTCCAGTCTGTCCTTTAGTGGATCCCAAAAGATCTATCTGCCACCTCTTCACATTAAACTTGGTTTAATGAAGAATTTTTTTAAAGCAATGGTAAAGTCAATTCTGAAGGGTTCCAATACCTTTCAAGGAAATTTCCGAAGGTTACTGCAGCAAAATTGAAGGAAGGAATTTTGTTGGGCCACAAATAAGGGAGGTTTTGAATGACACTGAATTTGAAAAAGTCCTAAGTCCGCTGGAATTGAAGGCTTGGCTGGCGTTCAAATGGATATGTGAAAACTTCTTGGAAGCAACAAGTCACCTGCGTATAAAGGATGGAGTCAAGAACCTCCTTGATGCCTTCAAAGAAATGGAGTGTCGAATGTCGTTAAAAATTCACTTCCTGCATTCCCACTTAGATTTCTTCCTGAAAACCTTGGTGCAGTGAGTGACGAGCAAGAGAGAGCGCTTCCATCAAGATATTCAGATGATGGAGAAGCGCTACCAAGGATATTGGAATGAAAGCATGATGGCGGACCATTGTTGGATGCTGTATCGTGACAATCCAGGCCAAATTTACAAAAGGAAATCACACTCACAGCGCTTTAATAAAATAATTATATATTCTTTATTTATAAGTACATTGAATAAGGTATATGATGTATTTGTTGTTTAGCATTCCTAAGTGTGATCTATACACCATAAATTTTCTTATAGCAATATCAAAAACTTTAAAAATATCAAAACCAGTGTCTCTATATAACTATAGCGTGCTAGAAAAAAAAATAAAAACCAGATTCGGAATCAGCGCGAAAGATGCATTAAGAAAAGTGTGATCATGTTGTGATGAGAAAAAAAAGTTTCATTTTGTTGGTCAGTGTTATTATATAATAACTTCATCTCACGACAAAAATAAATGATAACGAATCATTGATAATGCAATCAGAAATTAAATTTCGAATTAGCAAACGATACAGCAACACAACTACCACGTCAAACAAACAAATCGGCACTGCTCTGTCCACAGTGCTTTGGATCCTCTTAAACCCCGATTCTGACTCGCTCTTCGTACGTCCGCCACCGAGGTTTCAAGCGTTTCGAACAAAATCTGGAACTGTTAAGTACGCAGTTCCACGGGAAGGCTGAAGCTACTTTCGTGATTCATTCGTTCGGCATTGAAATAGTTTAAGGAAAAAAGGATATAATCTGATTTAAAAACTGAAAGTTCATTGAAAAAAAAATCATATGGGCTATTTTAAATATTTAAATATAAAGATCATAAGATCATGGGGGTGCTGCAGTTCCACGGTGCCTACCTGCGAGCCGCTCCTGTGACTGAGTGTAGACTAGCTCTATTTGACTGTAAATGCCTGTTAATCTGATTAACATGACTATCCTCACCTTCTCATGGAGAAGATGTAGCATTTAATTAGAAGAGAAAATATACATCCATAGGATGAAACTGTCAATGGTCTTTACCATAGAAAAGGAAAAGTGAAAGTTACAGTCGAAGATGAAATTACAATTCCCCCATCTATTTTTTGTTGTAAAACTAGTCGCGCCTTTAACGCTGTTTGTCGCTGAGGTCTTGTGTCTGTCAATGTTGTAGTAGGATGCGTTACCGCTCCTACTGTCAAGGGAATAGTTACTGGAAGTTCAGTGGCTCCAGTTGTTACTGTCGGTGGAGAGGGCTCACCAAAGTCCATTGTTTTGGGTCCAGACTCTAGGGGTACAAAAGAGAAGTCTCTTGTTGTGTCACCCGTTGAAGTCCTTAATTTGACCACTCTTGTTACCCCGTCTGCCCCTGGTCTGAGTTCTAAAACTCTAGCCAGAGGCCAGTATTGTCCTGGAGTACTGTCATGTATGAGAACAAGGTCCCCTACCTTAATTGTGTCAGACCAATCCTTCTTAGTCATTTGTTGTCTCTCCCTTAGACCCATCAAGTACTCAGTTTTCCACTGTTTAATGAAATGAGCTTTAACTCTAGTTAAGTGTTGTAACTTAGTCTGGAGTTCATCATGTCGTTGAGTCCAGTTTGGGTCTTCTGAAGAGTCTCTATTGTAGTCCGGCAGGAGACTAACTTGTTCACCCCGAATCAAATGATTTGGAGTTAGGTTCCGGGTCATTAATGTTGTCACTGACATAAGTGAGTGGTCTATTGTTGATGATGTTCTCAATCTCAGCCAGGAGAGTGAGCAACTCAAACAAATGTATCTGTTCTTTTACCAATTGCTTTTTCAAGCAATTCTTTACTGTTTGTATATTCCTCTCCCAGATAGAACCATACAAGGAGAGGCAACCGGAATATACTTCCACTTTATGTTGAAATTTGTACATATAATTGTGTGAGTTCATTGCTTAACAAGTCGTCGATGACCTGTTACCAGCCTTGAAATATGTAGCATTGTCAGTCCAAACTATCTTGGGTACTGAATGTCGTGCACAGAATCTCTTAAAGACAGCAACAAAAGATTCTGCTGTAGGGTCCTCCACAACATCCAGATAAACAGCTCGTGAGGCAGCACATGTAAACAGTACAATGTACATTTTTTGTTCAGTGTCAACCACCCCTACAGTCAATGCTCCTGTATAGTCAATGCCTACAGTCTCAAAGGGCCTGTTGAGAGTAACTCTCTCTCTGGCAAAGCAGGAGGACTTGGTTTTCCTATAGGGCCTAGCATGAATACACCTACATGTGACAACACTCACTCAGGATTGTTTTAACAGTGAGCCTTCCCTTGGTATCCAATAAGTTTTCTTAATGCAGTTAGTGTCTGTGGTACCCCCATATGATGTACATCATTGTGTTTAGTCTGATGATTAATGTTGTCAAATAGCTAAATCTAGGTAAAAGGATTGGATGTTTGCTTTTGTAAGACAGTTTTGATTTGTCTAATCTCCCTTTACACCTTAGAAGACCTTCCTCATCTCTGAAGAAGTTTAGATCCACAACTACTGATGGTACAGGCTCTTTGTTTGTTTCCATTAGTCAAGAATTCTAACTCTTTATTGTACTCCTTTTGTTGTGCATGCCCTGTCCAATACTTGGTTGCAACTTCTGTATAATTGTGATTGTTCTTATTTAGCTGTTGTTAATTGTAGTTAAAAGTTGTGAGCAAACCTCAAACAGTAGGCTGTGACCCTGACAAGTTTGCTGAAATCAGAATAATGTTCATAATTAGTGATTGGTTCAACCTTTTCATTCGAAAAGATTAAATTTAATGTCAAGTTAACTTGTTCCACAGGCCATTGGTCTGTATTACAGAGCCACTTAGGTCCATGAACCAAGTTTGTTTGACTTCATCAACTTGTAGGATAAACCTCTGGTCAGAAAGTCTGCTGGATTTTTGTTTAGTTGGAAACATAGTGAAAGTTGACTGTAGGCTTTCATTAGCTTCAGCTATTTCTTTTAGCCTATTTCTTACAAAGATGTTCTTACTATTAATGCTATCATTCCGTATCCAGGCAAGACACATCTGACTGTCGAACCAGATGTGGATACAGTCATGTTCATATCATGGTAAGCATCCTTAAGCAATGAAATGGTTTTAATGGCTAATGCAGCAGCCAATAGTTCCAGTTGAGGTATGGTTCGGGTAGGTTTGAGAGGTGCAACTTTCCTTTTGCATAAATTAGATGACTTTCTGTAGGACTTACAAGATACGCACAGCACCCATAAGCCTGTGTGCTTGCATCAGCAAACACATGAAGTCTCTGGGGCTTATCCCTAAACCACAGCACCTTTGTATTTTAATGTTCTGCACTTTGTTAAATCAGCAGCTAACTTCTTCCAAGATTTTTGATCTTCAGTTATTATTGGATCATCGCACCAACATTTGTCCTCCAAACTTCTTGGAGGAGAATCTTTGATTTTATTGTTGAAGGCAGGAATAGACCCATGGGGTCAAAAATTTTTGAAGCCTCTAATAATATTTGTCTTTTAGTGTTTGCTTTCTCATCAAGTTTAAAACCTTTAGTGCAGACTGAATCATGACTATTAGAAGTTGCATCTAAATACCAGTTCATACCTAAAGTTTTAACTCTGTCTGATGGCTCAGTAAGACCATTATTATCCTTTAAAATCTTTTTGTTTAAATCCGCATCATTTGAAATCCACCTTCTAAGTTCAAAGTTAGTTACCTTGTTGCATAATGTTTTGAGAGTGTTCATAGACCTCAGATAATTCAGATTTTGTTGATTTGAGCCTATTAGATTTGTCTACATAAAAATGTTCTTGAGGAAGTTCAGTGTTAAAGAGTTATTAAACTGGTTCAAATGATGTCTAATTAGGGTTGCCAACTCCATGAAGTTTGAAAAAAGGACAAGAACATCAATTCCAATATACTGTCTACACTCTACAGGGTCAGGGAAAGAAGTAAAATTGTATTTATAATTTATTACAATTTATACTGCATGCATTTTTATTGCATATTTTCTTAAAGGAAATATTTTTATTGATATACAGATATTGACCCATTGACTCATGAGTCAAATTTATATCAGGTGACGAAATTACTATGATTAATGCGTAAATAACGTACCTATTTGTTGACACAACACTTTCGAAACTTTCTCACCTCAGGAAATTCTGGAGAATGGAGGAGAACTGAACGAATCGAGCTGGGTTCTGCAATCTACATAGAAGTGGTTGCCAAGTTTTATTTAAGAAAAGCAATCCTACAGGCCCGCTACACGGAACGTTAACATTTAAATGAAGAAATTAAGCCAGTGGCGGCTCGTGACTTTCAGTTATGGGGGTGCTGCCTCAGAAATTGCGAACAATTGTGTCGATTATATATATATATATATATATATATATATATATATATATATATATATATAGTACTGTACTATATGAGAGAGAGAGAGAGAGAAAGTCGAATAGATAAACAGATAACTACTCACTACTCAGTCATAAAAATAAGTAAAATAGTATCATAAAATCAATTATAGGGTACTTACGCTTAACGGGTAATTTCAAATTTGCCAAAAAATTTATTTATAAACAAATTCCATTCTTGTTTTTATTCTGAGCGAAAAAATATTCTAAGAAATGAAAGCTATATATTGTAATAATCCAATTACACTGGTCAACAAAGATTTTTCATCAGAGTAAAATTTGTGGTGGCTGGATAGCATGTTTCACGCTGATTCCAAACTGTATTCAGATTTTTTCTAGCACGTATAGTTTTCAAGATGAAGGCATATATATAACTACACAGATTTAACCATTTTAAATAGGCAAAATACTAATATCTCAACATTTGATTGTGTTTATTTTATTGTGTTTTTTTAGTTTATTCATCTTATTTATTTCAATTATCTTAATTATACATCTTATGTATTTCAGGTGTGAGCTTTTACGTCTAGCAGCATTGTGATTCAGGTAACAACGCCGTGCTTTGTGTGTCAAAAGATCAGTCCAGTCCAAGAACTTGTTGTGTCAAGTTGGTGTACATTTTTTTTTAATTTATAGTTTGCTCAGGTCAGTCAACATGCCTCGACAATGTAAGAATGACCCCGACAAGTTCTGTTTCGTATGCGGCCAGTTGACAACTAAAACACAGCGACGAAGTATTACAACCGACATTAAGAAAATATACAAGCTATACTTTGGTTGTCATCTAGGTGACCAAGATAAACCATGGGCGCCACATCAACTCTGTTCTGGCTGTTCAAATGGATTACGTGATTGGCTTAACAAAAAGAAAGCTTCAATGCCATTTGCCATACCCATGATATGGAGGGAGCCGAGAGATCATCATGAAGACTGTTATTTTTGTAGTGTGAACTTAATGGGGTTTTCTGCCAAGAACAAACACCAGATTGTATATCCAAACTTGGATTCAGCACGTAGACCAGTAAAACATGATGAAACATTGCCCATTCCAATTCCCCTA
Source organism: Bathynomus jamesi (assembly GCA_023014485.1). Lineage (NCBI taxonomy): Eukaryota > Metazoa > Arthropoda > Malacostraca > Isopoda > Cirolanidae > Bathynomus > Bathynomus jamesi. The sequence continues at coordinate 509,248 of JAJOZX010000006.1, read as the reverse complement.
AGTGATAGGCTAGATTCTATCATAGATGACATGGAAAGTGATGAAGGTGCAACTGGCGTTTCCGGACCATCTACAGAACCAGAGTACACTTTTGAAGGTAGACATTTAGAGCTTAAAAAGTTAACCCAAGGACAGCTGAATGATCTTGTTAGAGACTTATCGCTGTCTAAAGAGAAATCAGAGCTTCTCGCCTCAAGACTAAAGGAGAACAATTTACTTGAGAACAATGTTCGTATTAGTTACTACCGAAAGCGGAATTTTGAATTAACAGCATTCTTTTCAGTAGATGGTCCTCTCTGTTATTGCCATGACATCAATGGACTATTTACAGCCATATCTCAGACGTATGTGGCATCTGAGTGGCGCCTCTTTATTGATTCGTCGCAGAGAAGCCTGAAAGCAGTTCTTTTGCATAATGGTAATATAATGCCATCCATCCCCATTGCCCATTCCGTCCATCTAAAAGAGACATATGACAATATGGATATACTACTTAAGGAAATCAAATACGACAGTCATCAATGGAATGTTTGTGGAGATCTAAAAGTTATAGGAATGCTTATGGGTATGCAGTCAGGATTCACAAAATTTTGTTGTTTCCTTTGCCTGTGGGACAGTCGCGCCACTATAGAACATTACACCAAAAGTGACTGGCCACTTAGGTATACATATGTCCCAGGGATAAGCAATGTCCAGTCTGTCCCTTTAGTGGATCCCCAAAAGATCTATCTGCCACCTCTTCACATTAAACTTGGTTTAATGAAGAATTTTGTTAAAGCAATGGGTAAAGTCAATTCTGAAGGGTTCCAATACCTTTCAAGGAAATTTCCGAAGGTTACTGCAGCAAAATTGAAGGAAGGAATTTTTGTTGGGCCACAAATAAGGGAGGTTTTGAATGACACTGAATTTGAAAAAGTCCTAAGTCCGCTGGAATTGAAGGCTTGGCTGGCGTTCAAATGGATATGTGAAAACTTTCTTGGAAGCAACAAGTCACCTGCGTATAAGGATGGAGTCAAGAACCTCCTTGATGCCTTCAAAGAAATGGAGTGTCGAGTCGTTAAAATTCACTTCCTGCATTCCCACTTAGATTTCTTTCCTGAAAACCTTGGTGCAGTGAGTGACGAGCAAGGAGAGCGCTTCCATCAAGATATTCAGATGATGGAGAAGCGCTACCAAGGATATTGGAATGAAAGCATGATGGCGGACCATTGTTGGATGCTGTATCGTGACAATCCAGGCCAAATTTACAAAAGGAAATCACACTCACAGCGCTTTTAATAAAATAATTATATATTCTTTATTTATAAGTACATTGAATAAGGTATATGATGTATTTGTTGTTTAGCATTCCTAAGTGTGATCTATACTTCCATAAATTTTCTTATAGCAATATCAAAAACTTAAAAATATCAAAACCAGTGTATCTATATAACTAACGTGCTAGAAAATAAATCCAGATCGAATCAGCGCGAAAGATGCATTAAGAAAAGTGTGATCATGTTTGTGATGAGAAAACAAGTTTCATTTTGTTGGTCAGTGTTATTATATAATAAACTTCAATCTCACGACAAAAAATAAATGATAACGAATCATTGATAAATGCAATTCGGAAATTAAATTTCGAATTAGCAAACGATACAGCAACACAACTACCACGTCAAACAAACAAATCGGCACTGCTCTGTCCACAGTGCTTTGGATCCTCTTAAACCCGCGATTCTGACTCGCTCTTCGTACGTCCGCCACCGAGGTTTCAAGCGTTTCGAACAAAATCTGGAACTGTTAAGTACGCAGTTCCACGGGAAGGCTGAAGCTACTTTCGTGATTCATTCGTTCGGCATTGAAATAGTTTAAGGAAAAAAGGATATAATCTGATTTTAAAACTCAAAGTTCATTGAAAAAAAACAATCAGAGAGGCTATTTTAAATATTTAAATATAAAGATCATAAGATCATGGGTGTGCTGCAATTCCACAGTGCCTACCTGCGAGCCGCTCCTGAAATTAACTTATAAAATGTTACTCGACTTAAGACTTTATAATTATTTCCTTTTAAACAAGTTTTGTCACAAAACTGTTGTTTGGAAACAAGATTGTTATCAGAAAAGGAAAAATGGCGTCCTTTCCGAACTCGATAAAGGACAAGGACAAAAATCTACAAAAAAGGACTATCCTTTTCAAAAAAGGACGGTTGGCAACCCTATGTCTAATTGTCAATGCTAAGAGGCTAGGTGAGCAATTGGCTCCAAACAACACAACATTGAATCTATAGGTTATGAACCCTTTATTCAAATCAAATGGATCCCTGAACCATAAGAACCTAAGTTGGTTCTTGTCATATTCATTTTTAAGATTTATTCTCAAAAATGCCTTTGAAATGTCACTTTGTAAGGCATATTTATCTAACCTGAACCTGAGTAAGATCTTCACAAGGTCAGAAATGAGATTAGGACCCTCAATCAGGCAATCATTCAAACTGTGTTTATCACTGTCTTTGAGGCTACATTTATATACTACTCTGAGTTTTGCTGTCGGGGCATCTTGTCGATAAACCCCCCTGTGGGTTAAATAATGACAACCATCTTTTTTAAAAGGGTTATTTGTTACTTCTTCAATGAAGCCTTTCTGTAGCTGTTCTTTGAAGACATCACTGTACATTTGAATTGTATTATCTTGTTTCAGCTTTTTCATTACTTTATATAAATGTCCTTTAGCTACTTTGAGATTATCTCTTAAAGTTTGACAATTTATTTTCCAAGGTAACTCAACAAAATAACTATTGTCTTTGCACTGAATGGTGTCTTCAAATATTTCTACCATTACCTGATCTTCTGAAGTTTGATTTGTGTCATGTATATCCACAGATTCTAGCAACCATAAAGTTTGAATTGCCTCATCCAGAGTTTCATTTGATAGTGATGAATTAATGTTCTCAGTTGTTATAATATTATTCAAAGTGTTGCTATTCTTACAGGTGTTATGTAGGACTGAGTTGAGGCACATAGTATTTGTTAGTCATGAACTATTTTGGTTTAGGTCTAGGTTGTATCTGGATAGGTCACCCAAAGGGGCTATCCCTGATGGTGTCTGATAAGCTATACCATTACCTATCTTCACTATGCCCCTATGAATAAGATGAATGTAATCTGCCCCCATTAACATTTCAATGTTAGCTACTGTGTTGTTTGTGATATATCTATCAGCTATATTGTACTGTTTTCTCAAATGATTGATGGTTTGTTCTAGTTTGGGTACAACCAGTTTGTTTTGTCCTACTTTTGGAATAATGACTGTTTTAATTTTTTCTAATTCATTTTCTACATGTAGTTCCAGGTCAATTGTCTTATAGCTATTTTTGTTTGAGTTATCCTTAACAAAGGATGTGATATTGAGTTCTTGTTCATTCGGGTTTGGTGTCAAACCCAATTTATTAACTAAATTTTGCGAAACAAATTTTGTTGAGAACAAGAGTCTATAAGTCATCTCACTGGAGTGGTGCTACCCTCGCCATTCACTAAGTCCAAAGTAATAGTTGGTAAAAGAACCTCAGTGTTTTTTGTTACGTTGTTTGAACAAACAGAATGTCCCATGAAAGTGGCATTTTCTTGATTACCTTTGTTTGGAGGAGGTATCTTTTGAGTTTGAGTATTGTTGTTTGGACACTTCAGTGAATCACACATTGATGAGACATGTCGTGAACTTTTACAAAATTTACAATTGAATCTTAACCTAGTTTTGCAGTCTTTCTTATAATGTCCCTGGCCAGTACACTTTTTACATAGGTTCAACTGTTCACATCTTCTAGATCTTGAGTTACAGTCTGAATATTTGCCACACCCAGTACTACTGTGTTCATCACTTGCACAAAATTTGCAATGTGGTGTGTAAGTTGAGGCAGCAGTTACATTAAAGTTCTGTAATGTAGGTGTTCTGTGTTACAATTGGCCACATTTGACTCTACAGTATCAAGTTTTGTCTGTTTGGCTGTAGCTAGTTGGTCTCTGGGGACAGTCTTTGGTTTATCCATAGTCTGGGTCTTATTTTGTGTTGAACTATTTCTCAATTTGAAATTAGTTAGGATAGTTGGAAAGTGTTTTCTGATGTTTTCAAGATTAGGATAATTTTCTCCCGTCTTTTGAACTAAAACATCTTTAACCCTCAAAGGAAGGCACCTAAGAACTGCGCTTTGTATAATCCAAGATGAAGCTTTAACATCTATCTCATTGCTAACCTGTTGTCCTATAATAGCTTCTAATTTTGAATAAAAAATTTCCATATCACTATGGTTATCTTTTACGGGTGCAAAATCAATAATTTGTTGAGCTAATTCAAATATAATCTCATCTTTATTAATGTAATTACGTTTCAAGAGATCAATAGCTATTTCATATGAATCACCCACAGCTGGTAAATAGGCTCTATCATGTTATAGGCTGGACCTTTAAGGAAACTAGTTAAGTAGCTAAACTTATCAACAGTTGGAATATAAAGTTTATTACCTATGGAACTCTCAAATTTTTCAATGAAAGATGGGAATTGTACCATGTCCCCAACAAATGTTGGTACTAGCAAAGTGGGTAACTTAGCCCTAAATTCTTGTGACTCAGGATTTGGCGTGCCACTTAAATTTTGTTGAAGGTTAGCTCTACTTTGATTAAAATCAGAAATAGGTTTATTTGGTGTTAAGTCGGTCAAACGAGACTGTAATCTCCTTATGTGTTGTTCAATTAAGATTACCTGATGCTCATTATCAGAGTAAAGGTCTATAAGTTGTTCATCAGCCATTTCAGGTTCAATTAACTTTGAAATACTCTCATCAATGGCTATTATATCCTTTGTAAAGTTATCCAAGTTAAGAATTACATACTCTAAATCTTCCTTGCCTGGTTGTGTAATATTGTTAAAAGTGTTGATGGCCTTAGTAACAGCACCCAACTTTCCCCTCTTTTTCTTTTTTAATTGTTTCAATTCCTCACTGTCCATGTTTAAGTCAAGATTGTTCAACTGGGGATCGTAATGAAATATAGGGCAAGAAGAAATTACCAGAGACGAGAGATCAAATAAATTGAGTAATCAGACAAAACAGTCAAGTTTTAAATTTAGTTAAATCCCCCCCAAGTATTTATGGGCCACTCAGTTCTAAGCTTATAAAAGAATGGGACTCCTTAAATGTAAATGTTTCCTAGTTAGGCCCTAGGTTGTATACCTAATTAGGCAAATTTGTTACTTTAGGCTTGATTAAGTTAGGTTTAAGCTAGACCATTTAGCCAAATTCTGCAATTTTTGTTAAGTAAGATTAAGCCTAAAGTATGTAAATTCCCCACACACGGGCCACCATTGTGAAAAATGCTCTGTATGAATTGGTCTCCAATTAACCCACCCCTAATATCTCCAGTCTAACTATAGAGTAGATTAAGTCTAGCCTTGTAGGGGTCAGCCTAGAGATTCCGGAAATGGTCCAGAGCAGGCAGGTAAATTGAGGTCCACAGTAGGATTCCTCACCAAATTAGGTTAGGGCAATCTACCTTCACCTCTGTTAAGCTATGAGTTGATGCTAGGTCTTAGACCACAATGTAGGCCTAATTTGTCTGACCCAGCTTAATGTATGTCCCTTAATTAACTGGGCTAAAAAACACAACTGATCACTTACTGAGTGTTATTAGAGAGTCCCTCTTCCTTTTTGTGTAATTGTTGAGAGCGTACATGCTGGTGGGGATCTTTTTTCCGTTGTTTTTTCTTCTCCCTTCTCCCGTTCCGTCTTCTCGACCCGTTCCTAGTTTTCGTTCTCCCTTGTCCCTTTGCGGGGCTTTTTCCACCAGCGTCCTCTTGGTTTTTTTTCGGTTGGTTGATCGGTAATGTATATCTATTACCGAGCACGCTCTTGTCACACAGTATATAAATACTAGTGGAGAATAACTCTGGTGAGCAACCAATTGGTTTCATCCACCCAGTTATTGACATAAAAGGAATTTAATAATTGTTAGATTAACTACCTACCTACTCAGTGAACCATTTTCGTTACCTCCCAACTACCCACACATCAGTTTTCCATAACCTGCAAGTGATAGTGAAGTAGGCTGACCATATTTCCTTGAGACAAAAACGGGACATTGGGATGGCAAAAAAGGGACGGGGGTTATGTAATATTCTGTATTCATGAAAAAGTAAGTACATAAACATATTGAGCTTACAATTATTCTTCAGTGACAGAACCCATACAGAACCCATAAAACAAACGGTACTGTCCCGTTCAAAACGGTACGTATGGTCAGCCTATAGTGAAGAGAAGGAAAGTCGTGAGGTTATGACATTAGCCGATAAAATAATGATTCTAGATAAATTGCGTGGTGGTATGAGCATAACAGTGATGTAGTCGAGACCACCAAGTCCGAGACTGAGACCGAGACCGAGACCTGATCCTGTGAGACCAAGATCGAGACCGAGATCAAAGGTTCGAGATCGAGATCGAGACCAAGCTCATGCCCTTTCAATTTGTTTTACACTACTATCGAAATTAGACTATGTTAAGTATATTAATAAACTAATAACTACTTTCTCAGATGTAGTGTGTTGAATGCAAAAAGTGTAGCCTATAAATAAACAAATGAATATATATATAAAATTAATATATATATAAAAGTTCCGCCGTGACATCATTGATGACGTCATTTTTTAACATTTACAATTGGCAATTGCGATTTGTTCTACGAATCGGTACGTTGTAAATATAAGTGATGTAAAGGGTTGTCGAGTTATTCTATGCTTTATTGAATTTATCGGTACTGTTTTCTTTATGTTGTATTTCTTGCATTATTTTTGTGTGAAGCATTTTGTTTTTTCAAATACATATTGGATGGGAGGATAATCGTTTTTATCACGCCACAGAGGTTGACACGCCGTTTGGCAACACTAAGTGACCTTATAATATATACTTATATAAATAATATATATAATTCTCTATTTAGTGTTTCCATTTTCAATAAAATTAATCTGACGGGGGCGGGGGTGTCAAATTTTTTTGTAGCGCTAACCTAAAAAAATCCAGACCCACACACCCCCCGCAAGACAAACGTGGCAACTCAAAACAGGGTGACTGATTAGTGAATACCTAGAGTCCCTTACTTTTACAAACTTTCATAAACATTCTGAATTGTGTCTGTCCAACCAAGCCACCATCATGAGTATGCCAATAACATGTATTTTTCATTACGGTCTCGAGAGGTCTCGAAAGGTCTCGGAGAGAAAAACCGAGACCGCGTCTGTCGAGATCGAGACCGAGATCTAAATAGCGGAGACCGAGATCGAGATCTGCAAATTGGGTTTTCGACTCGAGACCGAGACCGATCTCGAGACCTACATCACTGGAGCATAACATCACTTGGCCGCGAGTATCACGTAAATGAATTTACCATACGCACCATCCGAAAGAGTGAAGAAAAGATACGTGATAGTTTCATTTAATATATTTTTATTTATCATATGTAAATATCATTATGTTTATGATCTTATTATGGTCTTATTTCATATAATATGTCAATAAAAAATTTACCCATAAGGTATTAAGTTTGTCCAACGCGGATTTACCTAACGCACCGTTCTCGAAGAACCTAACCCTCGCGTTGGACGAGGGTTTACTGTATCTGCTTACGATGCCACCAAAACGTGTTTGTTGAGTACTGCAATTTCAAAATTTTCTCAACTGCGGCAGGAGGACACCCCGTCCCCCACTAGACCCCCCACTAGTCGGGGGGGTTCAGGATATGTCCCGCTTTTAACTTAAAAATATCTGGTCACTTTATTTATGTAGGCCGTCAAAATGTAGTTAATGATAAAGTTATCTTTTCAGGGTTGTAAATAATTCTTTACTAAAGTTATAACGATGAAGCTAAATGTTAAATTGTTAATATAAACAGGTAAAAAAACTGCCACGTTTTTATTATATTTTTGTTGACGTCGTTGAAAAAATGTCGTGATTATTGTACATTCAGATAATATTAGAGCAACTTAGCTTTCTCACACATCTCATATATTATATACTGTATATATTGTGTACTGCATATGATCAGTATATGAATTTGAATACATATTTGCGATAATTATCGTCGTGCGCGGACAATTTGCCGCGAACAATTTTTCCGCCAGACAATTTGCTGTCGGAAATAATTTCGCCGGAAACTATACCTCCGAACATTTTGCCACTTGACATTTATCCACCGGGTCAAATTTCCGCCAGACTGCGCGGAAATTTAACTGTGTAGCTGAAATTTGTCCTGCGTCAGATTCAGTAAGCAATATCGGTGTTAGGTTAGGTTTATAGGTTTATGATTTATAAGTTGCATTTATTTTGAATACTACATCAAAGTGATACAGATATATATTTTAACTATGTTACAGTGAAATAATTTTAGTCTATAATGAAGTGTTTTAGTAGTTGTATTTTAAGTAGGCTATTTTAAGTAAATACAGTATATTACAGAAATAAATGACTGAAAACAAACCTATTGATTTTACAAAGTATATACAAAACGCGGAAAAATGTTCGCAGAAATATGTGCGGGGAAAAATATCCTTGTGGAAATATGTGTGGCGGAAATTTGGTCGGCGGAAATATAAACGGAACAAAATTGTCACGTGCAAATAAAATCTCGTGGGAAATTGTCCCCAAACCAATTATCTTACAAGTTATCTTGAAATAAGCAATAAATCCCCAATTTTTATATTAATAACCTTAACATAACTTAATTTTCTAAATAAAATCAACACCTATTAACCATTTTCAGTAAAATCGACCCCTTAATGTACAGTGTGTAGATGGTATGCTTATATATATATATATATATATGTGTGTGTGTGTGTGTGTGTGTGTGTGTGTGTGTGGGCTACGTCGTGGCCAGTGTCGTAGCACCGCTTCCCAGAGATCAGCGAAGTTAAGCGACATTGGGTCTGGGTAGTAGTTGGATGGAAGACCGTCCTCTGCGCCCAGATTATGTAGCGACCCGTGATTCGGATCCCACGTAAAGCTGTAGGTCCCCTCTGTCATATGACCTTAAATGTTGTGAAGGAGGTTAAACAACCCCATTTTAAAAAAAAAAATATATATATATGATGCAAACCCACAAGGAAAAAGAAAAATTATTCCAAGGCTTTTCGTGTAATCAGAAGTACACCTCGTCAGGAAATGAAGGGAAAAGGCGATACGACAAAAATATATACAACGGGACAGAAAAACAAAAAGATTAGCACATGATTAACAAGAGTTGATTAGAGGCAAAAGGTATTTTAAAAGGATATTGTCAATTTTAATTTTATACATTCCCGCACTGTTATTAAAATTATTTTTAAATGCATATTCTAGAATATTTCTTTCAATTATATCTGTTTTTTAACGGGCGTTTTAGAACTGTCCCACTTCATACTATGATTACATCTATACATATGGTTAAACAATGCATTAGAATTATTTGCTGTTCTACACGCATATTTATGCTGTTTTACCCTAATATCTAACCCGTTTGCCCTATATATACTGAGTCGCATTTTGTACATCCGATCGAATACACACAACCAACCATATTATCCGGGCTATTCTTCATCAGGCGTGATTTAACAGTATTATTATATTTAAAGACCACATTGATACCAATTGCTTTAAGTAAAGTCGGAAGATATTGAAAATTTACATGGTAAGGTGGCTAAGGATATTTTTACGCTCAAATTCCTTTACAGTTACACTATTATAATACCTATTCTTGGCTTCCTTAAGGTAGTTATCTAAAAATTAAATATGATAACATAATTTAGTACCAATATTCATGATATTGCATAACTCGGAATCTAAAAATTCAGGACTGACAACTCTCAATGCTCTAAGAAACATAGCAGAGAAAATAGAAGATTTAATCGAGGGATGAAGGTCAGAATAAAAATGCACATAAAAGTTATTATTAGTAGGCTTATGATAAACTTCAAATTTGAACTGATTAAAGCATCTCCGAATTTTTAGATCCAGAAAAGATAAGCTTCCATCATTTTCGTTTTCAACTGTGAACTTAATAGATGGATCTAAAGTGTTAAACCTACCAAGAAATAAGTCAACATCCAAATTATTAGGCCAAAGGCATAAAATATCTATATACTTGTACCAAACAAGGTTAAAATTAACAATAGTAGGCAAATCTGCTTTCAAAAAATTCCATATATAATTTAGCTAATACCAGTGAGAGGGGATTTCCCATCGCCAATCCAAACGACATACCATAAAACTTATTTTCAAACTGAAATTTACAATCTTTGACGCAAAGCTTAATTAACTCAATAAGAGTGTTGTGTTGTGTTGTGTTGTTGTATTGTGTTGTGTCGTGGGTTTGCATCATTCATTCAATTCATGTGTTTAATTGTGAAATTCATCCCATATATATATAATTTTTGTTGTGGTTCTTGCTGGATCTTTTCGGTTTGACGGCCGGCAAAAAAAAGGAAAAAAAACCAGCTTTTTTTATTTAGTTAATGTTTATTACATTTCAGAATAATGCATTTTAGTTCAGTAAAATGAAAAATAGTATCAAGAAAATAGAGTTGAAAGTGGAAAAAAATAACAAAAAATAAGACATTACTAGCAGAAACCCCTGGTAAAAATACCACGCTTGAACATTCAACAGGTGCAATCTACAGGAAAATTATTGAATACCCGGTTAGGTCAACAGTACGCCCTTGACTACTGGTTAGGTTAAGTTGTGATATTTTCGTTAGTTTACTGTCAAAACTAACGAAAATATCACGACTTAACCAAACCAATCGTCAAGGGCGTACAGTTAACCTTAACCTTTAAGGCCGGAATTTTTTGTAGAGTTAAGTTATAAATGTGTGTATTTGAAACGCTACCAATTTGTACCAGTCGTCCTATAAAGGTTAACCTAAATGAGCATTCAATTGACAGGATATTCAATAATTTTCCCGTAGGTTTCGATTAATTTTATGCAACTTTTACTTGATAATTTTTTCTTTCCAACAAGCGGTTTCCATGTTTTAGGGTGGGACAGACAGAATATTTCCAAATTCTCATTATAATGTCTTATTTTTTGTTATTTTTTTTCCACTTTCACCTCTATTTTCTTGATACTATTTTTCATTTCTCTAAACTAAGATGTATTATTTTCACCTCTATTTTCTTGATACTATTTTTCATTTCTCTAAACTAAGATGTATTATTCTGAAATGTAATAAACATTAACTAAATAAAAAAAGCTGGGTTATTTTCCGCCGGCTGTCAAACCGAAAAGATCCTTATTACTTTTCAAGACGATACATTCATAGATAGACTATACTGTAAATAAGAATAGGGGTGACATGCTGTGATAATTTTAGTACCTTGAAAAATGTTCCAATTTTCCGCCATTTTTGTGGCGACAATTTTAAAAATTAAAAAAAGGCTTTAGTTGTATAATAACAATCTTAGGAGTGTTGGACGATTATTAAAATAAGAATTAATAAAAAAGAATTAAGAAAAATTATTATTTTGCCCTCATAAATGTGGGTACAGTAATAATCTGAGTAATCTATTGCAACATTGCATTTTTTCATGAATAGCTTCGACAAATTTTTTATTTTTTCGAAATTTCCACACTCGGCTGAATCATCCATGTTTATTTTCCATTATGGATTGATTCATCTTGAAAATTCACTTTTGATAATGAATATTGTTTATGGATAATTTTATCCACTTTCAGGATTTACTCGTGAAGAAAGGTATGCTGATCTGAATGATCTCTACTTCGTTACTGAATTTTTTTTGTCGGCCTTCTTGATTTATCCCTTATTATGAAAGAAGTCCAGGAATGAAGTTGGTTTTGTTATTTGTATTTGTTCTGTTGGGTTTATTACTTGCACTGGTTTGATCAGATTCACGTGTTTCACTGGTTTGATTAGTGGTACCAGTTCTATGACGTGACTCATCGGTTTCATCTGAATATGCGGCACCGGTATCGACTTGACTATTTTCATAAAATTAAATGTCGGTATCGGTTTCATGAATTTCGTCAGGTCCACCGTTTGATACTTGATTTGCGGTATCGGTATCGATATCGGTTTGATTAGTTTTGTCACGTCCAACGGTTTTATTTGAATATGCGGCACCGATATCGGTTTCATTTCAATATGCGGTACGTGTATCGGTTTCATTAGTTTTGTCATGTTCATCGGTTCCATCATAATTTGCGGTATCGGTATCTTTTTAAAGAGTTTGCCCACATTACTTGATTTGAAGTTAAAGAAGTGTTTAGCTGTCGGCGAGATACTTTCTACCGAGTAAGGATCAGAATTTGGAGCATTTCTAAGTTCGAAAGGTTTCGGAGGCTTCTCGGAGTCCTCAAAATGGTTTTTTTTCGATAACTGCAACAAGTATTGCACATCAGAATTTTCCACAGGAAGTGGTATACTAGGATACATCATCCGAGGTACAAAATAGGGATATGTTTCAGATTGTAATGCCATCAAATCATCGAACAGAAGTAAATCTGTAAATTCTGGGTCTAATTTTGATACAAAACTTCCACTCGTTCTCGGTGGTTCTGCCAAAGATGGTGGCATTATGCCTGTTCGAGTTGGTAAAGGAATAAGAAAGGGTGAGGTTTCATCATTTTGTGAGGATATTTTAAATTTTTCTTTTGAATTTACGCTAGTTCCTTCAAGACATGATGCCCCGATTGGAAAGATGCTATCAGAAGAATCCGAATTATCAAAAAAAGCTGTACTTCCTTTTGGTGGTGGAACGCCACCCCTGGTTGGTAATGTTTGGGATTGTTCTTTCACATTTTCAGTAGCGTCTCCTAATCCTGAAACTCTTATAGGAAAGTTTTCAAGAAAGGATTTTTTCGTGTCGGATGTAGACGGAAGGCTAGATTCGGAATCCGAGTTTAACGCACCGTCATTTCCATTTGTGACTTTTGTAGGGGGACCCGCATGGTCTGATTCTTGCGGTTTTTCCAGCTTGCTCATTCCCAGTCCAGAAGCCCTCGTCGGATCTGATGATTCGGTACTTTTCTGATCTTCATCTTCAGACGTTTGCGAAATTTCAAGGACGGATTCAGGATATTCAGTCGTCTCATCAGTCGTGTCAGTACGAGGAGGGACTGATAAGGCATCCAGGCACTCTTCGATATAGGCATTCAAGTCAATTGTCTGACAGCGCTTTACGTAGGCAACCCTACAAAATAGTAAAAACAAAATGTTAATGAAAGTTGGTCTGGAATAAGTTATCGTGGAATAAGTTATGACTTATATTTATGGTAAGAATGGGATATATCTCGTAGATCAGTGGTTTTCAAAGTACGAGTTGCGACCCAGTACTGGGTCGCGAAATATTAATTACTTGGTCAATAGGTGTAGAAAATTCTTTCAACAAAAAAGTTATTTCAAACTAATAGTTATTTGAAGTTGATGCGTAAAACGAACCGCCTCATTATTATTTAGCAAGACGTCGAAAATTGCCATTGACAAGGTTAAAAACAAGAGAAATCCCATTAATCCCATTAATTAAATTAATTAAATCTCAACCTAATCTTTTTTATTTACTGTATTTATATTGCATTTAAAATGTTTTTCAACTTCGATGTCTAGTTATTACTTGAAGTGAAGTGGTTAAAGCTAAAATGTATTGTCCTTTATTATTATTTTATGAAAACACTAGCCACAATATATTATTGTTTGAGGTCGCAGGGAAGGGGATTTTCTTCTACTGGGTCACCAGAAAAGAGTTTGAAGAACACTGTTGCGGATGACAACCCAAATATTTAGTGCTTAATTGTTGGCCACTCAGCTAGCGATGATTTAGGGAAGTAGAGGGGGTGGGGGTCGAGTCATATGTTTTGAAGCTATGAAATATAAGGTGTTCCGCGTGAAAGTTTTTCTTTCGCATATAATTGAACAAGAAATAACATGTTGTATCAGGTGTTGGGAAATGGCTGCCGTTTACAAAGATACACCAATGCAATATAGCAACAAAACATCGCAACTATGGCGAAAGACAGTCTCCAACGAAAAGCGGTACGGAATGAATTGTGGGGCTACTTTCAAGCGGAACATCCTTTAGTAGTGGAAGAGCTCTGTATTCTATATTTAATAGCACACAATTCAAATACACTGAACTGTTTAGACCTATAATTTCTTCGAGTAAAATAAAACATAAAACACACACACACACACACACACACACACACACACACAAATAAATGAACAGACAATATATTTTTCACAAAAGATACAAGTTAAAGAATGGAGTAAATTATATTAAATACATATGACAAATATATTGGTAGAATATAGAAGAAATGTCTACATTTCTCGAGCCATAAATAATAAGTGGCGATTCTCAATACAAGTATCCATATCTTATATAGTTAATAATTATTTGAGATACTCGGGGGGAAGGGGGGGGGGGGTACTCTACGAATCTTTCCATTATGCAGTCAGTGGATTTAGCCAGTAAATAGGATTTCATATAATTAGATCTTCGTTAGTTTTCAATTAAAATTTACTTTCGCTAAAACCGTAATATATACACTTTCTCCCATTGCTGACTCGTTCCGAATTGGCACATAAATTTGGAAGTGAGGTTGGAGATTAAGATCCATTACCTGTTTCATGAGACTAACTTCTATGAAAATGAACCCATTCATTATTTTGCGTTACAGTTTAAAGGCAAGTTTGCTTATACTGTAGAGGAAGGGGACTACGTTTTGACCGTTATAACGCCGCTTCTCTTTAGTTCAGTGAAGTTAAGCGACGTTCGATGAGTGATCGTCCTCGGCGTAAAGCCGTAGGTCCCCTCCGTTAAATGACCCTTGCCTTTATAAAGAAGGTTAAACAATCCTATCAAACACACGCGCGCGCACGCGCACACACACACACACACACACACACACACAATGTGTATATGTAGGATATATACTCGTATTAAATATAAAGGGCTTTTGCCGTAATTGGAAAAGAGAATTATAGTGCCTTTAGTATGTGTCTATATATATATATATATATATACACACACAGTAGAATCCGTTTATTGTAATCACCGATATTGTTATCAATCGCCTAATGTTATCAGAATTAACAGTCCAAAAGCATCGAGGTTAAATTACATTATAAAACCTCCGCTTATAGCAATCAGAGTTTCTGTTATAGTTATCAGAATCTTAAAATTAGATGAGAATTAGATGAGACTCAAGAAAAAACTGATGCAAATGATATTGCTAAAAGAATTTCCCTCCTTGATGCCCTACATCTTATAACAATGTCATGGAAACAAGTGACTGAGAGAACCATTGAAAACTGTTTCACAAAGGGTGGCTTCTTTAAGAAGGGCACGGAAACATCTCCAAATGAAGAACCCGATGCTATTGAAGAGGAAATCATGGAGAAACCCCCAGATGGTATGTCAGAAGAAGATTTTAAAAGCTGGTTGGCCATTGATGAGGAAATTCAAGTGGCAGCTACCATGACATCATCAGAAATATGCCAAGCTGTTACTGAAGCAGGCTCTGAATTGGCTGAAGAAAGGGAAGAGAATGAAGACACTAAACAAGAAGATAGTCCAGAAGACCCTCCAACAAACGCTCAGATGCGAGAAGCTCTGCAAATACTTCGTCGCGGCGTGCAACACCGATCTGCTGAATTTCAAAAGCATTATGATTATGAGCGCTTTATTAATGACTTACTGCAAACAAATCGCAGGCAAACAACACTAGATGAATTTCGACAGTAAATATTAAAGGTATGAATTTTTTAAATTGTTTTATTACTGCCTTTTAACTATTTTAACTTTCCTGTTTTAACATACACCGCTTTATGTTATCAGTCGGTTATTATTATCAATATAGCTGCGTCCCAAAGTGATTATAATAAGCGGATTCTACTCTATATGTATATACACACACACACACACAAGAGTAAATATATATATATATATATATATATATATATTATATTATATATATATATATATATATATATATATAAGATTACATATTTTATCGGAAAACAAAGTGTGGTATTTTTATAGGGTAGAAAAACACTGGATAAGTGAGAGAAACATAAAAGAATTTTTTCAAATTTTTCTTTTATACAAAAGATATTTATTCAATCGAAATATAAAATTAAGAATGTAGAAATGAAGCCGTGAAGTTAATTAGGAAAAAACAAACTTCCTTATTTCATAATAATCATAGAGTGCCCGATAGCTCAGTAGTTACTCTGAGCGGTGGGGCTCTGGTTCGTTCCTGCCTGCTGGCTCCTGGGTTGGGTTAAGTTGGCTGATTGCTTCGGTAATGCTATATATTTATAATAATAATCCTACACTTTCAGCAGTGAAGTTTCATTGGCGTAAAATTCTGTATTACGCGTTAAAATAAGTTAAGGAAAGATTCCTCCTCTCAGAATTCTGTTCGGAACTAGTGACCCTCGACCCTTGATCCTCGACCCTCGACCCTGTATACTCAAAAAGGGAACCTACATACGGTCAATGTTGGAAACCCTTTATTACTCTGAATGCTAAAGTTACAAAAAGACCATTTACGGACTTCACTCGAAGGATTTCTTGGTCTTCACATCATCAACAGGATAAATTTTGAATTTCGAGTTATTCCTATAATAATAATAATAATAATAATAATTAAAGGAGAGGAAATAGAAATATTGACGTAAAAGTTTATCTTTTTCTTAACGAAAATTACATTTAAAAATGTAGAAGCGACTCAAACATGAAAATTTTGTTGTTGTTTTTTAGGAGGGAGTGTACGTTATAGAACTTGATATATGTATATATATATATATATATATAATAATATATATTATATATATATATATATATATATATACATCTCACTGTCTGCAACACCTATGCAAGATATGGGAGGTGCCGTTGCCAACTTACAAATACAGGGATCCGAGAGTCGTACAGAAGGCATATAGAAAGACATTATATGCGATATCGGGACAACGGTTATCGAAAAAGATAAAGAGAGGAAAATTCTCAGAGGATCACAAGGCAACGAAACTGGCACCACCATTGGAAAATGAATCGGAAACACAATATGTAAAAACGAAAGGGGAAAAATAAAAATAATCCTAGCCAACATTCAGGGCCTTAAATCAAACCATTCCACGGACAAAATTTTATACCTGAAAGGACTCATGCAAGAAACCGGAGCAGATTTTGCATGCTTCACGGAAACCCATCTAAAGGACTGCCAGGCGAACTGTAAAAACTGTGAGGTCTGTATTGACAAAAGAGAAGTACAAATTGACAACTATAACATCCTCCGAGCCGACAGAACAGTGAGACGTAAAAGAGGATGTGCTATTTACACACGCGAAAGACATATAGCAGAAATGACTATAAGTACTTCAAACAGCTACGTAGAATGTATAGCAGCAAAAGTTGAAAATTTAAATATGGTACTATTGTAATGTACAGACCCCCAAACACGCCAACCTCAAAATTCTGATTCCATTACAGAGGTAAGAAACTGGGTAAAAGACCTACACTCTCCAACCCCAAATATTTTTCTCTGTGGTGATTTTAATTTTCCATTCATGAAATATAAAGGGATGGGAGAAAATATATGTATACACCAGGACAAGGGGGGCACACGGGAAGACCAGGAGCAGGTAAAAATGCTACTAGCTTTAGCTGATGAATTTATGTTAACACAAGAAATAACAGAAAACACAAGAAAAAACAACTGCCTAGATTTGGTATTCACAAACAACAGCAACCTAATTGATAACGTAGAAATATCCCCAACTATAATATCGGATCACAACATTATTGAAATAACAACCAATGTAAAAGCAACAGGAAAGGAAGAAAGGAAAGAACACAAACAACAGAAAGAAGTAAATTCGAAATTTTTAATTTTCACTCCAAAGCTATAAACTGGGAAGGTATTGCATCCAGCATGGAAGTAATGGATTGGAAAACCATCTTCAAGGCCAAGTCAACGGAAGAGATGTTAATGACCTTAGAGGAGAAGACGTTGGAAATTGTGGAAAGACATGTTCCAAAAATACAACAAAGAGGAAAGAGAAGCAGGTTCGAGAGACAAAAGAGGTTATTATTCCAAAAGAGAAAAAGAGTGACTGCAAAATTAAATAACTGTAAAGATAACATCAGTAAAATATTAAGTGATAAAATTGCAGAGTATCGATTGCATCATACAGGAACTAATTGAGAAGCATACAGGAAAAGACAACGACGACGCTATAGAAGCGATAAAGGTTAACTCAAAGTACTTCTATAATTTCGCCAAAAAGAAGTCGAAAAACCATACGACGATCGGACCTTTGAAAAACGGAGGCAGTGCTTCATCTGATGATCTAACAGAAGTATCTGAAATATTAAGAGCTCAGTTCGAATCATCTTTCAGTATCCCAAAAACTGACAAACTGATATGCGATAGAAATACGTTCTTTGAAGAAGAACTACAAGGGGAAAGTATAACGGACTTCGATTTTACGACAGATGACATTACACAAGCTACAGGGAAACTAAAAGCACACTCAGCGGCAGGACCGGACAAATGGAATACCACACTGATCAAAAACTGCAAGAATGCAATCACTGAGCCCCTATATTGGATATGGAGACGATCACTAGACACGGGAGAAATACCGGGCATCCTGAAGAGCGTGAACATAGTCCCAATATATAAAGGAGGAGATCGATCCGAGGCCAAAAACTATAGGCCAAGTGTCGCTTACATTTCATCTCAATAAAATATTTGAAAGAATAGTTAGACAAAAAATCTATGGCTCTTTGGAAACTCAGAAAAAATTCAATGATAACCAACATGGATTCTGGTCAGGAAGATCATGCTTATCACAATTAATGGAACACTACAGCAACATTATTGATGCACTTGAAAGTAATGAAAACTATGATGTAATATACACAGACTTTGCCAAAGCGTTCGACAAGTGTGACCATGGAATCATAATACATAAACTAAAGTATATGGGAATAACAGGAAAAGTAGGGAAATGGATATATAATTTCCTTTGTGAGTGGCGGCAAGTCGTTACAGTACAAGGAATATCTTCATCAGAATCAGAGGTCCTCAGCTCAGTACCACAAGGAACAGTATTAGTTCACCTCCTCTTCATAATCATGCTAACTGACAAAGATGAGGACGTTACCAGAGAGAGCACAGTAACATCCTTTGCCGATAACACAAAGATCAGTAGAAAAATAAGAAACCCAG